>JAWMAG010000046.1:10127500-10165000 GCA_037013455.1 Ceratitis rosa
AACTCGGTATACGGGAACTGTAGAATGTCATTTTAAACTCCCTACGTAGAGCCGCTAAGGAAACACTTGGCTTTCCGCAGTGTCAGAAAACGAACTGAACGAAATGAGAAGGACGGAGCAAACTCTTGTAGGACCCAGAGAGGTGAGCTAGTGACGGATGCACAGAGTATACTGAATCTACGAAGTGAACACTTCCCCAGCCTGCTGTATGGTAGTGAAAATGATACCCGGAGAAGCTGAACCCGAAAATCCCAATTGTTGACGATGGAAAAGTTGTTCCATTACCCGACTATGAAGAAATCCGAATAGGAATCTCCCACTTAAAAAACAACAACGTGGCGGTGACCGACGTGTTACCGGCCGAGGTACGTGCATTAGCTTCTTTGAAAAATATGGTCGGATTAAAGCATGCCCGACTATTGGAACCTAAGTGTGCTCTGCCCAATCCCACAGTCTGCATCAACTACCGTGGAATAAGCCTCTTTAATATTGCCTATAAGGTCCTGCCGAGCGTATTGTGTGAAATACTAAAGCCCACCGTCAAACTGATTGGATCGTATCAGTGTGTCTTTAGACCTGGTAAGTCAACCATTGACCAAATCTTGGAAAAGACCCGTGAAAAGAGGATGGACACACACCATCTTTTCGTCGATTTTAAAGCAGCCTTCGATAGCATGAAAGGAGCTGCATTTACGCCGCTATGTTTGAATTTGGTATACCCACAAAACTTATACGGCTATGTAAACTGTCCTTAAGCGGAACTAAAGGTACGTCAGGATCGGGAAGTACTAAAGGAGGTTTCAGACAAGGCGACTCTTTATCGTGTGACTTTTTTGACTACTACTTTTTAAATTTCGAAGACGTGGGTTTTCTAATTGTATATAGTATATGATATTCTGGAAAGAAATAATACGGTAAAGAGATCCAATCCACTGCTACACAGTGTGACAAACCGCCTTTATCTGAAGTACCCCATCTTGAGGTATATAGGTATTATATTTTGTCTTACTATTAAAGAAATTTTCAGCAATCAAAGAGAAAAATTCACCTTTCCTGTAAATATAATTACTTTGGGGATTAGAGACATCGTAGGTTCAATCTTACGAAAACTTTCCAACCAACTGACAATAGCCGCGCTTCCTTGGGTATTAAATTCCTACTATCGGGGTTGACAAAAATTTTAACAGGCCTCTCTTGAGGCCAACTTCTCACCATTAAGCGCATTCGCCATGGACAGGAAAAGATGGTAATCGCTTGGTGCCAGATCCGGACTATAAGATGGATGCATTAGGACCTCCCATCCGAGCTCCTGGAGTTTCTGGCGCGTCACCAAAGACATGTGTGGCCTGGCGTTGTCTTGAAGGAACACAATTCAGCCTCTGTTGATCAAACATGGTCTCTTCTGGATAAGTGCTGCCTTTTTCGATGACAGGCCTCCCGAAGCGTGGTGCATCTTTGACATCGAAATTACCGGAACGGAACCTAGCAAACCACTTTTGTGCGTGACGTTCGTTTACAGTATCGGGACCATAAACTAAATTAGTATTTTCAGCCGCTTTAGCTGCTTTTTCGCCTTGATCGAAGAAAAATTGTAAAATAAAGCGAATTTTCTCTTTGCTGGTGTCCATCTTTGATGAGCGCTCATAACGTACCGAGTCAATCAATCGAAAAACTATCAAAGACAAACTTTTAGCGCGAATAAACACGTTTTCAGCGCCGTATAGTATGACATGATGCGACACTAGTACTAGCCATCTCTTAGTTAAAAGACGAACGAACTTTTTACTTGACCAAATATTTTCCCTTGATGGTAATTGTGTTTGATATGAGACAAGATCTTCCGCATTGTCTCGCAGCATTTTTTGTTACGAACTGTACGAACTAATTCCATTGTGCAGAAGAGCAGCCTTTGAGTGTCTTTGGAAGCAACAATGAGCAAACATCAGTAAAATCGATCGTGCAGTGTAATTTTCGTATTAAAACTGTCCACAATGTTTGTCACAGTGACTTCTGATTTTTTTAGAACGGCGGAATTGCCACCCCATGAGAACCCAGGAACTAAACCCAGTATTCGGATTTATTCTATCAGATGTTGTTAAGAATCCTCCTGAACTGCTCGGGCCCAGAGGTTTACTTGAATTTGCAAATTTTGCTCAATCCACAGCATCAGTTTTTGGAGAAGGAGCGCTAAAGGAATGATTTGTAATTTTTTTTTTTTTTTTGTAAAAAAGTCAAAAACTTATTTTATTCGCGAGCATAGAACCGACAACTACAGCAACAACTCTGCGAATTTTTCCCCGAGCTCATCCAACATGACATTTCCGGCTACATTCAATTAGCCGCTCTCTGCGGAGGGTGCAAATATCAGAGTTCAATTCATTTGACTAAACATATCGGAAGAATCAAACAATAACAAAATCTTGGGGCCCGAAGGCCTTGGCGTACCAACTACCAATCACGCGGAAAATCTGCATGTCAATGTTGAGCTGAAACAATTACACGCTCCCCAATTTTGTGGAAAATACTAGCGGATGCACATATACCTATATACATACATACATATTGACAAAACAAGTTGGTTATCGAGGAATCAGAAACACGTAACGACACATACCATATACCATATGTACTTTCATATAGAATACATACGCATAGAACCATACGAGTATAAGGATAGTGAAGTGTGTGTTCTTGTCTTGACTGTAAGAAAAACCACGACAACAACAACAATGCCCACATCATTTGTAAAGCTTTCCCTGAGGAAGCTTATATTGAAGCAATTCAAGCGGAAGCATAGACCAGAAGCGATGAATGTCGAGCGTCGAAAATCGCAAAAGAGAATGAAGGCAAATTGGAGAATGAAGCTGACTGTGACGAGAGACGAGCAAACGATGGTAAAGAAAGATGATGATGAAGAAGAAGAACATTAAGGCAGAACACTTGCCGCAAATAGTCGGATGAGTCGGAAGTGAAAAACATAAAGCATAAAGATATTATTAAGGTTCGTCAAATAACAACAACAACAACAATTACAACAGCTACACTGGTGATGACACACTTACAAGCTGAACGAGCCGGCGTACAGCGCTTGATGGTTGATTTACTGACTTTCAGCATACGCAGGCCAAAGCATAGTTGTAAACAAGCGCACACACACACATACACATACGCACTTAACGATGGAAGCACAAATCAGCTGAAAAAAAATTTGAGAAAAATCAACAATAAATAGCAATGACACTGCCAGTCAATGAGCAGAAATGCCATGCAACTCGCCCGACTCCAACAAAAATCAACTATAAACTATAACAAAAGCAACGAGGCTCATTCTATACAAAATGAAGGACATAAAAACAAAGTCAAACGGAAGATGATTGTGGAAGTGCGCACACATACGAGTACACAAACATGTGTATTTGTGCATGTACAATACATATGTATATACATATATCTGTCTGCACTGTTGACGAAACAAGTAAGCCGTAGGGCGAATAGTGCAGAGAGGATGCTGAAACTTACAACAGGAAAATTATAGTATATCTCTTCTGCAATGAAGGAAACATGAAAAACTGGCGCAAAGCGGGTACAAAACAAAATAAACTTAAAAAAAAACAGTAAACAAATATTCATTAGATAGCAAAGACGAAAACGGAGCGGCAGAATTGGTTGTCTAAAAGGGTGTTTTAAATTTATATTAATGTTTTATGATGTTATAGTTATTTTATTTTAGTTTATGATTATTTTTTCTATCTTATTTTATTTTATTTAATTCAATTTTTTTATTTTATTTTATTTAGTTTAATTTAATTTAATTTTAATTATTTTAATTTAATTTAATTTTTTTATTTTATACTTTTTATTTTATTTTATCCTATTTTTTATATTATTTCATATCATTTAGTTTAATTTAAGTTAATTTAATAATATTTTGTGTTTTCTTTATTTTATTTTATTTTGTTTTATTTTAATTTATTTAATAAAATTTTATTTTATTTTAGTTTATTATATTTTATATGCTTTTATTTTATTTTATTTTATTTAAGTTTACTATTATTATCTTACTATGTATTATTCTTTTCTATTTTATTTTATTTTTAAATTTTTTTTTATTTTCTTCTTCATATTTTATTTCTTTAATTTTATTTTATTAAGCTTAATTTAAGTTAATTTTAATTTATCTCGTTTTTACTTTATTTTATTTTATTTCATTTATTTTATTTTGTTTGTTTTGTTTTATTTTATTTTTCTTTATTTTAATTTATGTTAATTTGTTTTATTTTACATTATTTTATTTTAGTTTTTATTATTTTATTTTAATTTATTTGATTTAATTTAATTTTATTTTGTTTTATGTTATTTTATTTAATTAAATTTTATTTTTTTATAAATATGTTTCATTTGATTCAATTTTAATAAAAATTAATAATTATTTAATTTAATTTTATTTTAATTTATTTTTTTATTTAATTTTATTTTATTGTATTTTATTTTGTTTATTTTATTTTATATTATTTTAATTTATTTTATACTATTTTATTTGATTTTACTTATTTTAATTTATTTTATTTTATTTTATATTATTTTAATTTAATTTATTTTATTTTGTTTATTTTATTTTAATTTATTTTAATTTATTTTGTTTTACTTTATTTTATTTTACTTTATTTTAGTTTAGTTTATTTTATTTAATTTTATTTTATTTTGTTTTCTTTAATTGATTTTATTTTATTTTATTTTACATTATTTTATCTAATTTTATTTTATTTTCATTCCCTTTCGACTTACCCTGTTTGCAAATATGTCATGTATAAAACAAAGCACTAAACATCTTAGGAGTTGTGCTCTGAGTGAAGTCTAGATAGTTTGAGACACTTCATACCGGTTTCTGGGAGCTCCCAATAAAGCAACGCTCATTATTGCTTCTTGATACGAAGTCTCTTGCTCATATATATTGTGATAAAAATTTTCAGCTCTCTGGAAACGGTGGCTTGTTTTAGTGTTTTGAAATACGGCGGAATTATTTTTATTTTCATTCGCCGTTAGCAATACTGTTTCCATTGTTAAGGTACTTTCAGCTTGGAATCTAGATATCTTTTTTTGATACAAAATTATAGTATTGAGGTTCTGCTCAAACTTTCTTTACTGTTTCGTTGTGTTAAACGATCGTTTGGCCTTTCAGATTTTTCAGTACTAGTAGATGGACCTGAACTGAAAAAAACTCTCTGTCGAAGGTGTTATGCCAACTTTTTCGTAGTATCTAAATCAACAAAAAAGTCTTTTCCTAGATTTTGTTCTTGTTGAACATGGGTATTCGCCAGGTCTTATAAAGTCCAATCAGTTCCATCTTTCACATAATAATTGGCGCAGATATTCAAGTCTGCATTTTTGTAGATTGGACATACCACAACTTTTAGGTTAAAATCGTCGGGTAGGCACTCTTAATGCCATATTCTGGAATGAAGCTGATAAATGTACCTTCCAAGTTCTTTCCCACCATATTGGTAGTGTTCTTTCAACGGAAATTTTCTCTTTCCTACATGTGGCTGCCCCTGTCTCGTAACCCTCTGATGTAGACGCGTTTTTTCATGTAATCTGCCAGCATTACTGCAGTCGAAGACATTGATCACAATCACGTATTTCGGTCTCTCTCTCTCTCTTTTTGCTTGCAAATGAGTCTCACTATTTTTCCAAATGCAGGTTTCTCTTCCTTTGCTGTCGATCACAATGTTGCGAGCTCGGCGCTATTATAGCCTATTCGAAGCCGAATTCGATTGAGATTAAGAGCGAGAGAGAGGCAAACATAGAAAGCCAAGAAGCCTTTTCTGAGTTTACATGCGGTCTATACTTCTACTCCAATTAATTTAAAATCTAAACCTTCTATCTTGTAACCTTTCGAGCGATTTTCGGCTGAGCTTCTGCTCCAGTTTGTACAGCGCATCTTGTTGTTTTTATAGAGGGACCAACGATTTTTTTCTAAGCCGCCTTTGAACGGCTGGAAAATAGTACAAATTTTATGAAATATCTCTTCACTTTTTAATCTCCTGAGAGAAAAAATTCTGGTGCACATATGTATAATTATAGCTCAAAACCATTTCAGCCTGAACCAGCTGTTGCTAAATATTAAATAATAATTTAAGACAGCTTCCATACATTAGAAAAGTGTCAGAGAATGCTTGCGATACATTATGTTTAAATTAAATGCGACTCATCACGCAAATGAGTAAATAAGCTGTTTTGTATCTCTTGTACTACTAAATACAACCCTGCGGAAACGATTACCATGGCAATAGACACGAATTAAATACGAATTAGGAAATTAATTTTCCATTAGGGAAAAATTTAAAATTTAAAACCATTTGGTTCCATCACCAGACAGGCCGTACCTAGAGGAGGAGTTGTTTTGGAAGTATGAAAGCAAGAGTACTGCATGTGTGGAAGTGGAAGCTGTTGTCAGCGTTACATTTGCACCGATTAACATACGTCCAAGTATATATGTATATAAATACTATATTGGGAGCCAAGTAAATGCATATTTCCTTCGTTTAGTTCAATCTGTGGAATTTCATTGAAAATGATTGATAAATTATTAAAATATAAGCCGAAGGGTTTTTGATACTCGGAACTGGACAATTGGTTCGTTGTTGTTTTCTTCTCTTTGGTAAGTGCCTTGATGCTTGTTTAGTGTTGCAATTTATAAGTATACATAGCTATTTACATTTACTTATACTTACATACACTCGCTTAAGTGTGTGAATAATTGAACGTAAAGATGACAAGTGCAAGCATTTAAGCAATATATAATGGATTTGTCATTGGCACACCAAGTGCAAGTGGTTACACCCACACGACAACAATAACAACAATTGTGAGTTAAACAGACGGGATTGACAAAGATGTGACCTCATTCTCATTGCACTTACATACATTGCATATACATATATATATATATGAATTTGAATATGCATTTAACATTTGAAAGTACTTATGCAAGTGAGACTGCTATTTTGACGTAACAACTTCAGAAATAGACTGGCCAACCCCTTCCATGTAACATGGTAATTTTAACGCCATCAATGTCACAAGTGTTACATATTGAAACAAACAAACTAAAATAACCCAAAAATTATGGCAATTAAAAAATTAATTTAAGAAATGAAACAAAAAAAACTAAATTAAAAATAAGAACACAAATTCAATAAAATAAAATAAAAAATTATTAAATAAACTTAAACTAACTTAAATGAAATAAAGTAAAATAAAATAATATAAAATAAAATAAAATAAAATAATATAAAATGAAATAAAATAAAATAAAATAAAATAAAATAAAATAAAATAAAATAAAATAAAATAAAATAAAATAAAATAAAATTAAATAAAATAAAATAAAATAAAATAAAATAAAATAAAATAAAATAAAATAAAATAAAATAAAATAAAATAAAATAAAATAAAATAAAATAAAATAAAATAAAATAAAATAAAATAAAATAAAATAAAATAAAATAAAATAAAATAAAATAAAATAAAATAAAATAAAATAAAATAAAATAATATAAAATAAAATAAAATAAAATAAAATAAAATAAAATAAAATAAAATAAAATAAAATAAAATAAAATAAAATAAAATAAAATAAAATAAAATAAAATAAAATAAAATAAAATAAAATAAAATAAAATAAAATAAAATAAAATAAAATAAAATAAAATAAAATAAAATAAAATAAAATAAAATAAAATAAAATAAAATAAAATAAAATAAAATAAAATAAAATAAAATAAAATAAAATAAAATAAAATAAAATAAAATAAAATAAAATATAATAAAATAAAATAAAATAAAAAAAAATATAAAATAAAATAAAAAAATAAAATAAAATAAAATAAAAAAATATATAATAAAATAAAAAAAATAAAAAAATAAAATAAAATAAAATAAAAAAATATAAAATAAAATAAAATAAATTTAAACAAAATAAAATGAACAAAATCAAAATTAAATAAAAAAAAAGATACACAAAACTTACATGTAGTCAAGTGTGTATAAGACAATGTACAAATAAAATACATACGTACAAATAAAATATAAAATCAATTTCAATAATCTAAAAATTATAATTTAAATGAAATATAATTGAATTAGGTCATAAATGAAATAAAAATAATAAAATACCACTAAGAACAGAAAAAAATTTTGAGGAGCCAGAGTTAGTTAAGTTAAATTTTCTAACAGCGGTCGCTTCTAGACAGGAAATCTCAACCTCTCCGACTATATTTATGGCATGCAAATTGGAATCTTCTCCTAATAAACTATCAGTCCCTCGGAAGCGGCTTAGTTGGAAAAACTTCAAGACGCTTACTCCAAATTGGAAGAGGAGGTCGGCCGAAAATCGCTTCGGCAAACACAAATCGCCAATTATATATATTGCAACGTTTGTAGATTTCTTCGATTTCAATTATTAAAAAAGGTAATTACTTAAATTCATATTTATTTTTGTTTGAAAATATTCGTAGGTATTCTTCTGAGAGAAGGCTTAATCAATGTATTAGTAATTAAACAGACATAAATGATTGATTACCATCGTCTAGTCACCATCAAGTATATAAATTTTAAAAGTGTCACTTCACAGCTTCACGTTGACACCAGACACCTCCAGGCGTCATAGTAAGTATGTAGAATTAAGTTGATTGGAGTAGTCATTATCTCATCATCGAACTCAGAGTGTGACAATATTGATTTATTTAATAAATTATAAATCAATAAATATTTAGTAAGTAGAAAGGGAAAATGTCGTTGCGTAAAGTAGAAAAAATAAAAATAAATACATATGCAAGATGAATGAACTGATCAGAACTAATTTTCATTATTAAATAAAAAAACAGTGATAACGAAAAGTTTACTTATATTTCTTTTATTTTTCAACTCAGTTCTGGAGGAATCGAAAAGTTGAAGCATTAAAATCACATTAAATTGGTTATGGCTGATTTTTTGAAAATTTGTTTGTATAAAAGCGAATATTATAAAAAACAAATGTCCCAATCGCCACTAGATTGTTACGAAGAATACTACAAACCTTCTAAATGTTTAGTCTCGGTGATAGTTTTTCGGGACCAAAAAATTTGTTATCTCTAGAAAATTCTCAAGTAAATTCACTAGGAAGCGAAATGAAAATGGAGGGCCTCCAATCACATCTGCAACTACAACTACACCTGAAACTACAACAACACCTGAAACTACAACTACACCTACAAGTACAACTACTACAATGCAAACAACGACTCTGCTGATTCAAGTTTAAATATGAATGATATGATGAACTATTCTCTCTTCTATAGTGAACTATTCTCAAAAAAGAATTTTTCTGGCCATGTTGATGCTAAGAAAGAAAATTTTAATTTTCAGGGTTCATTTTGATCCCAAAGCTCGTAAATGTTTTCGCCAATAAATACATTAAAAAAATCTCAAAATCATTCCTCTTTTTGTTTACGAAAAATTTTATAAAAATATAATCATTTTAACTGTTGAGATTTAATGGATTCCTAAGATAATGAAGAAAACGAATGAAACCAACTAAATAGAAAAATTAAAACACTGTTGTTAGGTTTTTGGGAAAAACATATGGAAAAAATTAAGTAAGGATCGAACAGAAAAGAATGATGAGACGAATCGATTTAACCACGCTCGGCTGTGTACACGATTATTCAAGTAAGGGTTCAAAGTATAGAGGCTTTACTAAATGGTTGACATCAGACCAAATGAGATGGAGGAAAACATTTCATTGGGCGTAGCACCTCTCCTTTTGGATCAAAAAGAATATCTCAAAAACCACTGGACAGTGGACCATAGTTCCCTAGTTCCCAGAGCCGACTCATCAGATGTTGACATCGTCCACGCTCCTGCGCCATATAGCAGAACGGGAACGATGAGGGACTTGTAGAGTTTGGTTTCGTTCGCCGAGAGAGGGCTTTACTTTTCAATTGCCAATCATTCCAAAGTAGCACCTGTTGGCAAGAGTGATTCTGCATTGGATTTCAAGTTATCTACGACCTCGAAGTTATGACTGTCAGCAGTGACATGGGAGCCGAATCACGAGTGCGATGACTGTTTGTTTGATAACAGGAGATATTTCGTTTTGCCCTCGTTCACTTCCAGACCCATTCGCTTCAGTTCTTAATATAGTCTTTAGAAAGCAGAAATCGTGACGCGGTTGTCGAGGTCAATAATGTCAATGTCATCGGCGTACGCTAGCAGCTGTAGGCTCTTATAGAAGATTGTACCTTCTCTATCTAGCTCTGCAGCTGATATTATTATCTCCAGCAATAAATTAAAGAAGCCACAGGATAAACAATCACCCTATCTGAAACCTCGTTTGATATCGAATAGCTCGGAAAGTTCCTAGCCGATCATGACGGAGCTTTTAGTGCTACTTAAAGTCAATTTACATAGCCGTATAAGTTTTGTGGGGATACCAAATTCAGACATAGCGGCGTAAAGGCAGCTCCTATTCGTGTTGTCGAAGGCGGCTTTAAAATCGACGAAAAGGTGGTGTGTGTCGATCCTCTTTTCACGGGTCTTTTTCAAGATTTGGCGCATGGTGAATATCTGGTCAATGGTTGACTTACCAGGTCTAAAGCCACATTGGTAAGGTCCAATCAATTTGTTGACGGTAGGCTTTAGTCTTTTACACAATACGTTTGATAATTGGCACAGACTGTGGGGTCCCCTTTTTTGTGCAATGAGCAGAACTCACTTAGGTTCCAATCGTCCGGCATACTTTCATTCAACCATATTTTGCAAAGAACCTGATGCATGCAACTGATCAGTTTTTCACCGCCGTATTTGAATAGCTCGGCCGGTGATCTATCGGTCCCCGCCGCTTTGTTGTTTTTTACGCGGGCGATTGCAATTTGGACTTCTTCATATTCGGGAGGCGGAACAACTTTTCCATCGTCATCAATTGGAGTTTCGAGTTCACCTTCTTCGGGCGTTTCAATTGCACTGCCATTCAGCAGGTTGGAGAAGTGTCCCCACCATAAATTCAGTGTATTCTGGGCATCCGTCACTAGCTCATCCCTCTAGATCCTACAAGAGTTTACTTCGATCTTGAAAACTTCCCTAAGTCGCCGTATCTTTCCGTAGAATTTTCGAGCATTACCCTTGTCGGCCAGCTTCTCAAGCCCCCCGGTACTCACGCATTTCGGGGCCTTTCATTCAAATTTATTTTATTTTAATTTTTTGATTTTATTTTTACTTTTATCTAACTTTTTAACTTATTTTTTTAATTTTATTTCGTTTAATTTAATTTTTTCAGTTTACTTTATTTTATTTGATTTTAATTAATTTTACTTTATATTATTTTTTTTATTTTGTTATTTTTTTTAAATTTATTTTATTTCATTTTATTTTATTTTTATTTTTTTTTGTTTTACGTTATTTTATTTTTTTAAATTTTTCTATTTTATTATTTTATTTTGTATTATAATAAATTATTTTTATTTTATTTTGTTTAATTTTTTTTGTATTTTTTCGTATTTAATTTTATATTATTTTATTTTTTTATTTCTGTTTATTTATTCATTCTATTTATTTTTGTTAATTTATTTTTGTTTATATTCTTTTAATTAATTTTATTTTAGCTTATCTCACTTTCTGTTATTTGAATATATTTTATTAGGTATATATATATATTTTCGTTTCATTTATTTTATTTTGTTTTAAATTTTTTATTTTATTTATTTTTTTTTCATTTTTTTTATATATATATTATATATTTTATTGTTTTATTTGGTGTTATTCTTAATTTTCTCCATGACTGGTATTTAGTTCCGTTTCCTTTTCAGTTAGGTGTACGATAATTCATTAGAAATCAATATAAAAACCGCATAATTATTTCTTATCAGATTTAATGAAATGACGTGAATAGAATGTAAATGTAAGACTATTAACTATAGGCGTCTGGAATAGACTCTGTGTTACTGTACGCTGAAGAGAGTAGAAAAGATATGTCATTGTTAAAGCGGGGAGCTTTGTTCAATATATTGGATGAGTGCATAAGTTCGTGCCCGATTTCAAGTGCAAACTAAAATTGAAATTTTTTTAAGAAAGCGCTTTTATTAATCAATTATGTATTCGCCATCATGTTCGGCAATCCACTCCCAACGTTCAACCAATTTACGGATGCCTGATTCATAGAAATCGCGCGGTTTCTCGTTGAAAAAGTGTCAAGGTGGTTTTTGACGTCTTCCACATTTTTAAATTTTTTTCCATTCAAATTGTTCTGCAGCGATCGAAACAAATGATAATCAGAAGGTGCAATGTCGGGTGAATGTGGGGGATGCGGCATGATTTCCCAATTCATCTCCTTCAGTTTGGCCAGGGTCGGTTTTGCAACATGTGGCCTGGCGTTGTCATGATGGAAAAGAACTCCTTTGCGATTGGCCAAAATCGGACGTTTTTCATCAATTGCTTTCTTCAATTCGACCAATTGCTGACAATACTTGTTGGCAGTGATCGTTTCTCCAGCTGGCAAGAGCTCAAAATAGATCACGCCTCGGATATCCCACCAAATGCACAGCAGTAGCTTCATCGGATGCAATCCACCTTTCGACATCGGTTCCGCCCCTTCGTGTGCCTGTTTCCATGTTCTTTTGCGTTGAACATTGTTGTACAGGACCCATTTTTCATCACCAGTCACGAGCCGATCCAAAAAAGGTTCGTTTTTGATCCGTCGAAGCAAAGAAATTGCTGTTGACATACGGTCCACTTTGTTCTTTTCACTCAACTGATGTGGCACCCATGTATTGAGCTTCAAAGTGTACCCAACCTTTTTTTAAACGACGAAACGCAGTTGATTTGTTGACGTTCAATTCACTGGCAACCTCTTCCGTCGAAACACGTGAGTTATTCGCAACTAAAGTCCTTAGAACATCGTTATCAAGCTCAGAAGGCCGTCCACTGCGAGGTTGATCTTCGAGGTTAAAATCTCCAGAACGAAATTTCGCGAACCATTTCTTTACTGTGCGGAGTGCTGGAGCACGGTCCAAATAAACTTCGCGAATATCTTTAGTTGCAGCGCCCACTGTTTTTCCTTTGCGGAATTCGTATAACATAATATGACGCATATGATCTTTTTCGTTGTTCATCTTCCATGCGTCTTTTCACTAAGCAACTCAAATCAAAATGAAGTTATTTTATGCTTGATTTACAGTTCGGACTGTCACCTTTCCAACGATATATAATATGTATATATTTCTTTCACGAGCGCCACTCACAAACGATTCGTACGGCATCCAGCAGAATCGGACACGAACTTATGCACTCATCCAATACTATACACGTTTACTAGTATATATAGTTACATATTAAATTTATATTTAAATATGTATATATGCAATACACTCGTAGGTCTTTATTACAGTAGAAAACAAATAAATTTTTTTTGTAATTATCAATTTCTAATATACATACGCTTATATGTAGGTATAAAGGGACTGTTGTATAGGCTTGCACATAGGTGTTTTTGTTGGTATAGCTGTTTTCCTCCGATTGATAATATATTTATTTGTTGATCTTTAGAAAACAATTGTTTTGGACTGCTGATAATTCAAAATTAAAAGTTAGTATTTTCTTTTTCAATTGTAAACAAAAACTGGAAAACAAAAACCGCTGGATTTTCCAGTTGAATTAAATCAATGTGAAAGTGGAAGCCTAGAAAATATTCAGAATATTTTAATTAAACAAGGTAAAATGCGAAAATGGAATATCCAAAAAGAGTGCAAAATTTTGATCAATGGTTTAAGGAATATATATTGAGTTATACATATGTAATGAAGAGGTAGTGAACCACTCTGAGCTATGTACATCTTAAAATATCAGCCAGCTTCTGAACCAAAAATATGTTCCATTAATGGCATAAGGCAAATATTAAAGCAATATATAGTAATATTATTTAAAAAAAAAATTGTTTAAGCCTTTAATTATCATAATCTCGTTAAAGCTTATGTGCTGCACATTCATTAGTTACTTGTGCGCACAGGCAATTTTTTTTTTTTTTTTTTACTATTTTCCGTAACTGTGTAGTTGCAAAATTTTGCATTCATATTTTTCTGCGCCACAGGTATTCCCAATTGCATTGAGTAATATTTCCGATTCGATTCTAATTTAATTACAATGCATACCGTGAATACAATAATTACCTGTTCGTTTGTTAGTTTCTGCACTTTAATTGTATGTTAATGTTTTTTTTTATATTTTTTTCATTAATTGTGCTTTTGGTGTTTAAGTTTTGTAATTTAATATGCAGTCAAACTGAAAGTCTATAATTAAAATTTAAATGACAAAAGGAAAAAAAATTAAATGAAATAATAACAGATGTTTGGTATTTAAAAGTTTTGCGAGTATTTTCGAGTTATTAAACTGAGATTTAGGAATTTTAGCATTTTAAATTTATTCATAATGTTAAATGTTGATTTTCCTACTTTTGTGCTTTTCTATTATTTTTTTGCGGCAGGTTATGAGTTCGAATCCTACTCTGATTTTCATACAAAATTACAGAAAAAGTTCTAGTTCGTGCCGGAAATTGTAATATTAAACATAATATTTATTAGTAGTATAATATTTATCACAAGTGAAAGGTTAAGATTTCCTGTCTTTGGCTTATGTCGAGATAGGTAAAAAAATAACAATATAATTAAATATATGAGTTTAAACAGTTTGTCTACCAAAAGCTCATACATACCTATAATACAGCCAAGCCTAAACTGATTTTTTTAACTTTTTTTTATCTACCCAGGCATAAGCCATAGGTTCAAATACAAAAAACAGTCACTCGAAATTATTTTTTTTTATTCCAAATAAATATATTTTATTTACATTTACACATTTTTTTAATCTTAAGTGGTCGTCGGTTAGGTTAGCTTGACCTGGCTAACCTATTGAGGCTCACATAGACGACAATACGTTGACACTATATACAACCAAGCTGCATTACTACACTCTTTATTGTGTTTCTAGTATGAAAAGCATCTTCGTTCTTCACACAAGCCTAAGTAGTCATATTGACCCCTTGACCATTGCCGATTAGCCTTTGTCTGTTGAATGCAGAACACTCACTGATTACATGCTACACTGTGTCCACACTTGCGTTATATTTCCGGCACTTGTTGTCCCCAGTCAGACCTACAATAAAAGCAGGCGACGCCAAAAGGCAATGTGCTATTAACAGTCCTTTCTCTTAGCTCGTCCTCGAAATTTGTTTGTCGTAGTAGCATTAGCTCCCGCTTCTGCTTCACTTTCCTGAATGGAACTGGTAGGCTCATTATTACGCCCTGTTCATCAGCTGTCTGATTACCTTCAACGTACGTGTGACCTATCAGCCAGTAAATATAAATTCTTCTATTTTCAGACAAAATTTTTCTGGCCTCCTTACATAGTGTCATCACAGCTGACTTCGTGCTGTGTGAAATTAAGGCTTTTATGGCCGCTTGGTTATCTGCATAAATATGTTTTATTTTCCTATAAAATACAGCACACTGCAGTGGCTCTCCCGCCTTTTTTATACCAAATATTTCGGCTCGGAAGATACTGCATATTTCAGTCCTCTGATCCAGCTATTCGCCTCTGTTGTAGCTGACAACAGCTTCCTGAAAGTCTGGCGCAAGATTATATAGTCTATTTGAACGCTTTGGATGATCGCTAAACTACCCGTAAGTCTTGGCTTTCAGCTCCATGGAAACATATAGGTATCATCGCAGCTGTTGGGGATGCTCTGTTTTTAGTCACTAGAATTTGGTCATTGAAAGTCTGAATACCTTCTACGGCCTACCCAGATGTGGTATCTTGTCCATAGCATTCTACCATATTAATACTCTGCAGAAAAGTATTCGCTTAACAATTGCAAAGAAGATCCAGTGAGAGCTAGCGAGGGAGACTCCAAGTGCAGCTCGACATGCTGTTACAGGTACCATAAATAAGGCCGCTGATACCTTCCCCACTAGAATTCAAGTTCTAAGTGAAGAGGGTAAGTCACAGGTTGAGATTGCCAATTTGGTGTGATGTTCTCGGTGCGCGGTGTGCGGTCCAATGTGCTATCAGGCGATTTGTGGAGACGAAATCCCGCAAAAATAAATCAAAAAGTGGAAGAAAACATCTAGCCAGTAAACGAGAAGACCGAATACTTATACGCGAGTCTCTCAAGGATCGCAAAAAATCTTATTCTGCCCTTGCAGGTGCCCTTTCGAATGAATTCAATGAACCAGTTAGTGCTCGAACAGCTGGAAGCAGGTTTAAAAGTATGTAAACTCCGAAGGAAGCCGTGACTCTCAGAAAAGAATAGGAAAAATGGTTTGGAATGGACTCGCCGATACCAACATTTCACGGAAGAAGATTGGTCGAATGTTCTGTGGTCTGATGAATCAAACTTCGAGGTAAGCTTAGTTAAGATCGTCTTTAAAGTATTAACAGCCATAGCTTCTTACCCTAGAGCAATTTTGAAGACATAATACAAATCTTATGAAAGCATTTTTGTTTCATTTCTACAGATATTTGGAACACCTGGTGTGACGTTCGTGAGGCGACGGGTTGGGGAAGTATAACATCCAGATTGCGTGGTACCCAGTGTTAAGCATGGAGGAGGCAGCATTATAATCTGGGGCTGCATGGCTGCTGATGATGTCGGCGAAATGTTCGTTTGCGAGGGTCACATGGACAGTCAAAAGTACATAAATGTATTAGAAGCTGTTCTTCTGCCTTCGTTAACGCCCATTTTCGGCGATACTAATTTAGACGTGGTTCAATTTCAGCAAGACAATGCTCCTTGTCACAAATCAGCGACTACGATGCGTTGGTTTAGAGATAACAACATTGTTTTGTTGTGCACTTGGGGAAATCTGGATACACAAGGAAGCGCGATGTATGAATGCTACATGGGTTAACGAGAAATAACGTCATGGACTTCAGCGAATCGCTGCGGAAATCGACCAATTTCTGAAGTAGATGGTGGTTAGTGATGGAAAGATTGGCGAGGAATCATCTGTTCCGCTGCGAGCAAACCCGTAATTTGACCCACTACTGTCAGCAAGTGGGCCACCTGAACGAGGAAATCGCCCAGAAGTGTCCAGATTTGGCCAACCGGAGGAGAACTGTCTTTCATCAGAACAACGCCAGACTACATACCTCGATAGTGACTCGTCAGAAGCGCCGAGAACTCGTTTGGGAAGTTCTAGGTAATTACCTTATAGTCCATACCTCGCAACAACTGATTAGCACCTGTTCCTGTCCCTGACGAATGGTTTTGCTGGTGAAAAATTGGTCTTACGAGAAGGGACAAGAGCTACTATGAGAGAAGCATAATGGCATTACCTTCAAAATGCAAAGGGTTGTCGAGAAAAGCGGTGAATATTTAACATAAATATGTTAATTTTAACTGCGGTAAATGGCACTTTCAGTTTATGGCAAACATAAAGAATTACTTTTCCTACTCGCCTCTGTATTCTTCGAATAAAAGCCAGCTGTCAGCTGAACTAAGATGCTGTGTAGTTGTTGTATAACTTTGTTGCGATTAAATAAGCGTAAATTACAACCTATTTTATGGCATTTAAATTTTTCAATTACTCCCACCGCCATGAAAGTGTTAAGTAACTAAATTTTATATTACTATAGTAATTATTGAATGTTGTTGTTTTTTTTTTCAGATAATGTTCTTTTTTTTTACTTTGTGATAAGTTGTGGAAATCTGTGTTTCATAAATAAGTAAATAGTGAAAATTATTTTAAATAAATATATATATATATGTACATATCTCATTGAGAAATTGCTGGAAATCAACCCCATAGGCTTAATATTTTTAGAATTCATGAAATAAAGCTTATTTGTTTGAGAACATTGATTCGAATCGTTTCATTATTTCCAAAGGAAATACAAAATTTTGTAAAATATTTGGTGGTTAAGGCAATAGTCTGCTGAAGAGAATTCAAAAATTCCTTATTATTTTTTTCTTAAATCTATTTTAAAACTATTGAGAAATATTTCCTCAATATTTCATTTGCCAATTCGACATACAATAGTTTTGAAGCTAGAGCAGTTTTAGTGGCCGAGTGTAGAGCAGGTTTGAAGGCTCGGGCATAACTTTGAAGCGTGTTTTCTTGAGTTTTCAATTTTACAAGTTTTACAAAATATTCGATAGAAAAAAATCAAAATGTTCTAGCTTCAGTATTAAATTATATTCTATTTGAAATAAAAAAGTATTATTTAAATAACTTTTTTTTCGATTTGAAGTGATTTTTTATTAAAAAAAAAAAAAACTTTTTTTTTAAAGGGTGAATTTTTTTTCAAAAAGTGAATATTTTATCCAAAGTTCGAAAAAATCTGGAATTTCCAATTTTTTAGTTCAAATAGAAGAGACACACATTGATATTAAAAAAAAAAAAATTGGTTGGACTGTTTCGCACGAACTCCATCTCCAGCACCGTTTCACGAGTTCAGACTGCAACCGCTTCAGAAAACTCATTATAACATTAAAAAATTCCAATATTTTTTTATACAAAAATTTTTTTTTAAATCTAATTAATGTACTATTATTTATTGAAAATTTCGTTTACCGCAATAATTTCCTACTCTTTCAAAAAAATTGCTGAATAATACCTTTTTTCGGGTTCTAAAGGAGCCTACTGCCTTAAGATGAGTTTATAATTTCATTTCTTCGCTAAATCATCTTTAGTGTTGAAATAAAATAGTTGAGCTTCAAAAAAAAAAAAATATTAGCTCATAGATATTCATGTTCTACACTTTCTTTTTTTTGAGAAACTACTACTGCCTTAAGTTTTTCTTCCAGTATTCTCTAATTATCAAAGTATTGTGGAAAATATTTTTAATATTTATATACCTATTTTTTTGAGAGTAAGGTGTCTAAAATAATTAATTTTTTAACCAAAAGAAGCTCCACTTAACATTTTTAAAATATTTTTTTTTAATTAAAGAAAAAATTGATGTATATGTGTATGTGTTTTTTTTTTAATTTCTCTGCTTACAATTAATAAAATCGTTCTTTCAATGTTATTTGCTTGTAATGCAAAAATTATTATTATTTTTTTTTATTTTTTTTTTGTAGGCGACAATTCACGAAACTTCTTTTTCATTACCAAATCGATTTGCTTTGGCACGATTTTTTAACTCAAATATGTATGGTTGTATGTGAGTATTATACAATAATACTTTTCAGCGAGATTTTTTATTCTGTAATTAGCTCTTAATTTGTTTATGTAATTTCTAAACATTTAGCAGAAAAAAAGAAACAAGCGAGGAAAGCTCATTTTCAGCCGAAGTCTTTATACCTTTCATGACCATTTTAAATTAATGGTATTTAATATTAATGTCGGAAGGAATCGGATGGGTGATCTTCAAGATATAGTTCGCTTTCTTCTGGATTCACTATTTTATTTTATTTTCTGGGCAAATATGTCTAAATTAACTCAACTCGTCACTCCTACCCCGTCGATTTTGATTTTTAAATTAAAATACTTTAAAACTAACTAAAGAGAAACAAAGTAAAATAAAAAAAAAATTAAATAAAAAATAATAATTTAAATATTATAAAAACAAAACTAGATAATACAAAATCTATTATTCAAATAAATAAATTGAATTAATATATATGATATTAAAAAAAAGGTAAAATAAAACGAAATAAAAAAACAATTAAATTTGCAATGTAAAATAAAATAAAATAAAATAAAATCACGTTAAATTAAATTAAATTAAAATATAAATAGAAATAAGATGTAAGAAAATTAAATTAAATTAAAATATTAAATTAAAATATAATAAAAAGATTAAATAAAACAAAATAAAGTAAAATAAGGTGAAATAAAATCAAACTAAATTAACTTAAATTAAAAAAAATTAAAATATATTAAAAAAGACTAGATTAAAAAAAAATAATATACTATAAATTAAGAAAAATAGAGTAATACAAAATAAAAATAAATTAAGTTAAATTAAATTAAAAATAATAAAAATGTATTAAAAATTGCTGGAATAAATAACATAAAATAAAGTAAAATAAAGTAAAATAGAGTAAAATAAAATAAAGTAAAATAGAGTAAAATAATAAAAAAAAATTCATCTAAATTAAATTTAAAAAAATAAAAGTTTATTAAAAAAGACTAGACTAAATAAATTAAAATAAAATCAAATAGAGTAAAATAAAATAAATTTACCATAATTAAATTAAATTAAAAAAATTAAAATATATTAAAAACAAGATTAATAAAAATAGATTAAAAATAAAACAATATGAAACACAAAAAAAAATAAAATAAAATGAAACAAATAAGGATAAGTTAAAATAAAATAAATCATAAAATAGAAAGAAATAATATAATTTAAATTAAAAAAGATATATTACGGTTATAAAAACTATAATAAAACGAATTATAAAAATATTATTAAATATATATAAAATAAATCTAAATTAAATACAATTATTTAAAAGTGAAATAAAGTAAATAAAATTGAATTAAATAAAACAAAGTAAAATAAAATAAAACAATTTAAATAAAATAATGTAATTTAAATAAATAATAATAAAATTAAAAATATACAAAAAAATAAATACGGCTCGAGCCGGCAAACTTTATCAAATTAAAATAAAAAAATAAAAATAAAATTAATTTAATTCAATTAAAGCAAATAAAGTTAGGTAATGTAAATTAAATTGAATTAAAAAATTTAAATAAAGTTTAATAATCTAAAGGAAATTGAATTAATATAAAATAAGACTACTTTAAATTGAATATAATACAAAATATTGTACAATAAAATTATGAGAAGTAAAATATTCCAAATAAAATCAAATAAGATAAAATAATACAAAATTAAATTAAATTGAATTAAATAAGATAGGCTTATAAGATTAAACAAAATGTATTAAAAAATTAAAATGATGTAAAATATAATAAAGAAAAAAGAAGTAAGTTGAATAAAGTAAAACGAAAAATTAAAATAAAGTACAATACATGAAGGGTATACAAAATCTTAAATAGCAGAAAATTGATTAGCAGTAATCGACAATAATACTACACGGTTGTACATTTTGCGGTTTCATAAATAAACGTAATCATAAAGCAATCAAAATGATTTCTTCCTCGAAATTCCTTTTATTTTATTAGAAAGCTCGAATTTTGCCGAATATAGGAAACACTAAATCATTCAAGCTACCGTCTGGCGAAGCTTTGAAAACTTCCATCTCTTTGAAGTGATTTTCGACCACTTTTTCGAACATACTGGGTGATATCTCAGCCATAATTTGACGAATGTTGAATTTCAAAGTGGTCAAGAGTTGAAGGTTTCTCCGCATACACAAGGTCTTTCGCGTAGCCCCATAAAAATTGACCAATTGACATCGCCAAGACAAGAGATTGCGCGGCCGGGAAATTTCTCTCACAAAAAAGACCTTACTCTTGTAGTCGGTTTTAATAATTTCGATTTCGATTGTGCAGTTGTTCAACGATCCATTTTCATGAATGCCTGACTTTTGATTGACAGTTCAGTTTGGCAGATGTCAAAATACAGCCCTGGAGTTTTGGAACAACGAATTGGATAACCCTCTACTGCGAGTATATTGAAACATTTGTTGTCTAATTAATGTTTGTTGTTAAGCAATTGAAAAAATAATACTTTTTTGCGAAAATGAGTATGAAAGCTGATATAAAAATTTAATTTTGAGTTGAGTAGAAATAAAGGTTAATAAACATTTTAATTTAATTTATACGAAGTTAATGTGGTTATGACAGATCAAGTGGCAGAAAAAGATAGAAAAGAAAGAAAGCTCTTTTTTTCTGGCCTCGCTTACGAAAAATCGTGTAAACTTAGGGGATTTACACTAAGTAACGAAAGTATAGAAACCTCATTGTTTTCGAGCTGAAATTCCAAGAAATACCACTGGAAATTAAAAAAAAATTATTATTATTAAGTTTAGTACTAAATTCAAAAAAATTTGTGAAATATGTTAAAAAAATACGATATTTATTTTTGTTTTTTTTTTTTTGAACAGACCTTGTTAAAAGCCATTGCTGCTCTTATTATTGGTTATTAAATTGTTTTGTTGTCGTGAGAAAATCCCAACTGTTTGGGGACATAAGAAAAACTTATAGTAAATAACATAAAACAAAGTACTATATACCATATATTTAGCATAAATAAAAATGTACAAATAATTTTGTAGAAAACAAACCAAAAAGCTATAAAAAATTTATTATACCATATATAACGTAAGTATGTATGTGCATACATATGTATATTGAATTTATTATACGTCTTGTTTACTAATGACCATTTAAGCGTAAATTATGTCTTCGAATTTATTACCGCTTGTTTAATGAAGAGATAAAAAATTGATTATAAAATACTATTAACAAAAACAAAACAAGCAAAACAAATTAAGATTTAACTTATTGGACCAGCTAAAAGGCTTTGGTTTTGTTTTTCTATGATTTAATTGAAAGCATCAGTCAACGACGATTTTTTCTTATTTATTTATTTCTCTCTCTGTGATTTCAATTTTTGTCTTATAGTTTTTATTTTCATAATACGTTTATTTTTTTAAATGTTTACATGTTTGACTTCTGAGAAATCTGCTTGTTGTTAAAATTTGCAATCAATCTTTTAAATGATTAATACAAATTTAATTTTGCTTAGATGTTTTTGCATTATTTGTTTTTTTTTTTTTTGTTTTGGTAGGAGAAATCAAAACTACGTAGCTTCTCAACATTTTATTCCCAAAATTGTAGAAAATTTACAATAAAAAAACACAAGATTGAAAGAGACAAAAATTTACAATTATATTTTTTTTTGGTATGAAGCTTTTTGATAAATAAGGTTTTTTTTTATATTGGGTTGCCCCAAAAGAAACTGGTGATTTTTTTTAAATAAAATTAATACATTTTTTTAAGTTTTATAATGAACTTAAACCTATTATGTAATTTCCATTTTGTTAGATGATCTTTCCATTCCGACCGTTTTTCGATCGGGAACGCCGACCGATATTAGCGCGCCTTCTTTGTGGCATCGTAACAAATTTCAATCTGTAATTGATTACTTGTAAGAAAAACACATAAAGTTTTCATTGAATAATTTTCAATAATTTACCTTTTGAATATCCGAAATAAGGAAAGCAAAACGACCGAAATTGAACGATTCAAGTAATTTACTAATCAGCTGAAGACGTGAGATATATTCCCCAGCAAACGAAAACTGTTCGAACAAACAAATCAGAAAGAAAAATCTAATTTATTAAAAAAATATAGTTTTGAAAAAGCAATTGAAAAAAACTGTTAAAAAAACATAATAAATGTGAATGGAAAAAAGTCGCTTTTTGGAAACTTCCAATTTTCCGACTTTTCCTCAGAAAAAGTATAAACTTACTTTTTAGCCGAATTTATAACATCACGCCATTCATTCCTTTTTTTCGCTGCTGGGCGCCAATTAGAGATACCAAGTAGAACCAAATCCCTCTCTACCTGGTATTTCTAATGGAGTGGAGGTCTTCCTCTTCCTCTGCTTCCACTACCGAGTACTATATCGAACTTTCAGAGGCTGCGGTATTCGCCGTTACCAACTCGTACAGGACCGTAAATTTTACGCAAAACGCCGACCCATCAGATGTTGTCGTCGTCTATGCGTTAACTTCCAATTGCCTACTCAGCCCAAAATAGCACCTATTGGCAGGAGTGATTCTGCGTTGGATTTCCAAGCAGACATTGTGTTAATAATGGTTCCAAGATAGACGAAGTTAACTACGATTTCAAAGTTATGACTGCCGACAGTGACGTGGGAGCCAAGTTGTGAATGCGATGACTGTTTGTTTGATAACAGATGATATTTCGTCTTGCCCTCGTTCACTACCAGACCCATTCGCTTCGCTTCTTTATCAAGTCTGGAGAGAGCAGAACTCACGGTGCGGTTGTTGAGGTCAATAATGTCAATATCATCGTCAGCAGATGTACACCCTTATTGTACCTTCTCTATTCAGCTCTGCAGCTTGTATTATTTTGTCCAGCATTAAATTAAAAAAGACAGACGATAAGGAATCACCCTGTCGGAAGCTTCGTTTGGTATCGAACGGCTCGGAGAGATCCTTCCCGATCCTGACGGAGCTTTTAGTGTTGCTTAACGTCAGTTTACATAGCCGTATAAGTATTGCGGGAATACGAAATTCAGACATAGCGGCGTAGAGACAGCTACTTTTCGTACTGTCGAAGACTGCTTTAAAATCGACAAAGAGTTGTTGGGATCGCCTTTTTTATGGATTTGGTAGAGCACGCTTAAATTTAGCTGATCCATGCACCATGTCAGTTCTTTACCGCCATGTTTGAATAGTTTTTCTGGTAGGCCGTTTGCTCCAGCCATTTTGTTGTTTTTTAAGCGGACGATTGCTATTCGGAATTCTTCCTAGTCGGGTAATGGAACTTCTTTTCCATCGTCATCGATTGGGTTTTCGGGTTCACCATCTCCGGGTGCTCCATTTTCACTGCCATTCAGCAGACTGGAGAAGTATATCCTCCATAAATTTGATATGCTCTGGGCATCCGTAGCTAGAACACCTCATTGTGTCTTACAGAAGTCAGCTCCGGTCTTGAAACTTCTGTAAGTCGTCGTCTTTTCTCAAAGGATTTTCGACATTACACTTATCGGCCAGCTTTTCAAGCTCTTCATACTTAAACATCTCGGTCTTTTTCTTTTTTTGTCAGCAGATGCGTCTTGCTTTCCTCTTCAGCTCTCGGTATCTATCTCACCGCGCACGAGTAGTGGTCGTTCGCAACGTTGCGAGGTAAGCAGTCTGTTTTCTCTCCACTGAAACACGACAGTTCTCATAGTACCAGCTGTTTTTGCGACCTTGACGGGCGTTCTTCGATAAGTAAAAAGCTTGTCTATGAATGTCTTTATTTTTGTATATACTCCATAATATTATCCACTGCAGGTACTTTATGGAGTAATAATTAGTCTCAAAATTAAACTCATGTAGTTATGCCATGAATTACTCGGATGTTATACAAAGATGGAGTATATGGTCCAGTCTTAGAACATCGCAATGTTAATTGGACCTTAATTTTGTTATGAATTGTGGTTAGTTTTGGTTTACTCCATTATCAGCGTGCAGTAGTTAGAGGCTACTTTTAGATTTAATTTTGTGACAGAACAATTTTCAATATTTCTTCATATTCCACTTATAACCTCTTATGCACATGTCATTCTAGAGACTGAATTTTTCAGACGTGATCAGACAAAAGCGTGATATAGGCGCAGACAATAAAGAATTTACAATTTAGAATTGCATGCTTCGATTTTAATTTATTCAAATTTCTTTGGATCGGTTTTTTTTTAAGACTGGAAAATCCATTAATTTTAGAAACCACAAATAGGTAGTCAAATCACATACAAAGATAGCTTAAATACCTATGCGCTTATAATAAAATAATTTGTCAAAATTCTCAATTTCCTTTTTGGGTGAACATGATTATTATCACATGAAAAAATCGACATAATCGACATGGCTTATTTGTCTTTTTGTATACAAATATGTATATATGGATATATATATGGTAATTATATAAACAAAATGATATACGTATGCAAAGTGATGATTAATCAAAGGCGCTACGTCATAAATTACAACAACACCACCAATAGCAAACTGGTAAAACCAAGCGAAAAATACTTGCAAAGCACGCAAAACGGCGGTGAGAATATTTTATACCATATTCACATATGTACCTATGTATGTACATAATACATATATATGTATATGTACTCGTATGCATTTACGTGAATTTATAGTCAAAGTTACACATACACATTAATTTATATATTATTATTAGCTACATATATTTGTAAACATTTCATATTAGAAAATGAGAAAAAATAAATAAAATAAAATAAAATAAAATAAATCTGCTATTATTGACCTGCTTAAGCGAAGCAGGGTAGAGCATAACATGAAAAAAATATTAAATTATTCTTTCTTTTTTTCTCATTGTCTAAGCTGAAAGTCATGTAGTGATGTTAACAAATCTGTGACCTCAGATATCAAATAACCAGAATAGAGAAAAAGTGAACTCCACCAACAACACCTTCAATTCTCTATACGCTTACACGTATGATAGTTTTATTTATTTATCTTTTTTTTTAAGACGCTTTGCTTATTGTTTATTTATAGCCTAAAGTAAGTACATGCACGTATTTTATTTACTTTTCTTGCCTTTATTTTGCCGGTTGTTTTAATTTCAAAAAAAAAAATAAAAAAATTAAAATTTCTATTTTTATTCTCTCTTCTCCTACTACTCAATTTCATTGTTGTTTTTCTTGCTTTCATTTCGTACATTTTATATAGTAATTTGTTGTTATTGAAAGTGGCATCAGGTTTAGAATCGTTAAATTTCAACAAAAAATTTTAAAAACCTGTTTCGCATATAAATTAACTGCGCTCGCAATGGATATGTTTGGGTTATGGCACGTGTGCGCTACGAGTAAAGGGGTTCACTGTTTAGCGCTGGAGTGAGTTGTTTGAATTTTGAAAAAAAGAAGAAATCTATGAATTGTTTCAATTAATAAAAAAATATAATTCTAAAATATCAGATTTTACAAAGTAAAAAATAATGGAGCAGTTTCACGATACCAAAGTGTTTCGGGCTGTGTCCACGTTGCCAATTTTCTTGATTAACACTTTTTTCGGAACGAACTATTTTGCAGTTAGAAATTTTTTCTTAGAAATTTAATTTTTGAATATGAAATTCCTTTGAAAATTTTTCAAAAAAGCCAAAATAGAGTTATTTATGCCAGGCAATGTTGCCAATTTTCTTTTAGAAAAATCAATTAAATTTATTAAAAATTTCTTCTTCGAAATTAAGATATATTTATTTGTTGTACGAGTATCCAGTGTAGATGCAGCGCATTTAATTTTTCAAAATACCCAAAATATAGTTGTGCCAGGCAATGTTGCCAATTCTTATTGTGAGAAATATACTCAATTTATTAAAATTTTATTCTTCGAAAAATTTGTACTCATATCCAATGGAAATATAGCCAATTTTCTTTCAAAAGGTTTTTAAAATGGCCAAAATATAGTTATGCCAGGCAATGCTGCCAATTTTCTTTTGGAAAAATTAACTAAATTTATTCAAAAAAATTTCCTAAAAAGAAACATATATTTGTTTAATGAGTACCCGGTGGAAATATCTCGAATTTTCTTAAAAGAATTTAATTTTGAAATTTTTTTTTGAATTTTGAAAATTTTTTTTTGAATTTTGAAAACTTTGTTTGAATATGCCGGACACTGTTGCCATTTTTTTTTGTGAAAAGTGCACTAAACTTATAAAAAATCCAATATTCGAAATAGACATGCATTTGCTGTACTTGTACCCAGTGGAAGTATAGCGAATTTCCATTCAAAGTTTTTTAAAATTCCCTAAATAGAGTTAATGATAATGTTGCCATTTTTTTTTAATTTCAAAAAAATAAAAAAAAATAAAATTTCTACTGAGTTTATTAAAAATTTGATTCTTGAAATTTTATATTTATTTATTGTAGGAGTACCCAGTGGAAATACGAATTTTCATTTTTCTTAAATTAATTTTATTTGAAAATTTTAATTAGAATTGCAATGTTGCCATTTTTATTTGTGAGGAACCAACAGATATTTTTTTATTGAGAACTTCGATATGAGTTGGATCATAGGCAACGTTATCAATTTTTCCGATTAAAAATTTTCATTGTTAGAAAATTACTTTTAAAAAAATTATATTTGCCAATTTTTGAATGTAAATTTTCTTTGCTATGTTTAAAATAGAATTATGAAAGCCAATGCGGTAAAATTTCTTTGTGAGAAAATAACTGAATTTACTTAAAATATATAGCGATAATGTGGTCAATCTTTGAATAAAAATATCCCCTAAAATTTGTATGATTCCTAAACCAAATTATTCCCAAAAAATTTCTACTTTCCCTTTCGATAAATCAAGCGATTTCTTGTCAGTACATAGAATATATTCAATATAAAGTTACACCATAGAGCATTACGGATTTTTTTGACAAAAATCTCAGGTTATGAGTATTTGACTTGGTTGTAATTGGCAGCGTTGCCAATTTTCATGGTAAAACATATACCACTAGTAGAACACGGATTTCAAACTATCTTTTTGTAATAAAAATTTACATTGCATATTTAAATATTTTCGAAGATAATTTCCCCCTGAACTATTCAAGCAAAATTGTACATTTTATTAAGATTGAAATTTGCATTGTTGCCAATTTTCTTTAGAAAAATGTAATGAATTTTTTTCTTTTATGTTGAAGATATTAAAAAGCAGCTATTTTTTAACCAAAGCAGAAGCAAACCTATCACAGTCTCAAATCGTCTAAAGACCGACTGTAGCGCCGTCACAAAGTAAAAAGTTTCAGATTCACTTACTGATTGGGAGAAGAACATTTTTCGCACATCGAAATTTCATGCCTCAATAATATGCAAAGTAATCAGTGAACACATCACAGCGGTCTGACGAGTTGGTAAGCTCAGCTAGGGAAGAGAGGTTTCCCCAACAATGATGTAAATATGTAAATGTGCATATGTGTATGTTTGAGTGTACGAGTGAACAAGCAAATGTAAGTTGATTATTATTATAAGTGAATTATCGGTTAATCCATAGTCAAGACTTTTTTTTCATTCCCCATTCGCAGGGGAGGTGAGTGCGAGGCCAACGAAACTTAAGTTTTGCCCTGTTTGTCGATTTGCATAGTGTTTTTGTTGTTTCCATAGAGAATATAAATTGGCGCTTAGAAGGAATTCTATAAAAGCGCATCTCTACTCGTTGAGTGAAACAATTGAGTTTCAACCATGCGAGTGATTGCAGTGTTTATTTCCTTAACGACCTATGTGGCCTTGAGCAACGGTAAGGATGCCGCTGATGTGCGTACGACAGTTCAAATTTAAAAATTTTGTATTTTTATATTTTGACAGCTTATGGCGTATCACATGGTGGTGGCGGTGGCGGCGGCGTTGGTCTTGGCCTCGGCTTAGGTTTAGGCGGCGGACTTGGTCTTGATCTCGGCGGCTCTAAGGGCGGTTTACTTGGTCTTGGATTAGGCAGTGGCGCCAGTGCTAGTTCATCATCTTTTGCTTCAGCCGGCAGCTTTGGTTCCGGATATGGTGGTAGTGGTGGTGGCGGTGGCGGTTATGGCGGAAACCGCGGCAGTGGCGGATATGGTGGTGCAGGTGCCGGTGGCGCTGGACTTGGTGCTGGTTTAGGCGGAGGTTTTGATGGTAGCGCAGGAAAAGGCGGAAGTGGATCGGCCTCGGCCGGCAGTTCAGCTGATGCTGGTGTTGGTGGTGGATTTGGCGCTGGTGGTGGTGGTGGTGGTGCTGCTGGTGGTCTTGGCGGTGCTGGTGGTCTCGGTGGTGCTGGCGGTCATGGAGGAGCTGGCGGACATGGAGGTGCTGGTGGTCTTGGTGGAGCTGGTGGTTACGGCGGTGCGGGTAGCTCATCTTCCGCAGGTGGTTCGGCCTCCGCTGGTGGTTCCGCTGGCTTAGGCGGCAGTCCTGGTGGTCCTGGCGGTGCTGGCAGTGCTGGCGGTTTTGGTGGTGCTGGTGGATACGGTGGTGGTAAAGGCGCAGCAGGATCAGGTGGATATGGTGGTGCTGCCGGAAGTGCTGGAGGTTTTGGTGGAGCCGGTAGTGCGGGAGGTTTCGGAGGAGCCGGAGGTGCTGGCAATGCTGGAGGTTTCGGTGGTTCATCTGATTTAAGCCTCGGCGGTGGATTCGGTGGTGGTGATGCTGGTGGCTATGGAGGTGGTAAAGGTGCAGCTGGAGGTCATGGATCCGCTGGTAGTTCTGGTTCTGGTGGATTTGGCGGCGCTGGAGGCTCATCATCTTCAGGTGGATTTGGTGGCGGAGCTGCTGGTGGTGCCGGTAGCGCTGGCGGCTTAGGTGGTGCTGGTGGTTACGGTGGAGCTGGCGGTTACGGTGGTGCTGGCGGTTACGGTGGCAGCAAAGGTTCAGCTGGAGGACATGGTTCATCATCCGCTGGCGGTTCGGCTGGTGCAGGACTCGGTTCGGGATTAGGAGGAGGACTTGGCGGTGGAGTTGGCGGTGCTGGTGGTTATGGAGGTGCAGGCGGTTCTTCCTCAGCTGGCGGTTCCGCATCTTCCGGTGGTTCATCTGGATTTGGTGGCGGAGCAGGTAATGGATTTGGTGGTGGTGCAGGCGGTGCCGGTAGTGCTGGAGGTGCTGGCGGTGCTGGTGGTTACGGTGGCGGCAAAGGTGGAGCCGGAGGATATGGTTCGTCATCCGCTGGCGGTTCTTCTGGTGCAGGACTCGGCTTGGGATTAGGAGGAGGACTTGGTGGTGGTGCAGGTGGAGCCGGTAGTGCAGGAGGAGCTGGCGGTGCTGGTGGTTACGGTGGCGGAAAAGGTGCAGCAGGAGGATATGGTTCATCGTCTGCAGGCGGTTCTGCTGGAGCTGGACTTGGCTTGGGCTTAGGAGGCGACCTTGGTGGTGAAGCTGGTGGATTTGGTGGCAGTAAAGGTGGTGCATCCGCAGGCGGTTCAGCTGACGCAGGTGCTGGCAGCGGATTTGGCGGTGGCGGTGGCGGAGCTGGTGGTTTCTTGGGTGGTGGTGCTGGAGGTCGTGGAGATGGTCATGGACATGGTCACGGTCATGGACACAAAAACCACGGACACGGTAGCGGCGGTGCTGGCGCTGGTTTAGGACTTGGTCTCGGTCTTGGTCTTGGCGGAGGCCTAGGAGGTGCTGGCGGCTTTGGCGGTGCTGGTGCAGGTGGTGCCGGCGGTTATGGAGCTGGCGGCCGTGGTAGCGGTGGAGCTGGAGGTGCCGGTGGTTTTGGACCTGGCGGTTTTGGAGGCTCTGGCGCCAGCGGTCATAGTGGCGGTTTCGCCGGCAGTGGTGGATTTGGTGGCTTCGGCGCTGGAGGCGCTGGTGGTCATGGTGGCGCTGGTGGTTTCGGCGGCAGTGGTGGTGGTGGTTATGGCGGCAGCAGTGCAAGTAGTTCAGCGCACTCCTCAGCCTCAGCATCAGCTTCCTCTTCAGCAACATCGTCTGCTTCATCTGGCGGTGGCTACAAACCAGGCTACGGACGATGAACAACATTTAGCGTAATAATCAGAGTTAAGTGATCTTCTGTATTTGTACTCATAGGAATGTATGGTATATGCATATAAGACAGAAATTATTTTTTTGTGTTCGATTGTAGTTGAAAATAGTTAGCATTATGGATTTGTATTGTGATCGAAGTAAAGGAAAAAATTAACTAAGTAAACAAGGTATTTGCATTGATTTCGAAACCTGTTTGTTTCCAAAGAAAATGCAGCTCATTGTAATTCGTTGACTCGACTAGATTTCAGCGAACTCGACGAAAACGGGTTGCGACAATAACCTCATCGGTTCTGCGTCAAGATGGTTGATAGCTGCGGTTCTCAAACCTAGAAGCGTCCAATATACACGATATAAATCATCGTTGGATTTCAAGATGACATTATCACTACTGGTGTTAATGTTGGTCCCTATCGCAACATCAACGATCTGGTTTGGAGTTTTCCGATCTGCGAAAAACCAGGAAGTTTACTATAGAGAACCGTATTTCGGGCCCGCCGGCGAAGTCGATCAGCCTTAGCCCATTTCGAAATGTTTCATCGTGGATCCTGAATTTTCCAACAGTTTTGCTGAGAATACCTTCTTTGCCCAACCTGGCGTTAAAGTCGCCAATCACAGATTTGATTTGGTCACATCGTGCTTCTCTTCCATCTGGAAATGGACGCAAATGAGCGAAATGTAGAAAATTTCGGCGACGGAGTCTCTTTCTCACCACAAATCCAACACTAAAGTCAAGCTCCTTTATATGGTCACTTAGGCGGCCATGATAGAATATGGTATTTTCCACATAAATAAAAATAGCTTGCGCACTAATGATTAACATTCTGCCACTAATAACTCATTAAACATTTTGGAGACTTTGTAGACTTTTAACAAAAATTTGAGAAAAGCTTCACATTCTTTCTAAAGGCGAAAGTAAAGTGTAGTAATATTTTTTTTTTGACACAATAATTTTTGGAGACTTTTTGAATACAAATTTTGAATGACGGAGTAGTTGGGCAAGGAAAAATATATATTCTGCTTATAGAAAAATAGTTTGCACATACATTTAGGGTCATCCAAAATTTTGGAGACTTTGTAGACTTTTTAAAAAAACAGAAAAAATTGAATAAATTCAAAAAATATATATACACGTATATAGGTATGTATATTTATATATAATATGGAATATTGTATATAGCTTGCGCACTAATGACTAACATTCTGCCACTCATAAATCATTAAACATTTTGGAGACTTTGTAGACTTTTAACAAAACTTCGAGAAAAGCTTTATATTCTTTCTAAAGGCGAAAATAAAGTGTTGTATTAGATTTTTCTACAAATTGAGTTTTGGAGACTTTTGGCATACAAATTTTGAATGATGCAGTGGTTGGGTAAGGAAAAGTATATATTCTGCTTATAGAAAAATAGTTTGTACATACATTTAGGGTCATCCAAAATTTTGGAGACTTTGTAGACTTTTTGAAAAATAGAAAAAAATTGACTAAATTAAAAAAAAATATATATAAATTTATATTAAATCTGAAAATAAACAAAGAAAAAAAATTTCATGCTATGTATGGGTGAATTTTATGGCAGAAAAACAACAGGCTTCGAAGCCAAAGATGGTATCGCTCTGAAAATTAAAATGACAATGGCGAAAGAACTTGCGGTCAAATGAATGGCGAAAGAACTTGCGGTCAAATGAGAGTATAATTTTTTTTTAAATATTATTGAAAATTTTCTTTAAAAAAAGATAAAAATTCCCAACCTCCCTCTCTGCATTACGCAAACTAAGAAAATCGCAAACTGAATATCAAATTAAGCAATAACCGCAATAATAAATCAATTCGAAAGGAGCGCAGTCCACGACAATCGTTTGCTTGTTGACAGCAAAACAATATAAATTTACGACAAAAAGGAAATAATGAATTTTATAAATAAACAAGCGAAAAAGTTGAGCCAAGAAAATTTTCGCAAGTCACACAGGACCGAGCCAAAAGAAGGAAGCCGTGTCAAGCCATGCCAAGCCGAGCCAAGCCAACCACTCAACATACAATGGACAGCGCAGAGCGTGACTACTCAAGCGAGGAATTATTGCAGGTGAAAGGACACACGTAACCATACACATATGCATGCGCAGGTAAGTGTATGTGTGTATGTGTGTTTGTATCAAAATCGCATTGCATAAAATCAAATGCCACCAATATTTGAGCAAGTCCTGACCAAATAACGGTGCAGTGTTAACATCAATTTATTGTGTGCATTCTGTTGTCTGCACAACAATGCAACAACGGATTAACGGTATACATACATCAACGTTTGTGTGTGTGTTGCTTCGTTGTTCACTTGAGTCAAACTGCAAACGTCCAGTCAAGGAAATATTTAGTAGCGAAAGGATATATATTAGTGCACGCAAATGCAGTGAACACGTCCATCATGAAAGCGGTCGGTCGGTCGGTCGGTCAAATGCGAAGTTAAAGCTAAAAGCGAGTTAGAAGTAAAGCACTTAAAGGCCAACAACCGAATGGGTGGAGCAAGTAGAAGAGCTAACCAACAAAATGCAGTAAGACAAAGCCATATTTCAAATGGCACGAGCCGCAGGCGACATATGCACGTTCTTCCATGTCGATGTTGTTTTTATTGCTGGCTTTTTATTCAAACAGTGACAGTGCTGTAAGATATATGTATTTTTTTTTTAAATTTTTTTTCTATATCTTTTGTTTAATGTTTAGCAGTTATTTGGTTTCTACTAAAATTTGCTTTCCTTGCAAGCTGACCAAATTTCTATTGCTCTTTTCTAAAAATAAAAAAAAAATTAAAAAAAATTAAAAAAAAAAATTAAAATAGAATAAAAAGAGAGTGTCCCCTGAAAGTACTCTGTATCACCCTGTGTGCTGTGTGTTTGTGACGACCAAAACAAACAAAGAAAGTACTGCAAAAATGAATGAAAAATTTGTTAGAGAACGCACGTGCTGAGCAGTCAACGGTATTTCTAACGAAGCGCATGCCGCGGCAATACGAAGTTTTATTTTGTTGTATTTTGCCTAAATCGTTATTGCTGAGTTACAAAATCAACAAAATTTGAAATGGTCACTTTATTACGAACATTTTTGAATTAAAGAGCAAATTTTTTTACCAACTTTTAGAGCTTTTGAGCATGGAGATTTTTGTATCGTGTAATTCGGATTCAATAGCAATAAAATTTATGAAAAAGTAAAACCACAAAATGACTTATTAAAAAAATGTTAAAAACTAAACCAGAAATATAAATTAAAAACTAAATTTGAAACTCTTATTAATTTAACGCCTCGCCGCAATCTGCTTCAAAGTGAAATTTTTTAACGTATCGCTGATTTATGTTCACGCCCCACGTAAGAGAAGCACGATGTGACCAAGGAGATCTTTTATGAGCGCATGGAGTGTGCTCATGAGCGTTGCCCCTGCCACGTTGGTAGGTAGTATATCTTCGGCACAACTTCGGAAAATTTAGCCTCCATAACGAAACATACCCAAATAAATGGGTTGAGACTAATCGACTTCGACGGGGCCCAAAGTCGGAAAATTTAGCCTCCATAACGAAACATACCCAAATGGGTTGAGACTAATCGACTTCGACGGGGCCCGAAATATGGTTGTGTGTACAAGAAAATTCACCAAGCTACTTGGCTGTCTCCAGATCGAAAAACTCTCAACCAGATCGATCATGTTGTGATTGACGAAAGATATATATCCACGTTCGTACGTTCCGAGGTCCTAATATCGACTTGGATCACTATCTTGTCGCAGCGAAGTTACGCACACGCCTCTGTTTATCAAAGAACGTCCGACAAGAAACACAAGGAAGCAAGAGGTACATGCAAACAAAAAACGAAACAGACCGAGACGCCTAAGTATAAAAAGGTTGAAAAGTTACGACGGCTTCAAGACCGGAGCAGATTCTTGTAGGACATAAAGAGTTGATTTAGTAACTGATGCTCAGAGTTCATTTAATTTATGGAGGTATCACTTCTGCAGCCTGCTGAATGGCAAACCTAAAGAACAAAAATGCAACGAGGGTTGAGGAATTGCAGGCCCAGCTATTCAAACATGGCTGTGAAGAACTGATAAAGTGCATGCATCAGTTTCTTAGCAAGATATGGTTGAAAGCGTGCCCGACGATTGGAACCTAAGTGTACTCTGGCCAGTGCACAAGGAGAGCGATCCTACAGTCTTAGATAAAGAAAACACTTAATTTTCAGAGGAATCTCAAACCATTCGACGAGCCATTTTTCGACTTCTTCAAAATTAGCGAAGCACTGCTCTGCAAGGGAGTGTCCCATCGATGCAAAAAGGTGAAAGTCGAACGAGGCGAGGTCTGGAGAGTACGGCGGGTGCGATAATATTTCCCAATTACTACTAAAACCAAACAAACACACCTGGTAATGTCGTATATAAGGTCCGATGGAACGATGAGCTATACGAGTTATACGAGTAGTTCAGCGAATGAAAATATAACGGCTACGCTGGTTAGGTCATGTCTTCCCAATGGATGAAAGCAGTCCAGCATTGAAAGTTTTCGAAGCATTACCCGCTGGTAGAAGCAGAGAATTGATGTGACTATAAGCGTTAGCGGAGCCTACGTCAATAAAGAAGGAGAAGAGTTTACTTCCAAAAAGGAATTCTGCATTGACTGGAATAAGCCGGTTGGAGTAAATACTTTCCTTCCGGTACTAAAGAGAAGAGTTGTTTCGATGAAATATCGACCATTTCTGTCTAGTTGTCCATACCGGCCGGCCGTTTTGCTGCGATCAGTAGCTCTAATAGGTTGTGACTATTCGAAACTTTTCAGAAGCTGAACCCACCAATTAGAGAGCCTTAAAAAAACGTACTTTCCACGTCTCCACGTCAGAACTTCCAGCTACCAGTCCGCTTGTGATCATTTAACTGATGGAAGGGTACTCGCTGTATGCATTTTTGATGAATTACGTATATACCGAAACCTTCCCCCGATGAGTAAAACTTCTGAAAAAAAAGCATTTATTTTCGATCAAAATAGTACGTGGGGAATATAGACCGAAATCTATTATTTACCACTACACAGTTTTTTCTAGATCTATGCAAGCGTTGTGTAGCTTATGGCAGTATGAAAACAATTATATTTTGTGGAAAAAATACAATTGAAAACAGAAAATTTATTATCAAAAGTTGACGATACAAAACAATGTCCGATTGCCTGGCCGCTTATAAGCGAACATCGTTGCTCCGTACACATATGATGTACATGAATTCAGATAACAGTCCTTTGTGCGCTGCCCACAGTCCAATAGCAGAGTTCACCCGAGCAATGCAACAGAAAGTATTTTTTTATTTTTAGTTTATTTTGCAAAAACTTTTCAACAAGTTTTGCATTTTTCTAATATTTTTCATTTTTTTTTTCTAAGCTCAGTGTGTTGTTCTTTTCCACATTTGCCTTTTACGTTTTTTGTCGCCATTTTATTATTTTGAATTTGTGGTTTCCATTGTCTAATAAATGTCCTGCGGTGGTGGATTGTTTTTGACTTATTGCCTAGTTTTGTTTTTTCTTCAATGCAGTAGGCTTTTATATTGAAATTATTTTCAGAGTAAAAAGTAATTTGTTATCTAAAAAGTCGTAGCAAATGAAATATCGAATTGCAGTGCTACGCTCATAAATAATTTTCCAATGCTTCAAATAATTTTATTATCCTTTTTTTCAAATTTTTCTATTATTCCAATGAGTAATTGTCTCAAAACACAATTCTAGATGATTTAAGATGCAAACGAAACGACAAAATAATTTACATATATTTACATACACTGTGTGTCCCAAAAATAACCGAACTTTATATTTAAGTCATACAACATACAGCGCCATGTATTGAAAATTTACAACATTAAAAAGATACATTCATCCTCTTTCAAACGCACCTAACTTCATGTAAGTCGGATGACAGATGTAAAATTGACAGCCATTTCAATAAAACCGAAAGTGTGCTAATGGTTCAAAAAAAAAAAAATTGGAACAAAGAGCATATAAAATTTTGTATCAAACTTGAAAAAAAAATTGAAATTGAAGTTTAAAAAATTAAAAAAAAATTGAAAAAAATGAAGCAGCCGTAACCGAGGTACTGGAGAACATTTCTATAAATGACGTAAACAAATCTATGCATGCGCTGGTTGATCGTTCCAAACGTTGTGTTGAGTCAAATGGAACCTATTTTGAATAAATAATAACTTTTAAAGATAATATAATGTGTATTTTACTATTTTATATCCAAAAAGTTCGGTTATTTTTGGAACACACCGTGTATACATATATATGTACTTCTCGAACTAGTTACATATTCATTTGCAAAATAATAT
>JAWMAG010000046.1:10170000-10227500 GCA_037013455.1 Ceratitis rosa
AACTGGCCTGTGGCCGTGTGGTTGTGATTAGTAATTTCAATTACTTTCAAACGAAAATTCATCATTGCTGGCAATGTGATGTGAATAGCGAGTTATTGTGCGGTTGCGGCTGAATAACAACAATACCGATGACTTATATATACGTACTCGTACATATGTACATATCTTCGCATGTAGCTTTAAAAGCTAGACTAATTATATGTGCTAAGAAGACAGCATTATGTCATTATATCCATAATAAATTAGTTGTATTGAAATGATAATATTTCGCATGTATGTACATATATTCGTATGTTTGTATGTATTTACACCTACTGCATTCAAACCTATATTCACATATGTATATGGTAAATATGTTGGTTCACGAATATTAATTAAATTTACGCAAACATTTTAAGCACATTTCAGTGGAAATCTATTGGTTTCGAAGTGTTGGAAGTGCAGTGGTTTTGGTATCATTTTTTCCCTTTGACATACTCGTACACATATAGATATTACATGCCATTGGTTTGTGAACTCTTGTGATTATATAGAATGATTGTGTATGAGATTGGCATTGAAAATAGAAGTTTCTTTTATATTAAATATTTTTATTTATATTATTTACTATTTAATTTTTTAAATAAATTGTCAAGATCAAATAATTCTCAAAACAGTTAAAACTTAATATCTCAAATTTTTTTATAATATTTTTATGACTTAATTAAGAAGATGATAGCTAAAAACTATAAGAAATATTACAGTAAACTTTTCAACTTGATTTTCTTTTTTAATTTTAATCATTCTAATGACCAATTGTATATATATTGAGCGATTTTAATCAGTCTTAATATCAAAGTGTCATTGTTTCTTTAATTTTCTTGGCTGGTAACTGATCAATTTGCATAAACTGTACTTTACTTTTAGTGTTATTATAATTGTTATGGACTTATTGCTCATCAAAATTTACATACTTACAATCTTCTATTGTAAAATAGTTAAAGACCAGACATTGGTTGGTGGGCATTGAGGTATCAGTGGTTGATGTGCTGATGTATTGATTACATATTTGTGATGACTTTATGTACAATATATGTACCTTATAGTCAGATGTACTAATTAAAGACTAGACTAGTTCCTAGGTAGACAGAACAAACTCAACTAAACAGCCAATTTTTTTTCTTCATTAAGGACCGGAATTTTTTTATGGTAAAAAGTCGCATAATATGAAACTTATCAGATTTAGCTACATCTTAAATTTTCATGGTTATCTTTTGAACTAATTTTTAGTTTACTAAATATAAATAAACTTAAAACTTTAAATTAAAAAAAAGTTAATATTATGAAATTAATTCAAATAATTTTTGTATTCACAACCAGTTAGGTTTTTTTTGACCAGTTCCAGTTCTGTCAAAGAATTCCACTAGAACTAGTACTGGTACTTTTTAACAGTCCAAAATTCTAAAAGTCTATTGGTTGCAGACAACAACGGCCAAAAAAGGTCTTTACCCTATACAACAATAGCGTAGATAACAGTATTTTTTGTATTTAAATATCACTAATACTAAAGTGCAACACACTCAGAACACCTACAATACATAATTCTCCTTCTTCATTTGAAATTCATATACGAGGGGATTAACAAAAGTTCGGTCAGTTTGTGACTTTCAATAAGTTTTTGTTAAATTTAAAAGCACCAAATCCTTTGCAATCACTTTATTAGTCTTTCTCTCAATTTTTAGAACGTTCCGCTAAAATGGAGACGAGAAAACGCAAGTTGGTTGAGGATAGCTCAGACGAACTTCCACCGCCAACGCAAACAGAAATTCACCATGTGATTCTCAACTGGATTCGTCGTAATACAAATATTCAGTGAATGTCAACTAGCATATGGAGTGGTTCCGGTGATTACAGACCAGACATTTTTCCGTAGAGGATGAGCTCAGAGAAGGTCGACCAAAACCTTCCACTCATGACGTCGCTGCAGCTCTACTGAAGTCCACAATTGATGAAGATCCACGATTGGCACAAGAAATGATTGCTAATGAATTGGGTTTGTGTCCCACGGCTGTAGCGCGAATTTTTAGTAATCATCTGGGATACACGATGAATCCCAAAAAGGGCCTCGAGTGAATTTTGCTCAATTTTTCCTAAACGAATTCGAAAATGGTCAGTCTAGTAACTTAGGTAAAGTCGTTACTGGTAACGTATCTTGGGTCTATATATTCGATCCAGAAACCATACCTCAATCCATGGTATGGAGCCTAACAGAAGCAAACCCATCCGTAAAATTTAAGCAACAAAAACCAGCTGCAAAAGTTATGATGACAGACGCCAGACGGTAACTGCAAAATGGTACACCGAAGAAAGTTTACAAAAAGTTCTCAACAATTTATTGGAAATCAGGAAGAAAGAGGATTTGCAGTGCTATTCTTTCCATCATGACAACGCGCAATCCCACACTGCTGAAATAACGAGTAATTTTATTGCGATCTTTGGGATCGAAGAAATATGTTCAGCACCAGATTCGCCGGATATAGCATCTTTCTATTTCTAAAAATTGAAAAAAAAAATGATCGTTAATAGCAACGAGGGGATAATTAATGCGGTTAATGCTGAACTTAATAAGCTTAAAAGGCAAGATTTTGAAGACTGTTTTCAGAGGTGGATCTACAGGCTAAAGAAATGCATTGAAATCAATGGCGATTATGTAGGGAAAATAAAAAAAAAACAAAAAATACGATGAAATACAAAAATAATTTTTACTAATTTTTTTTCTGGTCAATTTATGGAACTTTTGTTAATACCCTGGTATAATATATATATAATCCGATGTAAATTGTTACATATTCTCTGTTGAATTTTAGTTGAAATTCATTCTAATTTAGTGCATTGTATAATTTATGCCTGTTTTAGTTTTTAGTCTATTTCCATGCCATCTTCTTACGTTACGTCAGTTAAAAACAGCCAGCGAGTCACAGTGGTTCAAGTTCGAATTAAGACTTTGGCCCTAGGGAAGCACCTCTTCCATATCACACATATCAAAACCCTCCCCGCCCTCAATCCTGAACTTTTGTTGACCATTTATGCCGGCTTACTGCCTTTCAACCACGACTATTTTCATTTGACGTTGCTGCAAGTGATTTATTTTTTATCACCAGGCACCATTCCTATCAGAGCCGTTCAATACCAATCAAGGTTACAGGCAGAGTGAGTCCTTATTATTTGATCTCTTTAATTTACTGCTGGAGAAAATAATACAAGTTACGGAGCTGAATATAAAAGGTACAAGCCTCTGTAAGGGTAGACAGCTGCTGTTATATGTACGCTGATGATATCGACATTATTGGCCTCAATAAACGTACCGAAGACAATACGAATTATCTCCTGTCATCGAAAAAACAGTCATCGCTTTCCTTACTCTGTTAACTCGTCATTGTTGACAGCCATAACTTTAAGGTCGGAGATAATTTCATCCATCTTGGAACCAGCATTAGCAGCAACAACACTGTCAGCCTGGAAATCCAACACAGAATCACTCTTCCTAACACATACTACTTTGGACTGAGTAGGTAATTCAAAAGTAAATTCCTCTCTCGACGAACAAAGATCAAATTCTACAAGTCGCTCACAATTTCCATCCTCCTATATGATGCGAAGGCATGGGAGATAACAATATCTGATGAATAGGGTTAGGAGTTTCGAGAAAAAGGTTCATGAATATAAATTAAAGAATAGAAAAGCTCCGTCTTATTAGATAACGAAGCTCCGTGTGACGTTTTGCGCCATCAGGTGGCACTGAATACCCAAAAATTAGATCCGTTGAGCACAAAAAAAACAAAAATCAGAAAAAAATGCAGATATAGAAAATGTTATTTTTGCTTCAAGCTTATATGGTTCATCGGTCATTTATATCTAAGTTTTATCACCTTACTACAAGAAAAATTGCCAAACTTTAAGTACGGGAGTGCTTAGATGCCGATGGCAAAGTATACATTGCCTGTTAATAGTCGCTTAAGTGTTAAAGCATTTGAAGTGTGTGTCTACAAACTATGATTTAAGCCACCAAATCCACTGAAATGATTAACAAACCGAACAAATGAATTTCCGAAACGCTGCAGAGCTGCTGTGCATCAGCATTGTGCGTGCAGGCGTTTAGCAACCACGCAGTCGCATATTTGCTTATCTACCCGCAAGGTTGTACTAATAGCAATTCATGTAATCGTATTTGCAATGAAATTCCTGTCTCTTCACTTGCATAAGCTCGCAAATATGTATATATACCTATATATGCATATGCATAAACTTAATATGTATTCATAAAGGTATGAGTATACCCGGTGAACGATTGAACTAGTTAAAAACTACTTATTAATGAATATTTTGCGTGAAACTTATTCAATTAATTTGTGCAGAAATTCCCAGCAGCACGGCAACACCACGCCAACCTTCGACAGAGGTGGAGAAAGCTCTTAAAACACTCAGTCGATTTCCAAAAAACGGTTAAATATTTGTTGTTGAGCTGATAAGAACAGATATTACACTTTGATCATAGTCTCATACCAGTTCCTAATAAATCTACTAAAAGTAATCAGTTCAATTTTGCACTTAACATAGATTTTTCTGTTAAAAAAATATTTGAAGCCATAATTTTTGGTCTAGTTTCGGTCGGAGATGCTAGTTTAACTAGTTCAAAATGGGTTGTAAAGTTAGCAGTTTCGGAGCAGATTTATTTTATAAAATTGGATGGAATTTCTTTATTAGCAAAGAGCGATTTAAGAGACAATAAATTTTTAGTTTTTACAAGAATGGGAGGTTTCGACCTTTAAGCATTTTAATAGTCTAACAACTAAAAAAAAATATTTGAAAGTTATATTATTATCTGTCTCTTCTGCATTTTAGTTGTCTATCAAGAATCTCAGTTGCATTCAAGTAGAAACGGTTTTCAACTTCCCGTAGCAAATTTCTATCCAATGATGAATGGTACAATACCTCCTTACTTTGGGATAAAACGTATGCCAAATACTCAAAAGCCAATTTTGTTTGTTATTTTATTTTTTTTTATATAACTTTGGTAATTTCTCGATCTACTTTACTTTAACCTTAATGAAATAACAATATTTTGTCGATGTCGCTAAAAACTAAAAAATTTTCGTCGCTTAGTTAGCGATTTGTCGAGTAATTTAAGACAACTGCGATAGCGAATATCGTTAAAATAAGTACATCGAATATTAAAATCATTAGAACTATCGCTAAGTCGTTTTTGTGATCTGAAAATCATTATGTTTTTATTATTATTGGAATAAAGATTACTTGAAGATTAAGTCATAATGAGTTTGCAAAGAAAAATACAATTTCTGGCGTTATAATAGTCCGCAATCGTACATCCCAATATCTGAAATTTCCAAGACGATTTGTGCTCATATTTGGAAAGACGAAACACATACCATGTGACGTTATTAAACATAATATCAATTTTATGAGTAGACGCATCGTCATGTATGTTGTATACGACTTCAGCGTACATGATAACCGGAAGAATAATTTGCTTAGCAAGTCGGCGTCTGGTAGCGGTGGGTGCATAGATAGTTGACTGCCTAACGCACACACGTCTTTGGTGATGTGCCAGAAGCTCCAGAAGCTCGGATGGGAGGTCCTAATACACCCACCTTATAGTCCGGACCTGGCTCCAAGTGATTACCATCTTTTTCTGTTCATGGCGAACTCGCTTACTGGTGAGAAGTTGGCCTCAAGAGAGGCCTGTGAAAATTGGATCTCCGAGTTGTTTGCCAATAGGGACGCAGCCTTCTACGAGAGGGGTTGGCAACAAGTTTACGAACAACACGGCGCATATTTGATTTAAATCTGACAAATATACACAAAGTTATCATATTTTGAAAAATCAATAAAAAAAACCAAACGAACTTTTTACTTGACCTAATATTTATCCTAATTCGATTCCATTTCGATGAAAAATTTATTAGTTTAATATTTAACTGAACTATTCTAAATTTATGTTTGTTAAAATCAGGTTGAACGCTAAACATTTCTTTCAAAATTTACACCTAAGATTATTATCTTCAGTCAGAAAGTAACTGGTCCTATACTGGTTCACAATATATCTTAATATTACTAGTTAAATATTGAACCGCAGTTCGATTTTATTACTCAAAGTCGATCAAGAACAGTATACAAGCAATAATAAAATTTTAAAATTTTTTACGTATAGAATTATCAACAGGCACATTTTACAAAAAATTTGCAAAATCGAAGGATTTTTTAATTACAGAATTTTTTTTTTCTCTTTAAAATTAATTATTAATTTTGCAACTAGTACAAGTTTGACTTTTTGAGACTAGTTTGTTTTTCGCCTGCAAATACTAGTACTATATTAGTATCTTTTGTGACCAGTTTGTTATTACACTGCATGTTCCAGCCATTTGCTTACTACATATAAATGCAAATACATATACATATGTACATACGCACATAACAAAATACTACTGTTATCCACATACATACATACATATTTATGTATGTATTTGGCAATAACAAATCTGTCCCTTATACACTCATAAGTTTGTTTGCATTACATCAAGTACTTTGCATATCTTAAGTTGGATTTACGTCATACGCTAGCAGCCTTAGGCTGTGTTGATGCTCGTCGTCAACGTCATCGTCATCGTCATCGTCATCGTCCTCGACGCATTAGTGCCTCAAAGTGCATGAGCGCGGAAATGAGCTTTTGCGGGTGGACACTGTGGGTTGGTTGGGTTCGGTTAGGTTCGGTTAGGTTGAGTTAGGTCGAGTTAGGGTAGCCAACAGATTTCAAACGCTAAGTTAGATAAGCGTATGTATATGTGTGTGTGTGCGTGTGTGGACTGAGCACTGCGGTGACACTTTGTATTAATGTTAGCGTATATGTGTAGAGATCAGAGCATATATGCTTGCATGTATGTATGTATGACTGCACATGTATATAGTATGTGCGCGTGCGTGTGTTCGTGAGATTTTATCGTGCGACATTTTAGACCACAAATTCAAATGATGAATTGCTGCTAGTAAATTGATATATAATGTGAATTTGCACAAACAAGCATGAAGCTTTACATCGTTCAATTTATGGAAATGTATATATGTATTTGAATTACATGCATTCGGCTTTAAATGGTTTCCAAATTTCAATTCGAAAAAACCATTTTCTCGATACATTAAAATTTTGAATTTAAATTTCAAATTTTTAAATTTGTTTTAGTTGTTTTTAATGTGAAGTGAAGTTAATTTTAATTTTTTTGTAACTGTTTAAATAGTCAAAAAACAAAATATCGTCAAAGAAATAATTCTTGGATCTTAAATGACCTCTTTGTCGATTTTGCTATGCGACTTAAGATTTTTCCAAAAAAGAAAAGAGAATAAAAAATAAAGAAATAAAATGATATATATAATGGATGGACCTCTAACCACCCCCCGAACAGCTGAAAGACTTTTTTGATAAACAATAATTTTTGAAGTTAGGTAAGTTTGAAGTTGTTGTCGGATATAAGCTTATTTAAGCCATTAAGCTGACCCCTTTTAAAACTGAGCAATCCTTGGATATTTGCTGCCGCCCCTAGAGACTTAAACCTACACCTCTAAAGTGTCCTGAGGTTTCAGTTTTCTCCTTTTATCTGTAACTTCTATTGCGTTCCTCTCTGCCTAGCTGTCCAGCCTCTCTATCTATCCGCCCAAGCCACCGACCTATTGTAGATCTATCCCTCAAACAACTAATGTCCCTTTCTCGGACTCATTACCATATTTTGTAAAGACACCATATTTTTAGCTATAGAATATTTAATTTTTTCATAATAGTGATTTTTTTTTATGCGTAGACACTAAAAGAATGAAGAGAAACAAGAAGAGGCGTCACTCAGGTTGTGTGTACGTCTGTGCGGCTGTTCAGAGCGAGGGAAGCATAAACAGCAGAGGGCGCAGACTGCTAGTAATTAATAGTATTTATTTATTTTTAATTTAAGCCGGAGGTAGATTTATTTATTTCGAGCCAACTTAAGCTTCCTTCTCCAAAAAAAAAAATATTTTTTTTTCTGCTTTAATATGTCACACACTACGCAATCGGTGAAAGTAGACAATTATTTAAATTGATTAGAGATTTATTTATGTGCATATACATACATACATATATGTATATAAATACAGTTATGCATATTCTTGACATGAAAATTAATATGCTATTAAAGTAATTAATTTGAAATAAGTGTGCCACTTATATGCACATATACATATATACATATATAAAATATAGAAGAAAAAAAATATTATGATATATTTAATGCTTGGAAAATATGCACGCCTATTAATAACAATTTTATAAAATAAACGAAAAATGTATGTACCATATGTACATATGTATAAAAATATATTTATGCATATATAGTCTGAAATAAATTCATTTGCATATTGAAATTAAATGCCATAAATAAAATACACTGAAACAAATTATATAAATTGCGCTTGGTTGAACATACAAATACATACGAGTATATGTATGTAGGTACAATAATATCAATAATAGGTATGGCTAGTTGTTTAATAAAAACTATTAAACTTTTAATTTTTTTCCACTTGAACTTTATTATGATTTAAATGCTTTATTTGTTTTTATAAATGCATATTTCCATCACTAGTGACTTTTTTCAATTTCTTTTTGCTGAAATTCTGAATTTATTCATTTAAAATAATAAAAAGCTTCCACGTCCAATATCATTAATTAATGAAGCATAAATAAGTTCATTTGTACAGTTACTGCAGATTGATTAAAAAATCTACTAAATTATAATAAGCGAAAAATGTAGTTTATAGTATACATATATGGTATATGTATGTATATATGAATTTTTTGCACGAAGTTACAAGCTGCATGATTGCTTGAAATAATATGAAAAATGATTATAAATAAAATAGTTTGAGTTTATAAAAAAATATTTAAATTTAATCTATTTTGATTTATTTGCTAATAAAAATTAATTTTTAATACATTTTTTTGGAATTTTTGCATTACAAATAAAAAGATTGCATTTAAAAAAATTGCTTACAATAAACATTTTATCAATTTTTTTTTTAAATTTTTCAAAACTTTGGAAAACATGTCTGCCCTTAATTTTTTTCTTATTGTTATTTTAAAAATTTATTAAAATCAAATTTAAGCGTTTTCCTCATATTTTTTTTACGAAACCATCACAAAAGCACTTCCTCCTTACAGCATTATCTCGTAGTTTTCTTTCACTTTTCCTTTACGATTGTCTTGAAAAGCTACTGAAATAATAATTCACACATGCTTGTCATACTTTTCCCACACGCTTTCCCTTCGCACTGCGGCGAGTAACTTAGAATTTGAATGTTTTTGCATTCACTTGAATTTTTGATGTTGCACTTTGGCAAGCAAAGCGCATTCCCTTCTACTTTACGCAAATTACTGTCTCGATGCTTACATTCGCATGGAAATATATGTGTGCGTGTATGCTGGCGAAAAATGCAAACAGCGGGAAAAAGCCGAAAAGTATGCAACAATGCAATAGTAAAGCGTGTGCATAAATAAACAACACCTACGAGTGCAGCCAAAGCAGTGATAGAAATAACTTGCTTGTCAAACGAAGAGCATGGAAAAAGGGGAGGTTAACAATTAAGAAAAAAAAGATTAAACAAAAAAACATAATTATGTAGAATAAAATATATTATATTGAAATAAAAAAACAATACAAGGAAAAATAAAATAGAACAAAATAATATATAATAAAATAAAATAAAATAAAAAAATAAAATAATAATAATAAAAAAATCATTTGAATTAAAAATAAATTAAAATTAATTAAATTAAATTAATAAATTAAATGAAATAAGGCAAGATAAAATAAAATAAACTAATTAAAAAAAATAACATAAAATAAGGTAAAATAACATACAATAAATAAATTAAAATAAAATAAGCCAAAAAAAAAAAAATTAAAATAAAACAAAATAAAATAAAGTAACAAAAATAAAATAAAAAAAATATAATAAAATAAAACAAATTAATAAATATAATAAAATAAAGTAAAATAAAATAGTAAAAATAAAATAACTTGAAACAAAATAAATAAAATAATATAAAATAAAATAAAATAAAAAAAATTATAATATTAATTTTATCTGAATTAAAAATAAATTAAAATTAATTTAATATAAATAAAATCAAATGAAATCAAATAAAATAAGAAAATTAAACTAAATTAAAAAATGAAATAATACATAATAAAATTAAATAAAAAACTAAATAAAATAAAATCAAATAAAAAAAATTAATAAAATAAAAAAAAATATAATATAAAACAAATAAAATAAAATAAATTAAAGTAAAATAAAATTAAATAAAGTAAAATAAAATACATCAATAAAAAAAATAAAATAAAATAATCAAATATAAAATAAAATAAAATAAAATATTATAATATAACATAATATAACATAAAATAAAATTATTTATAATATGTAATAAAATAAAATAAAATAAAAAGAAAATAAAATAATTTAAAATAAAATAAAATAAAACAAAGTAAAACAAAGTAAAACAAAGTAAAATAAAATAAAATAAAAAATAAAATAAAATAAAATAAAATAAAATAAAATAAAATAAAATAGAATAAAATTAAATTAAATAAAATAAATTCAAATAAAATAACAAAATAAAATAAAATACAATAAAATAATATAATGGATAAAATAAAATAAAATAAAATAAAACAAAAAAAAAAATGAAAATAATAAAATAATTAAAAATAAAATAAAATGATATAATGGAAAATAAAATAAATGAAAATTAAGTAAAATAAAATAAACACTAAAGTAAAAAAAGTAAAATAAAAAGCTAAAAATAAAAAAATAAAATAAAATAAAATAAAATAAAATAAAATAAAATAAAATAAAATAAAATAAAATAAAATAAAATAAAATAAAATAAAATAAAATAAAATAAAATAAAATAAAATAAAATAAAATAAAATAAAATAAAATAAAATAAAATAAAATAAAATAAAATAAAATAAAATAAAATAAAATAAAATAAAATAAAATAAAATAAAATAAAATAAAATAAAATAAAATAAAATAAAATAAAATAAAATAAAATAAAATAAAATAAAATAAAATAAAATAAAATAAAATAAAATAAAATAAAATAAAATAAAATAAAATAAAATAAAATAAAATAAAATAAAATAAAATAAAATAAAATAAAATAAAATAAAATAAAATAAAATAAAATAAAATAAAATAAAATAAAATGAAATAAAATAAAATAAAATAAAATAAAATAAAATAAAATGAGATAAAATAAAAAAAAATAAAATAAAATAAAATAAAATAAAATAAAATAAAATAAAGTAAAATAAGATAGAATAAAATAAAATAAAACAATGTAAAATAAAATAAAGTAAGATGAAATAAATTAAATATTCTGAAATAGATTAAACAAAAATTTCCTACGATATCAAATGGATGGCTTTTTTTCATCAAAGGGTTTACTTAACTATATAAAAATTAGTGGAAAAAAATGTAAAAAAAGTGCATATGCAACTCTACCAATGCCATCAAGTGCAAATATCCGCATAGGTTTTTCTTTTTATATATTATTTGCTTTTGTTTTCACTAAAGTGAACATAGAATGGAAATGACAGCGCTACGGGAAATCCCAAAAGTAGCGAAGGCAAGCCAAAGTGACTGGTCATAAACAAGCCAAAAATGAGAAGAAGAGAAAGACGGCAACTTAGGAAGCAAATTCAGACATCTTTGAAAATAGAGAAAACCAAAGAAGAAACTATTTTAAAATAACGAAAAAGAGAACATAATATATAATAAAAATTTAAAACCACAATTAATATAAAATACACTGAGCGTGGGTAAAATGAGGATTTACAAGCGTAGCTGCGTTTTACTGTCATTTCAACGAAAATACGCATACATATGTAATCGTATGTGCCCCGTCGTGACATATTAAGCTTGTCAGAAAAAGAACTAGTAAAGAGATAGACAAAGGGGTAAAAATTACTATTACTATCATTTAAAAATTACTAGTTTGGGCAAAGAAATTAAACTAGTAACCATTTGGTCCATTTTTAACTAGTATGAGACTATTATATTTCTGTCAGACACTTGACTTCCCGTTTAAATTGGTTTGTTAAAAACATAATGTGGGTGTTAAAAAAAATAATTAACTGACTAGTCATTGAGCTTGCTTGGCGAACCAGCATCAAAGTAGTTCCAAACTAGTTAATTCAACTGCAAAACATTCATTTGAACATACGTGTATGTCTGCGTTTTACTTGAAATTGACAATGAAACAGTTGAAAACTTGCTGAAACTTATATACCGACATACACATACGTATGTATGTACATATATGCGCCACAATTGACGCAAAACTTTAACCACACTGACTTTGAGCACAGTTGAGCGAGTGAATGAGCTCAGCTAAATGTCAAAAGAAATTAACTAAATAAATAAAGAAAGCAACAGCAGCTGAGCGCAGTGTTGAATGTGGAAATGTGGAAAATTGAAGTGTGTGTTGACTATTATAGTTTTGGCGTCACAACAGAGGCAGTAAAAAAAAATTCTAGTTATTTTTGGCTGCTGCTACTATCATTACTTCTCCACCCGCTGATTTTATGTGAGCCATTCTGCTGCTTATCAACATTTTTGTCATTTTTTTTTTGGAATTTTTTTTCTCTGCCCTCACATGACAATCCAATTGTATGCGGAAGCTAAATCACAATTGTTGTTGTACCGACACCATTATGTGAGTGAGCCATTAGTTTGTAAAAATGAGTGCGTGTGTATATATGTGTGTTAATATGATCATGTACTTTTGCTCACTTAGCCTGCAACAAAAAAATAAAAACAAAAAAAAAGACAGTGAATTACTTCTGGGATAGTTAAGGTCCTTTGTGTAATAGTGAAGTTGAGAGAAAAGCAGCTAAAGAAGTTTGAGCTCAAAAAGCTGGAATAAATGCCATGAAGCAAGAATAGAATTGAAAAGAATACTTCCAGAAAAGTAACAATGCGTATGTATATGTATGTATTTATATGTCACACATGATAATAGGTAGACATACATACATATGTATATGCAAAAATAAGAAAAAATGACTTCAGTTAGATATACCATTCAAAAAGAGTACGTATTTAAATGTTTTGCCACATTTTTGAAGAGTTATGAAAGGGAATTTCTTAGTTTCGAAAAATCAGTGATTTCGCAGCTATGTTTGGACTTTGAAAATATCTCATAAAAATATTTTGTTCTTAATATTTGGTGCGTAAATTTCATTACTGTAGCGAATTGATTGAAATAGTTGTTAATTTAATTTTCGAAAATTCAGTTGTACGACCGCTGCGTGTTAAAACCATACGATTTTGATAAAGTTTTGAAAAAAATATTTTCCTTATGACAGGTAAACAGTATGCCAAATTTCATATGCCTAGCTATTTGATTTGTGCCGCTATATCTCAAAATACGATTTTTGAACAACAAGTTGTATGGCAGCTATGTGTTGTAGTAAACCGATTTTGCTAATTTTCGGTAAGAATATTTTGTTTACTATACGTAGACGGATTATTAAGTTTCATATTTCTAGCTCCTTGATTTGAGGATTTATATCTCAAAATATGATTTTTGAACAGCAAGTTGTATGGTAGCAATGCTTTATAGTCAACCGATTATGATAATTTTTCGTAAGCAAATTTTATATGGCATTTGTAAATATATTACCAAATTTCTGATTTTTAACTCTTCAATTTAAAAAGTTATAATACAAAATAACATTTTTGAAGAGCCATTTGTATGGTAGCTATGCTTTATCGTGAACCGATTTTGATAATTTTTGGTGGGCACATTTTTCTATATAAGGCATAAAAATTACACTAAGTATCTGAATTTTAGCTGCTGAATTTGTGAAGTTAAATTTAAAAATATTATTTTCGAAAACTTTTATCGTGTGGAGTACTGCATTACAGTGGTCCATTTTGAACGATTCAGACCAGTTATAATCAGTACAATGGAAAATCATGTTTGAACACAAAATTTGATTCAAAAAAAATTTTTAAAACTTGTTATCAGATAAACTCGGCTTAATCTTGTCACTAAGAAATTTAAATTCAAACTAGCACTCACATTTTCTTGGTATTAAAGGTATAAATAAAAGTTTCAATAAATAATAAAATAGCATAATAAAATATGTATATCTCACAGCAGAGATGAGTGTGAAAATTAATTTGCAACACCATGCGAATTGTTGATATAGTAAATGTGTAAAAGTACCCATACATTCATACATACATACACACACACTTTATCTTTCTTCATAATTTCCCATACTCCAATGACCGCCATTTGCTCCGTTGTAATGCCTATGCGCCTCGTCAATAGCATTTTTACTAAACTTCTTAAGCTTCTTCAAAAAAAAAAAAAAAAATTTATATATAAAAGAAAAAAGAAAAACAGTATATTTTTTCCATTGTATATGTGTGTGTGCATTTTTCTTTATTAGTGGCGTTGCCTGTGTCTGCCCCGCTTGACACGTTGACAAATGATCCGTCCTGACAGGCAAATCATTCATGTCATATCATAGCGCAACAACACCTTGTATGCTTCACAACGCATTTTTGGTGCCATTGAATGACGGGAGATTACATGCAAGCACAAATACACATACCAATATATGAATTTTCTTTGCTGGTGTCAGTTGTACGTTGTACATATAAAAGTAGCATATCGCAAGGCGCTTCAATTGAGATTTTTTCCTTCTTTGGCTCTTAATAAAAGTCTAAGGATGTCGGTTCAAAACAAAAAAAATCTTTTGCAGAAATGTTCATATTCTATTTTAATTTTATTTTTTATGCAACTTCTGTCCAGTTTTTTTGGTTAATTATATTTATTTTTACACTAATATACGGAAGAGCGATTTTTTATAATTATTTTGTTGATGAATAGCAGAGAGTTTTGACATTAACAATGATTAAAGTGTATAATTTGCTTGTACTTTCTGAGTTTTGTGTAACCGTACATAGGGAGCTTGAAATACAGTCTCGCAGTTCCCTTACTCTCAGAGAAAGGAAGTGTAAGACAAGTAGAAAAACGTTGAGCTGTTTTTAGTCATTACAAATTTTTGACGGGCTACAAGATAATTGTCCGACTCGATATTAAATACTTTTGAAACTCGTAGATGTCGTCCCCCAAAATCTGACCTATTCATTGCTTGAACGATTTCCGATCAGGAAACAGCCGAAAGCGGTACTGCGTCGAGTTACTCGGCAGCAGCGTTACCCTAACCAAGTAAAACCCCGTAGTTAGGATGTCAATCAATGTGATGATAACTAACCTAGGGATATTTTATCTGGATGCTACAAGTGAGGTGAGTGAGTATGCAAAAGAGGCCCCAAGTGCTTTCCAAAAAATCTCCTTTTCATCCAGATTATCATATGAAAAATGGGTTTCTGAGCATAACACGCTGTGTTGGGGCAGCAAAGTTGTTAAAAAAACTGCACTGTATTTTTAAGAAAAAACATCTTTGTAAGTTATGATATTTGGAGACTTTGAAATTTTTACAAAATTTATGAAGAAAGAATTTTTTTCTCAAGTAATTCATTATAATACTTTCTTGAGTTAAATTATATCATCATAACTATATAAAAAAAGTGTGCGACTTTGTAGACATTCACTAGAAATGTTTTAAGCGCCAAAGCATGGACATTTTTTGTATATAGTATATACTATGTATACGTATATCAAAGTTTTGCAAATTTGATTAGTCTCCAAAATTTTGAAGACTTTGTAGACTTTTTTTTAGACAGCATTGTGATATTTCTTAAGTGAAAAACAATATTTTGGGTAAGGGTTGAATGAAAAATTTGTTTTAAACTGAAATTTTACTAAGTAGAGTTAAATAAAAAGTTGTCTAGACTTTGTAAACTCGTGGCGAAAATGTCGAAAGTAGTCGTAGTGACGTTCCATATGTGAGATTATTTAAGCGAAATGAAAATTTTGGTTGAGACTTTGCAAATGTATGACATTTACACATTTTTGCATTAAAAAAATTATATTGTATTTGCTCACTTCTAGCAGATTTTTTGCCATTTCAAGGTGGTGAAATATTTGTGCAGACTTTGTAGACTTTTTCATTCCCCATACGTAGCAAGTGGAAGGGTAAAAGTTGCATTATTACCTAAGCCAGAACAATACAAAAATAATTTGGAGATATTTTAATGCTATCAGTTGTTAAACCAGCGTGTGGATAAGAAGAAAAAATTTGTTTTCTGCATAAAGAAAAGAAGCTTGCGCACTACGTACTATTAATGTGCTACTTAAAAGTATTTAAAAATTTTGGAGACTTTGTAGAGTTTTGTTAGAATTGAAAAAAAATATTTCATTTTGAATTCACAAGCTGTTGTAGAGAGTTGCTACTTCATTTAAGCACATAGAGTGCTCAAACATTTTTGGAGACTTTTTAAAAGCGACTAATTAATGGAACTGTAGTTGATTAAAAGCATAAAGCGTATAATTTTTTATAAAGAAAATTATTTTGGCCGCTCCAAACAAATATTTATGGTCACTCACAATTTAGGAGACTTTGTAGACTTTTCATTAAAGTCTTTTATACAAATATTTCGTATAAACTTATTAAAACTCTAAATTCTAATACTTAATTTTGTGAAATAATTTAATTATTATCATGAGTTTAAAGGAAAAGCCGAATTTCGTCAAAATCAAGGACCAACGCGTAGGAGATCATAATTTTTTGTTACTATGGAATGTTAGTATTGAATGGATGAAATCATCACGTAAATTTTTACAGCGAAATAAATTTCATAGTTGAAAATTTAACTACAAAATTACCGTTATCACAATAAACTCAAATAGGCCCAGTGGTAGTATTACATTTATGGTTATATATATAGTATACATATATGTAAGTATTTGCATATGTATAGTTATCTTCGGACCAGGATATTAATCATTTTATTTAATAATAAAAGCCAACAAAGCTTCCCAGCAATGAAATATCACACCTTATGCAAAATTTACTAGTTTAGTACTACATAATGTTATGCTACTAGAATCATGAAAATAATTAATTTTCAATGAGATGAAAAGATTTTTGGCAAATTTTCATTTTGATTATATGCAAAATTTTTTTTTATTTTATAGAAGAAATATTTATTTAAAAAAAGTGTTTTGGTCATATTGAATGTTTTTTAATTATAACTAATAGCTAGTACAAAGTAACAACACGGTTAGTATTGAATTTTATAAATTAATTTTTTAATTTGTTATTTATACGTGTTTTAAACGGAAAAATTTAAATTTAAAACGAAATAGAACTAGTTTCTGATTGGTCCGTTTTGAACTAGTATGGGACTAGTTTTTTAAATAAAAAACTGACAATCGCCATCTCGTAGAACGTCTCCGTGCGGAAAACATAATTTCTGTGAAAAGTCCACAGTACTAATTTCAAATTGGTCTTTTACTAGTTAATTCGGTTACTACTATATGTAAATGCGTATATAACACAATTGTGCAATTTTGTTGCTTAAGAAGTATTCGTAAATAAATCTGTTCATATTAAATGGAATTTCCTTCAACGCTTATACTGCCTGTCAAGCCAATTGTGGTTATGCAAATTGATTTTCATATTATTAAGTACACATATTTATACATACATATATCCCCATGGTAGTATCTACATACATCTGTGCATACACATGTAATAATAACTCAACTTGTAATTTATAATGCCCACATATTTGTTCATTGTTCTCTGCGCGTGGAGTGTGTGGACATAATCCTTTTAAGTCCTGCCTTTTTCATCTCTTTTTTTTGTCAACTATGCACATATACCATATACTCGCACATATGTTTTCATTCATATATTATTGCTTGAAAGGCTTCCATATCTAAATACAATACCTTATACAAATTACAAGTTAACATTTCTGTCCACCACATACACACTCGTCACTGTTCCATTGTCCTTTCGCACGAGTATAATGTTGTGGTCAATGGGGGTTGTTGTTGTTGTTATTATTTTTGTTTCTTTACTGTCCATATCTTTTTTCGTTAAGCTTCGCTGTCTGTTTTTTTCTTTTTTTTTGTTTTTTTGTTCAGTTTCGCTCAAATGATAGCTATTTCCCCCTTCTCTACCAATTCTCCTTTGTACTCTTAATCTTTGGTCAGTATTTACGCCATTTTCCTTAGGGGTTTGCTCATTCTTCACTCTTCTTCTTTCATGTGCTGTCCTTTTGTTGTTGTTGTTGTTGTTGTTGCTTTTCTGTTGATACTTACTCATTGTCAATGCTACAAAGCACCATTCAATGCACATAAATAATGAAATATGCTTGAGTTGACTCGCATATTCGTTGTTCATTTGCTTGCAGTGCTTTTGTGTGTATGGGAAAAATGTTTACAATTGTTTGTGTGGGTGTTTGGTTTGTAAAAATGAGTATGAAGTGCTCGCGTGAATATAAATTTCATTGTATGTCAATGTTCCCTGCGAGACAAAGGGAGAAACCCATGCTGTACAAACCTCGTGTTTTGGCCGACTCGACTACTTCAAACAGTATGTCACCGAGGTAGTTTCTTTTAAGTCTTCATCTCTAAAAGAGAGCACTATGGGGTATGAAGTTTGTCGAAAAGTTTAGTAGTCGATTTCTGCTCAAATAGTCCAATACGAAACTGAAAGATCTGCCGTTGAGTTTAGTTTTGGAAATTACTCATTTAAAGGTGGCTCAGATTTTTCAGTACCACTGTAGATTACTTCCAGCCAAAATTTCTGCATTAAAAATGCAAAGACAAGCTTCCAAACTAGAGTCTAGAGTCTCAGTCAGTAATTCATACTAAACTTAATCTTAGTGCAGATCCTAAATGGCTCATCCAGCAACAGTACTGAAGGTTAAGAAAAATTACGGATCTCAAAAGAGAAGGCTTGGCAAAAATCGACTAACTTACCAAAACAGCGTCTGCAAATCTTAGCAAACTTATGGGTTTTATAAAACACACTCAAAGAGTTTGTCTTTTAGTCCAAAAGCATCAGCATTATCAGTACGAACCAGCAGTTTCAAGTGAGATTCGTTAACGATCCATGAACTGGCACCCTAAGCAGCTCAACTCAACTTTACCTTAAATCCCATCCTCCACGGGCTACCTTTTATTTTTAACGAAGTGTCGCTTACAACACGATGTTTCAAAGAGAAGATTAAAGCTTATTTCTATGTTCACATTTTAATACAAAAAGAAAAAAAAAGCAATTTTGTTCAATTTTTTGAAGATCCAATCATCAAAAGTCAACCCGACGGAGCTGGTTCTCATAACGGTGGAACACAAGAAAAGATTAGAAGGGGCGGAGTGTATCAGCTCAGGGCTGATTAATTGGAAAATTGTTTCCGAAAAATTAAACAGAGAGAGAGAGAGCGAGAGAGAGAGAGAGAAAGGGAGATAGAGAGAGAGAGATAGAGAAAGAGAAAGAGAGAGGGAGAGAGAGATAGAGAGAGGGAGAGATAGAGATAGAGAGAAGAAGATAGAGAGAGAGCGAAAGAGAATCATAATACGTCCAACAGAGAGTACTTATTTAATTCTTTTTCGCTCACTTTGTTGGCATTAAAATTTAAATGTTTAACGAGAGCTTTAAGCATAGAAAGTCTTTCCATTTCCTACTGGCAATTTTTTGGTGCGTTTCTTGCATTCCGCCTTTAGGGACATTCGTATTCAATGGCTTAACAGATTATTCAAAACTACTGCTGACCAACGCCTAACATGCAAACTAACTGCACTACAATAAATCTTTATATGTATGTTTGCACTTTAGCGTAAGAATTTACAATGCATTTGCATATTTATACCCAACAAAGCAGTGAAGGGTATACAAATTTTTAAGTGGAAAAGAGTAGAGGAAAAAAGTTGAAATATGACGAAAAACAAGTGTAGAAATCAAGACGACCTAGAGGAAGTCTAATAAATGCTACTAAATATTTCTTTCATTTTATAAAGTCACTAAGAGTAGAGTCTCTTAGATGAGCATTTGCTTGATTTTTTATTGGAACTAGATTCATCGCACAATATTCATGCGCCTGAAGGTTAAGATTTAAGATAAATTCCCCTTAGCTGGATTGTTGGTGAATTGACGATCTACTTAAGTGAATTGAATATATATGAGTGGCTTCTCAAAAGTTCCCACATTTTTAACCGTAATCCAATCCTTTACACGGGTTGGCTACTGCATCTCGCACAGGGGTTGCTCACGTTTTCAACATGTATGAGGTGGACACCAGAGTAGAAAATTGTTTATAGTATCGCTACTTTAACTTCATACCAATATCCCATTAAACGCCGGACAATATCCCATCGAGACAACTGGCGGCGAACGAAGACTAGATTAAGTATAACATGCCACAAAAGTAAAGTAGTCAGTGCACTCTTCTTTTGGCTCCCACGTCTCTGTTGACAGTAATAACTATGAAGTCGTAGATAATTTCATTGGCCATCGAAACAACATCAACTAACTAACAATAATATCAGCCTTGAAATCATATGCAGAATCAATCTTGCCAATAATTGCTACTTCGAACTCTCGGCGGGAAAGCGAAGGCGAAAAAAATATGATAAGCGTGATCAGCGTGAGCAATTTTTTGAAGAAAGGTTTTGTGTACCATTTATGGTCCTTTGCGCAGAGAAAACCGCAGGCAATGGAACGATCAGCTGTGGGAGAGTTTTTTTCCTCTGTCGCTCTTGGCTATTGTTTGCGAAAACCTCTTTTTAGTATGTCTAAAACGATATTATGATACCTTTTGCAGCCAGACCACGAGAGAAACATTAATGATCACAGCTGCACTGACAATTCTTTAACGACGAACCCAGTGTTACCCATCTTCTGTAAGAAGACAGATTCATATTCGAATCACAGTTTTTATTTCTTAACGCGTACACGGTGTGTCCCAAAAATAACCGAACTTTATATTTAAATCATACAACATACAGCGCCATATATTGAAAATTTGCAACATTAAAAAGATTCATTCATCCTCTTTCAAACGCACCTGACTTCATATAAGTCAGATGACAGATGTAAAAGTGACAGCCATTTCAATAAAACCAAAAGTGTGCTAATGGTTCCAAAAAAAAAAAAAGTGAAAAAGAGCAAATATAAAATTTTGTGTCAAACTTGAAAAAAAATTGAAATTGAAGTTAAAAAAATTAAAACAAAATTGAAAAAAAATGAAGCAGCCGTAACCGAGGTACTGAAGAACATTTCTATAAATGACATAAAAAAATCTATGCATGCGCTAGTTGATCGTTCCAAACGTTGTGTTGAGTCAAATGGAACCTATTTTGAATAAATAATAACTTTCAAAGATAATATAATGTGTATTTTACTATTTCATATCCAAAATGTTCGGTTATTTTTGGGACACACCGTGTATATTACGAACTGCTTTTGTACAGATTCCAATTTATCGCTACACGAGGGGGTTAACAAGAGTCCGGTCAGTTGCTGGCTTTCATTTTTTTTTTAGTTTAATCTAAAAATACCATGTTTTATGCCATTACTTTATTAGTCTCCTTTTCCAAGTTTAAGAACGAGTGGCCAAAATGAAAACGTGAAAACGCAAGATAGCGATGATAGGTCAGACGAAATTCCACCAACAACGCAAACAGAAATTTGCCTTGTGGTCCTCTTCGGGTTTCGGCGTAATTTACAGCCAATACAAATATTCAGTGAATGTCAAATTGCATATGGAACGATTGCACTATATTTAGGGACTATTTCTGAGTGGTTCCGGAGATTACAGACCAGACACTTTTCCGTAGAGGACGATCCCCGAAAAGGACGACCAAAATCATCCACTGATGGCGTCACTGTAGCTCTGGTAAAGTCCAAAATTGACGAAGACTCGCGATTGACACAGGAAATGATTGCTAATGAATTTTGCTAAAATGTCATGTCTATATCGCGAATATTAAGTAATCATCTGGTATACACGAAAAAATCCGCTCGATGGTTATCACGAATTTAAATGAGGCCTAATAAGAGGATCGAGTCCATTTTGCCCAAGTTTTCCTAAACAAATTCGAAAATGGTCAGTCTAACAACTTTAATAAAGTCATCACTGGTGACGAATCTGGGTTCTATAAGTACGATCTAGAAGCCAAACAGCAGTCCATGGTATGGAGGCCAACAAGAGCAAACCCACCCGTAAAATCTAAGCAAAAAAAATCAGCAGCAAAAGTAATGATGTCAGTTTACTTCACTCGCTCTAAAGTAGCAGCTGCAATTCCACTGGAAGAGAGCCAGACGGTAACTGCAAAATGATACACCGAAGATTGTTTAACAAAAGTTTTCAAAAATTTGACGGAAAACAGGAAGAAAGAGGATTTGCGGCGCTACTTTCTACATGATGACGGGCCTTCCCACAATGCTGAAATAATGAGTAATTTTATTGCGATCTCTGGGATCGAAGAAATACGTTTAGTACCATATTCCCCGGATATAGCATCTTGTGTTTGCTGGTAATTTCCTAAAATTGAAATAAATTTAAAAGCAAAGGTCATTAATAGCAACGGTTTAAGAAATGTATTGAAATCAATGGTGATTATGTAGAGAAGATAAAAAGGATAAAAATATCTAATACATTCAAAAAGATTTTTTTTTTGTTTTCTTGGTCAATTCACCGAAATTTTGTTAATCCCATCGTGCAACTGATAATGCGCAATCCATACAATTAAGCTATAATCTGAAACAACAAAGTGAAGTAAAGTGTAATTTGGTAATATATGGGTCATTGAACTTCTTAGTACAACGCTACGAGGCCTTTTGCTTTATTAGTACAAGAATTTATATGATTTCTAAAGTCTAGCCTGGGATCCATTCTGACACCTAAATCGATTAAGTCAGTAACTCCTTCAACATTGTGATTATGTATCATTTAGGTAAAGGATTGGACAATTTTAAACTTAACGACATACAGTTCCCATCACATCACCTAACTAAATTATTTAAGTCAAGTTGCAAAAGTTCTCTAACTTCCATATAATGATCTGATTTGAAAAGCTGCATACATGTGTGTTTTAGAATGACGAACCACATTCCTCAGACAGTAATTCCATGTTCAATCTTAAGACCCAGTAATGGCAACCAAGAGCAACAATCCTACTGAGAGCAATGTCACTCGGCTAAATCTGCTTGCAGGACCTATCACTCCGAACTGGTTTTGCAAATGAAATGATTACCTGAGTGGTCTAACCTTCTGCTTCTTCTAATCTATTATTTTCGCTGTTTAAAGCCAGTCTCCGTTGCCTCTTCATTCGCTGAACTATGTACGAGCATGTCAATGTCGCCGTATAACTCGTATAGCTCATCTTTCCATCGTCTGGGGTATTCATCGTTGCCAATGCGCAAAGGACCATAAATCGTTCGCTCAACCTTTCTCACGAATACTCCCAGGGCCGAGTCATCAAATGTTGACATCGTCCATATAGTAGGACCGATATGATGAGCGACTTGTAGAGTTTGGTTTTCGTTCGTCGGGAAAGGCCTTTACTTTTCAACTGCCTACTCAGTTCAAAGTAGCATCTAATGGCTAGAGTGATTCTGCGTTGGATTGGTGTTAATACTAGTTCCTAGATAGACGAAATTATCTATGACTTCAAAGTTATGACTCTCAGCAGTGAGGTGAGAGCCAGGATGAAAATTTCTAAATTTTGTAAATTTGTTTTCACTCGGCAATCGAAGACCAAAACCACCTTTCTTTTGAATTCTCTAACGTCTAACGGCACTTTGAATCAATAAAAAGATGAGAATATTAATTCATATATGTATTTACATACGAGTACACATACAAACGAGTATGTAAATATTTATATGAATGAGACTAGTATGTTTCTTAGCAATCGCATTCTTGGTACGAGTATTATCTGAACTCTTACAGCTGCCACTGGAGACGTGGAGACGTGAATTTTTTTTCTGAAGAGTGAAAAAAAACTGTATTTTGCATTTTGCAGTTAAACTACAAACGGACTGTAAGACATTTTGGTATGTATTACTGTATTTACATATATGTATGATATTGTGCGTTTTTTGTTTGAAGTTTGGACACTCACATATGTATATATTCCACTATTTCTTTACCTATACTCACTCAACATTTTCATATAAATTTATTTTGTTGTTGCTCTTATTGTATGTATTTTATATATATTTGATGCATGCGATTTGAATACGAGTTGTTGCCTCCGGATAATGGCTAATATTTTGTGACATGCGTTATTTATGCTTACAGCTGGTCTTATCCTTTTTTAAGGATTCTCCAGAAATCTTCAGTATTCCTTAGTATGTTAAGTTTTTGCACAAGTAAAATGCTCACTTTTGTGTGCAAAGATGAGATAAGTGAAATCCACTCAAGATGGTTGGTAATTGATTTGTGTACAATGTGAGAGATGTATGTATGTGTGTATGTATGTATATGTCTGTATGTACACGGAGGAGGATTAAAGACATTAGAGAAATACAGCTTGATATTTTTTCTAAAATATTTAGGGAAATTACTTCTTGTTAACTTCCATTTTTTCTTATACAATTTTAAAAAATCCTTGGGAGATCCTTATTCCGATATTGAAAAAAATACCAAAAAAAAAAAAAATTATATATATATTTTTTTGCAAATAAACTTTAATGTATAAATTCGTAGAAGCTTAAAAAATAGTTAACAAAATTCCAATGCATCAATGTTAAACGAAAAATATGAAATCCATGAAAAATCCTTTCGAAATTTTTACTTAACTCAAAAGCATACATTTAATGACTTCTCAAACGATACTTCTTTACAGTTCTGTACTGATAGCCATCTTGAGAGACTGGTGTATCAACCGGTGGCAAGTATTCTGCTGCGGGTGGCAAGTATTGTTGCTGTGGCTGTACGGGAGGCAGATACTGTGGTTGCGGTTCAACTGGTGGCAAGTATTGAGGTTGAGGTTGCACAGGTGGCAAATACTGTGGCTCTGGTTCAACAGGAGGTAAATATTGCACCTGTGGTTGTGCGGGTGGCAAGTATTGTTGTTGTGGCACTGAAGGCGGCAAGTAAGAGGACGAGAGGTGTGAAACATCAGCGGCGGCACAGCCAATTAGAGCCAAAACGGTGATGGTGAATTTCTGGAAAAGAGTTATAGAGTGAAAGAGAGAGAGAGAAACATAGTAAGAATAATAACTTGAAAAAGCAAATATGAAAAATATATAAAAAAAAGTTTTCAAATAAGGTAAAATTCGGAATAGTTGAATTAATTTCCGTGATTAGCTAAAGAAATAAAATTTTTATTTTCAAAAACAAAACTTTTTTTCAATATTTTTGCCTTAAATTTTTATTTTCTTTTAGAGGAAAAGTAAATTTAAAGAATTTTTTGTCTATCAAAAAAAAAATTTTTTTTAATTTTATAAATTTTTATAATAATTTAAAGAACCCGAAGCAAATTTGTGAAAATTCCGAATTTTTAATTATTAAATAAATTCTCAAATTTAAAACTACTTTTTAACGGTTTTTGCGGCCACACTATTAATTTTTTGGTTAAATTTTTTTTTTTAACTTAATTTACAAGCCCATAATTTTATTAATTTACTTCGAAAAATGTTTCTAACTTTTCTTGAAATATTTTTTTAGGTTTTTGAGAACTAAACATTTTAAGTTTTTTGAAAAAATTTATATATACTTATTTTCCTTATATGAACATGTATTTTCAAACCAAGAATCGCTTCAGCGGTTACAAAGCGGCGTTTATATATACATATATTATTTATTATATAAAAAATTAATAACAACTCGCAAAAATTCAGTTTTGTCAAAAAAATTTGAATAAATACTTTAAATTAAATTTTTAACTAAAATTATATATGTATAAAAAAATTGATGTTTTAATTTTTTTCCAAAAAACTTCTAATTTTTTCCTAAGTTTTTACTAAATTTTTCTTCAATTTTTACTAAATTTTTCCTAAATTTTTACTAAATTTTTTTTAAATTTTTACTAAATTTTTCTTAAATTTTTAATAAATTTTTCTTAAATTTTTACTAAATTTTTCTTAAATTTTTACTAAATTTTTTCCTAAATTTTTACTAAATTTTTCCTAAAGTTTTACTAAATTTTTCTTAAATTTTTTCCTAAATTTTTACTAAATTTTTTACTAAATTTTTACTAAATTTTTTCCTAAATTTTTACTAAATTTTTCCTAAATTTTTACTAAATTTTTACTAAATTTTTATTAAATTTTTACTAAATTTTTACTAAATTTTTCCTAAATTTTTCCTAAATTTTTCCTAAATTTTTCCTAAATTTTTCCTAAATTTTTCCTAAATTTTTCCTAAATTTTTACTAAATTTTTCATAAATTTTTACTAAATTTTTCCTCAATTTTTCCTAAATTTTTCCTAAATTTTTACTAAATTTTTCCTAAATTTTTACTAAATTTTTCTTAAATTTTTCAACAAATTCTAATTTCAAAAAAAAATTAAAATTTCCTGATCTGGAAATATATCTTTCATTATTTTAAGATTTTCTATTTTATACAAATTCGAAAATTATTTGTTATTAAAAATTGAAATATCTATGGCTTTGAAAGATTTGCCTAGTTTAATTTATAGATAAATCTTTATTTTAATAAAAAAAAGGGATCACAACATTTTCAAAAATTTAAATTTTCGAAATTTTTTAATCGTCAATATATTTTTCAATTTTTCTTGTTATATTAATAAAAAATACATTTAAATTTAAAAAAAAATTAAAAATTTTCGAATCAGTTTTTGAAATAAATGCCTTATTATTCGTATTTATTTTAATGTATTGTAAGCAAAAACGTAGAAATTATAAAATTAAATTTTGTTTTTATTTAATTTTTTTTAAATTTTTCAAAAACTTTTAGTGCAAACTACTTTTTTGACTTAAAAAATTATATAATTTTTTTACAAAAAAATGTAATGTTGAGTGAAGGGACTTAAAAAAATTAAAACTATAAATCTTTTTTTTTTATTTATATTAAAATCATGAATTTTTAAGTATTAAAGAAATTAATCTTCCTTGTTTGTGAAAATATTTTTCATCAAAATGTTTACAAAAAAATGTTTCAAGTCAAACTTTTCTTGAAAAAAATTATTTTTTATGCTAAGATTTTGCACAAATATTTTTCTTCACACTTTAATCAATATTTATTATTATTATTATTTTTCTTTTTTTTTGAACGCACCATTTTTGTTAATTCCTGTTTCACTGTTTGCTATGAATATTAAGCTGCTATTGATGCTCTTTCAACGCATTCGTTTGGCTTTTATACATAGGCCAAAACCATAAAATATTTAATTAAGACTAAACAAATTAATAATGACATTGAAATTTTGGCACCGGATGAGAGAAAAAGATGCACCAAAAATTATGAAAAAATAACTACAATAATTTTACATACTTGTATATTTATTATTATAAAAGTAAATCATTAAATATGTACAAAAACAAATCAATAGGCGACTTAAAATTAGGGTTGAAGTGCACACCAATGACCTTCCATCAAACCATCAAAAGCTTTTTACATAAAATAGTTTATTAATAAAACATATTAATGGTGAATTTGCCTTTATATATATATATAAAAAATAATCATTCACATATTTTTTGTTTGCTTTATTTTGAAATTTTGCTTAAACTTGCGTTAGGTCAGGACTGTTTTCATGTTATTCCGTCTACATATCTACACATGAAGTCGGTGTCGTTGCCTTCAGCAGTCAAAACACACTATGGTAAATAAAGAAAATTGATAGCTAATTTAAAATTAGTATTATGATAGAAACAATAATAACAGCTTAATGAATTTACTGCCAAAACAACACGAGCATTCGTCTAATCCGTCTTCGAATATGTAGATCAGTTTGTGACTCAGCGTTTGCTTGGCAATATACAAATTAACACCTTGCCGCCGGCTATATTATTTTTCGATGAATTTTAATTGTTACCTCCTCACTTTTGAAGAGTGATGAATTGTTTTTATTGTTATTTGTCAGACATAAAAAAGATGTGCAAAATTTTAGTTTTGCTTTAAATAATAATTTAGTGTTCAAACTGCTTAAATGGTGATTGCGATTGGTTTCATTTGTCTAAAATATGGAAATATTTACGCTATATTCGAGAAGTTACATGCTATACACCGTTGATATGACTTCTTTAAGAAATAGATCGCATCGGTATTCTCTTTTCCAGAATCCCACTAAAACTTGCCCACCAACTGTAGCCTTCTGAAGGGTGTAGTAGAATCTGTTGGTATCACTGTAATACAACAGTACCACTTTTCCTTTAAACTTCTCAGTTAAAATGGAGGTTTCAAGAATATTTCCAGCGATCTTTTTGAAGACCAAACATGTACCGTTGCATAATTGAGGTGGATTCAAAATACATTATAGGGAAACAATCTTTCATCGAAAATTATGTGGGGGAATACCAGGTACAAATATCTAGTGAATTTAAAAATTCTATTAGGAAATTTACATTTTCATTTTCAGCAGCAACAGTACCGATTGATTTAAAATAAATCAGATCGCCTTTTAGCAACTGTTGTATGAGGAAGTTAATTTCGTCAACATCAAATATTTTTTGGCTGTAAAAATCACCCGATGACCGAGCCAGTTATGATTCAACTAATTATTCTGTATATCCGGAGAAATACTCTGTATCAATTCATTTATTTCTTCCTGAAAAACTGTGCAGAAATTTTCTGGCAGTTTAATGCATTGCGTATTTGGTTGCAGTCCTATTTGACCATTCCCAATATCTAGTAATTGTTCGAACAAATAAGCGTTGATAGACCATTTTGAAATCGTACGCGCATTTTTAACGTCAATCGAAACAATTCAACACTTCGCCATTAGAATGATTGTTTCAAACATACATTAATCTCATCCGCGAAAGTAGAGCGAGGTATAACCGGTAAGATCATTCGGAAATCAGCAGATAAAAGTCAAATAGCATTGATTACTTACTCAATTCAGGTCAACAATTGTCGCCATATGTTAAAATCGTTGGAGCTAACATATAAGTGTCAAATAATAGAGAAGTAATTTGTAATAATATATTATTGCGACTATAAATTAAGATATAAGCTGCCCTATATTTCAAGCTGGACAAAACTGTACAATGTGTGCAAATTTGATTAAAATCGGTTGAGTGGCTTAGAAGTCCATCGCGGGCAAACAACGTGACACGTAATTTATATATGTATTAGATGTTTAATTAAAATAATTCAGTTTATTTATCTTTCTTAGCTTATTTCATTTTATTTGATTTTATTATAATTTACTTTAATTTATTATATTTTACTTTACAGGGTAGTTAGTTGAAGTTTGCCGGTTTTACTAGTAGATGTCGCTAGCAGTATGTATAAATTTCTATGATTTGGCATGTACCATATGTAATTTGTTTCTATTGATATTAACCTACAAAAATACGCAAGTAACATTCCGCCAAAATAATAACGTCATATTTGTTTACCTCAGTGAATATGTCGAGTTTCGTTCCAAGTAAATCGCATTTGCGGCATTCATTGCTTTTCTTATTTCATCAAAAGAAAAAAGCAGCTGAAGCTCATCGGTTGCTGATAGAAAATTATGGCGAACATGCTCCAGTGATTAGAACATGTGAGACATGGTTTCGTCAATTTAAAAGTGGAGATTTCGATTTGACAGACAATGAACATCCTGGTGCAGCGAAAAAGTTCGAAGACGAGGAATTGCATGTAGATCCAACCCAATCCCAACAAAAATTGGCAGAAGCACTACATGTGATTCGAGGAGCAATTTGCCAACGTTTAAAAGCCATGGGAAAGGTCCAGAAGTATGGAAAATGGGTGCCACACCAGCACACCAGCTGAACGATAGACAAATGGAAAATCGAAAAACCGTTTGTGAAATGCTGCTTCAACGATTCGAAAGGAAATCTTTTCTGTATCGAATTGTCACGGGGGACGAAAAATGGATTTATTTTGAGAACCCGAAGTGAAAAAAATCATGGCTTTCCCCTGGTGAAGCTGGCCCATCGACTGTAAGGCCAAATCGCTTTGGCCGTAAGACAATGCTCTGTGTTTGGTGGGACCAGTGTGGTGTGGTGTACTACGAGTTGTTAAAACCTGGTGAAATGGTGAACACGGATCGCTACCGACAACAAATGATCAATTTGAATCATGTGTTGATCGAAAAACGGTCGGAATGGGCCCGAAGACATGGCAAAGTTATCTTGCAACATGACAACGCGCCGGCTCATACCGCTAAACTGGTGAAAGACATATTAAAAACACTTAATTGGGAAATATTATCGCACCCGCCGTACTCACCTTTTCGCGTCGATGGGACACTGCCTTGCAGAGCAATGTTTCGCTAATTTTGAAGAAGTCGAAAAATGGCTCATCGAATGGTTTGCCTCGAAAGAGAAAAAGTTTTTTTGGAATAGTATCCATAATTTGCATGAGAAATGGGCGAAATGTGTAGAAACCAATGGTCAATACTTCGAATAAAAAAAATTTGAGATTCCTCTGAAAATTAAGTGTTTTCTTTATCGAAAAAACCGGCAAATTTCAACTAATTCAAATGTTTTTTTCAGTTTTTTAAGTACTTAATTTTATTTAATTAATTTTTTAATTTTTTTTTTGTTTAATTTAATTTTTTATATTTTATTATTTTTATTTTATTCTTTATTTTAATATTTATATATTTTTTTTGCTTTAATTTATTTTATTTTTTCTTTATTTTATATCGTTTTATCTTATTTGAGGTAATATTACATTATTATTTAATTTAATTTAGGTTAGTTTTATTTTGTTTTAATTTTCTCTTTCCAATTAATTTTTTTTATTTAATTTTATGGAATTTTGTTTTTTTGAATTTATTTTTAGTTAAATTTTAATTTATATTATTTTATTTCATATTACATTGTTTTTATTTTTATTTTAACAATTTTTATTTTAATCAGTTTCATTATATTTTACTTCGTTTTATTTAATCTTATTTTGTTTTGTTTTGGTTTTGAGTCGATCATAAAAAGAATATATTTGATAGCAAGCTCATTTTTAAAACAATATGTATATATATAGGTTTATAAAATATCAATGAACCATTAGTGTATAAAAATTTAAAATCACATCAAAGCATATCAAAAGTATTCGGTTATACATTTGTTATAGGTACATTTGTTTATATAAATACATTTAATACCATTGAGCGCGTGCCTACCGCCAAAAAAGATCAGGTAGCTGAGCCACTCAATTTTGATTATTTATAGTCTTTTATGGTTTGTTGCATACAAAATTTGTTTTTAATTAACATAAATTTGATTTAATTTTTGGGCATTATACTAAAGCGTATTATAACTTAAGATGTGCGGAAATTTTTGAATATATACATAAAGGTATTTGATTTATTGTCATAAACAATTAATTATGATAGAAATGTAGTTGATGCCCTGAATAAGTCAACTTTGTTGAAAGTTAACAATTTTACTTAGCTACAGATATATTTTTAAATCTTTAAAAATATTACATCAAATTTGATGACGTGCGATTCCATCTTATTATTGTATTAGTTTTTGAAATTTATAATTTGTTTAATTCAAAATTGCTAGTGAGTAACAAATAAATATGGTTATTAATTAAGTTCATAGCAGATGTAATGAGGAATGTCAAACTCCAGTGGAAAGAACGTATACTGCCTACCTTGCAACGTTGCTACAACATTCAATGAGTTTTTCGAACGATTCGAAAAGAAGGGATGAAAGGAGCAATATTATTGATTGAAGTCCAATATAGAGTAATTGCTGCCTACAGGTGCTACCTAGTTTTTGATGATGCAATAGATAAAAGAAATGAAAATCAGGTCTAGTTGAAGAAAGTTCCTCATGAATAAATAGTAATAAATTTTGGAATAATTCTTAAAAAAAAATGTCAGTAGTGCAAAATATGACATTGTGAGCATCCTAATTCAGCACTCATGTCCAAGATTTTCTATCAATGATATTTACCAATAAATTAAACATCCCCCCTTTGCAGTAGTTAGTCTAGAAAATGCACGTCGTTAAGGTAAATTTGTTGCATTCCATAATACATTGGAGTCAAGAGTGGGTTGACGTCCAGATTTAAGTCGGCGAAGTGATGTTCGTTCTCAGCGAGGAATGATTTTCCCAATAGCAGAAGTCTCGATGCTATAATTTTAAAAATTGTCTTAGTGGAAATACTCCCTTTGAGTCTAGGAAAAAAAATGAACTAAAAAATGTTTGATGTTGTTGTTGTTAACCCCGCTTAGGGACAGGTTTAAAATCAATCTAAGTCACCGAGGTCATCTAACGGGAGGTCCAGGAAATGTGCCGTTTCGAAGGGTTCGGACCAGAGGGAGAGGGGGGTTAGATGTGTCGGCTTAAGGGGGCATGTGAAGAGGTGATTAGTATCGTGCGGAGCATGTAGTGACATGCTGGGCATTTGTTGGGTATGTTTGGGTCGAGTCTGGATAGGTAGGAGTTTAGCCTGCTACAATACCCAGACCTAAGTCGCAGGTCGAGCTTGTTGTCTGCGATAGTTGATGCTTTGTCTTCGAGCGCTCCATTCACGAAAAGGAAGTCTTTGAAGATGTTGACTGACTCCTGGTTGTTGTACATATTGCTGGATTGTGTTATTCAAATGTAGTACCTCCTTCCTGATGTACCTACGTGGAGTTTGAGCTTCTATTAGATGCCTAATGGGATGTTACCGTACCGTGCACAAGTGATGCTCCGGCGACATCAGGACGTTTTCTGTCGCCGTTCTGAGGGCAGTATTCTGACAAGCCTGTAACTTTTTCATCTGCGTCTCGTTCGTCTTCGGCGCCCAGATCAGTGCAGCATAGTTGACGACCGTCCCATTGCTTCATAGGTTGCGAGCAAGATTTTTTTATCTTGACCCCAGGTGCTGCCGGCTAGCGCTTTGAGTATTTTTTTGTGACTCTGGAGTTTTGCGGCAGTTGCGGTCGTATGCGGAGGGAAGGAGTGCAGGCTGTCGAGTGTCACTCCCAGTATCTTGGAGTTATTTATGGTCCGAATTTTCACGTCATCAACCTTCACATCTAATTCGAGTCTGTATTCCTTCGTCCAGCTGGTGAAGAGAGTAGCCGAGGGTTTCGTCGCTTCTATTTTTAACTGTCTTGCAGTGAAGAAGTGGGACAGGTCGGCGAGAGATGAGCAAAGTTCATCAACATCCTGGCCAGACGCCAATATCGTGCAATCATCGGCATAGGAAGTTAGGGAAACTCCTTCTGGTGGAGGAGGCAGCTTCGAAATGTAGAAATTAAACAATAGTGGGGAGTGGACACCACCCTGCGGAGGTATTACCATGATCCACCTCTGCAACCCCTACTGTAATGAGGATGCCTCAATCAACTCTCAAGACAGCCGGTACTACGCGCCGTAGTTGACCCGGATTTTAGGGCTGTCACCCTTACGGAGACCTAACCTGGTTTAGGTCAACAGGCAACAGGTAACAACATTAAAAGTTGATGCTGGATAGGTCAGCTGTTTCTACTATTGGTCTGGATACAAATTCAAAACAGACGTTGCTTCCCGGGATTTGGTGACCAAAAAGGTTTTTAAAAATATAAGAAAATGTGATACAAATTTTTGTTTCTCTTAGAAAAAATTCTGGTTTTTTATTTTAAATATATAATTTTCCACAAAAAAATATTTAATATTAACATTGTACAAAACCAATTCAAAAATAATTTAACTTTGCTATATAAAAATTTGAAAAATAGAGGGCTAAATAAAAAAAGGTTTACGAATTTCTGACTAGAAATTAAAAATATTAATCATTTTACCTTTAGTTGGTTTCTTCTTCACCTAATACATACACATAGTATTTCTTATAATAAAAAAAACTTCCATTCTTTAATTTTATTTTTGTATCTTTATTTTCCAGTCTTCATTTATCATTATATTGTAAAACGAATGAGTTATGAAAATGACATGTCAAAATATCGTTGAACAATTGATTTCTATAAAATAAACTCACCTCCGTAACACTTTTGCAAAGCTCGTGACTGTAAAGACATTGTATTGTATTTGCACAATTGAATTAATGAACGTAAGGTATTTAGAAGAAACAAAAATTATTTGAGGACAAAATAGAAGAAATATAAAAGATAGGAATGATAAATGAATGGTTAATAATTAATAAAAAAGAGTTTGAAGGGAGAAAAGAATTTAAATGAAGTGGAAGTTTGTAAAGGTCGAAAACAACAGAACAATTGTGAAATTGAAATCAGTGGATTTAAAGTACTGGAATGAAAGTGATTTGAAAAATATAAAAATAATTAATCATTAAGATCCATGCTGTAACTTCATTTGAAGGGTTAAATTGGCTTGAAAACTCTTTAAACTCGAGTTATTTGTATTAATTTCTGTAACATTTTGAGATATAAATCCTGTTTTTGATAAAAATTTTACGAAACATTTTGTGTAGAACAATATACAAATTTCAGAAGAGAAAAACCATGTTTCTTTTAAGGACCCCATCACCATACAAATGATGCAACTTTTTAGCAGCCTACGCGGCATTTTTTCCTTGAAGGAAATAATAAAGAAAAATATGGCGAAAATGTGCTTTTGTGGGCTCCATATTAAAATTGACGCCAAACAAAGAAATATAAACAAATGTACGCGTACTTTTTGTCTAAAGCAAGCTAAAAGCGAAATTTGGTGTCGGATTTGTGGTGGGAAAGAGACTCCGTTGTCGAGTAGTGGCATTCACCCCGTTGGATGAGCGTCTCGCCACAATCCGCGAAATTTTTTAACATATCGTTGATTTGCGCCCACGCCCCGAGGGAAGAGAAGGACGATTTGGCCAAAGATGCCTTTTATGAGCACACTTACGAGCGCAACCACCGACACGATGTGAAAATCGTGCTTGGCGATTTTATTGCCAGGATGGCAAAGAAGGTATCTTTGAGTCGATAGCTGGAAAATTCAGCCTTCATAACGAAACATCCCCTAATGTGTTGAGGGTGATCGACTTCGTCGGGGCCCGAAATATGGTTGTCTGCAGTACTAGATTCCAGCACAAAAAAAAATTCCCCAAGCTACTTAGCTAGGAGATCTAGTTACTAATATCCAGAGCATGTTGAATTTATGGAAATAACACTTCTACAGCTTGGTGAAAATGGAGTATCCGCAGATGATGAATCCGAAACTCCAATTCGTGACCATGAAGAGGTTCGAATAGCAATGGCCCGCTTAAAAAACAACAAAGCGACTGGAGCTGACCGTCTACCGGCAAAACTATTGAAACATGGCGGGGAAGAGCTGACAAGGCTCCTTTGTAGAATATGGTCAGACTAAAGCATCCCCGATGGTTGGGCTCTGCCCAATCCATAAAAAAGGGAACCCCAGTGGTATAAGTCTCCTTAATATCGCTTACAAGTTTCTGTGAAAGACTAAAGCCCACCGTCAACATACTGATTGGACCTTATCAGTGTGGCTTTAGACCTGGTAAGTCAACCATTGACCAGATATTCACCATGCGCCAAATCTTCAAATCTTGGAAAATACCCGTGAAAAGAGGATAGACACCCACACCCTTTTCGTCGATTTTAAAGCCGTCTTCGACAGCACGAAAAGGAGCTCCCTATATGCCTATGTCTGAATTTGGTATCCACGCAAAACTTCTACGGCTGAGTAAACTGATCTGAAGCAACACTAAAAGCTTCGTCAGGATCGGGAAGGAACTCTCCGGGTCGTTTGATACCAAACAAGGTTTCAGACAGGGTGGTTCCTTATCGTGTGACTTTTTTAATTTAATGCTGGAGAAAATAATACGAGCTGCAGAGCTAAATAGAAAAGGTACAAACTTCTACAAGAGTGTACAGCTGCTGGCGTACGCCGATGATATTGACATTATTGGCCTCAACAACCGTGTCGTGAGTTCTGCTTTCTTCAGACTTCATAAAAATGCGAAGCGAATGGGTTTGGTAGTGAATGAGGGCAAGACGAAATATCTCCTGTCATCAAGCAAATAGTCATCGCATTTGCAACTCGGCTCCCAAGTCACTGTTGACAGTCATAACTTCGAGGTCGTGGATAATTTCGTCTATTTAGCGACCGGCATCAATACCAATAATAATGTCAGCCTTGGAATCCAGCCATAGGTGCAGTGCAGTTCTTGGACTTATGGCGGTCCACACAACCTATTGGCATCCCATGCAAGTCGAGTGGACATTAAAGCAGTAACATATGCACTAAGTGCAGGGAGGAAGGCATGAGTGAGGCGTTAAATAATAGTTATAATTAAATTTCAGACAAATTTTGTCAGAGTAAAGCTTTAAGGAATACGCCCAAAATTAAGGCAGCTGCAATTGAGGTCAACAAAAATATATGTATAAACATAACTATTATCACAAGGTTATCTAAATTCCTTTTCGGTTTTCGTTAATTGATGAAAACCTGCTCTTTTGATGTCTCGCTCATAAGTGGCCAAGGCAACCAAGGCAACACTTTGATGTTACACCTAAGTCTATACACATACATACATACATACATACTTACAAACACAACTAACTGCTTTACACGAAATTGACATTTGACTGCCATATAGACAAGTAGTGTAATAACAACAAAAAATAACAACAATGAACAGCTTATAGCATAGCTGTTACGTGGACTTTGCCACAGGACGCCACAAGGACGTTACGTTCTACGGTAGCAAGTTCACAGCAAACTTATTTATTTACTTCCGTTTCCGTGAAATTTCTCAAGCTTAAAACTTTTATTATGGTAATTGTTAACTTTTTACCTTTAACGATATGAACACACACACACACACACACACATATACAGAGTATACACCTCCTGCTACCGTTCAAAGCCTATTTCCACCAGTCATTCAGTCAGTGTTGTCTTCCTGTTTATCGTTATTTCGCAGAAAACTACATGCTCAACTTATTGTTGTTGCTGTTGTTGTTATGCTTGTTGTTGTACTATGTAAATACTTCCGTAAAAGTTTCACGCGCTTGTCCTAGTCCTAGTCGAAGTACATAAATATTTTTCAGTACCAAAGTTCGGCCAAAGACTAAAGAAAGTTTACAACACTAATGGCAGTCCATAGCTGGTAGACGTTCGCTGCTAGTGCTACTGCTGCCGACTACCGAGTGTCTGTTGTCAGGCTGTCAACTAATTTGCACATCTCCGCCAAGACGCCATCCTCGCATGGGAGCGGGGGGGGGCAAGTCAAACGGCGTTTGTTGTGAAGTTTTCTCGAGGAATGTAATTATTAAATTAGAATACGCGCCATTACATTGGCAATAAACAGATTTCCGTTTGTTAATGTGTCGCCAACACCTACACCTCCACCAGCGCCACCATCATCAGCAACACACAGTCGCTCCAACCGCACTTCGGAGCCAACTTCATCGCGCTGCTTCCTGTATTTATTACACTTATTATTGCTGACACAAAACTTCTAGTTGCTCATACCGCTTGGTGTTGCTGGAGTCGTATAGTTATTATTATTATTGCGTTGATTACGCTGCTGCTGATCGAGAGATAAAATTTTATTTGTGGACTTTTGCCTTTTGGCCGCGTGAAAAGGTGTAACGAGTACGCTACGCTTGAGCGTTTGTCGACCAGCAGCAGTTGTTAATACCGTGAGGTATTAAAAGTTAAAGCACACATTGTTGCAGCATTTCACCATCTCTGCCACTGCCACTGCCACTGCCCCGGGGTGTTAAAGGGGTTAAGCGAAAAGTAGTAAAAAATATATTAATTATGAAAATACTGATAACATAATTTGCTTACCGGCGACTGTAAGTGCTTCAAGTTTTAGTGCGATTTTCATTGCATACTTTCAGGCAGTAAATGGTTTTGATCGTAAAATTGTGGTAGATCGCCAACAGGGCGTTTGCGGTGTCTAATTATTTGATGACAAGTAAAATAATGTGTTGAAAATCGAAACGAACGAACACTAAAGTGGAAAAAAATAAATTTATTAATAAAAATAAGTTTATCGCAATCTATATAAGAACTGCGCTTAAAAAGTACTCGCAATATCCTTTCGAACGGTAATTCTACAATGGCTTTCCTTTTTGGCTTCTTTGTAATATAAATTTTTGGTAAATATGCTATTTCACGTCAGTGCCACTCATTGTTTTTTTTTCTCACACACACCTCTTTTACTCTTAAGGCCAGGTTACTCCAGAAAACGTGTATTTTCAAACAAAATTTATTTATTTAAAAAAAGGACAAAATTTATAAAACAAAGTTTTTGTAGACAAGTAATCGTATTAATTAAAAAAATTTTTTTTTTAAATTATTGCTGAAACGCGTCGGTGAATGACACGATAATTGTAAAACGAATTATTTCAAAAAAAAAAAATCAAGACGGTTTCTTATTTTGTATCACATTCACTATTACCGGAACTAAAATGCAATATTTTCACAAAAAAAAATTTAAAATTTTATTCAATTTTAATTGTTTATAAATTTTTTAAATAACAATAAATATTTTTGGCCGTGGTACCGACCATAGAGAGACATTTTAGGAGACATTCCAAGTTGATAAGTTCTATACGTTCTAAATAAAAGTGTCACCTAGATGGAAAAACGTGGTTTCGAGCGCTCCTCTCCCCTCTCTCCCCTCTTCTATATTTACTTTTTGTTCTTGCAGACCTTCCGGAATAATTCCATATTATTTCTAAGGGTATTTTTTAGCAATTTATAGGAAAAAAATTCATTTTTTTGACAATATTTTAGAGAAATCTAACCTTAATTCCAATTTGAGTCAGAATGAACTCAAAATTTGGGGCTTGGTCATAATTTGAATTTGGCACCATTTAGTGATTTTTCTTTAGGTATGCTAATTTTTTTCTGAAATAAATATAATATAAATTTTCATTGCTTCTTTGTGACTCATACCTTGATTAAAATTTAAATTAGTTTAAAATTAATTTAAAATTTCAAATTGTTGTTATCCAAAGTAAGCATGTCTCCCATTCTTTCATTTAAGAGTACGAATTAATTCGGTACGTTTTTTTGTTCAAAAATGTGTTTTTTATTTTGATAATTTATGTATGTACTTTCAGCATCATTCAAAGTATTTTCAGTTGTAAGCAACTACTTTTTTGCAACCCTCTGTTAATTTGTCAATGCCATCCTAAAAACTAACTAACTCTGTGCTCAATCGAAAAAGCCAGTAGTTGGATGGAACAATGTATGGAAAATACGGCGAATGTGATAAGACCTCTCATATGCTAGCGTTTCCAGCTAGTTTTTGATCGCGACAGCCGCATGGAGCTGAGCGTTGACATGTGGCAGGGTAGAGAAATTCTCACTCACTGCTCATTCATGTATGTAATTTGAAAAAGTGTAAAATATTTTTCTTTTGCTCATTCATGTATGATTATACTTATTTTGTTCAAAAGTGAGAAAATAAAAAACAATTTTTTTTTCACTGCAGATTACATACGAATATATGACAAGGTTTAAAGAACACTAGGGTACGACCACCGTTGACGTCACCGAACCAACTTCGTCATATATAGACTGGGCGAGACTTGATACTTATATCTTTAAGAAAAAAAAATTATAGTAATTTTCTTTAAAAAATGTATATATATGTATGTGTACCTAATAATAGAAATAGAAGAAACATTTTCCTATACAGAAAAAACACATCTTATATAATTTTTTTTGGTACTTACGTATTAAAGCAACAATAGTCATAGATTTGGCAATTTTTCTTACTAAACAAATTACACAAAAATTAGAGAACAACAAGGTTTGGTGCAAGATGTAGCCTTTGTTCATTAAGGGGTTAGGGATAGTCAGAGGCACGAACAAATGAGAATTTTCAGTATTTTTTTTTTGCTGTTAAATAATTTTATTTTACAAAAGTAGTCATTTGGTATTATTAAACAATGTTTTGACTTGAAGTCACGAAAATTTCAAAAAAAAAATTTATTTCCGAAGTTACAGCTGTCTGGGTTAACCCAGTTCCAAAAAAAGGTCCTTGCGGTGACAATCATAAGTCCTTGGAGATTCATCTGAAATCAATCGGATAGAAAAAAATAGTTTTATAAATAAATAATCCTGGGCCTGATCGAAGGATTTTTTTTTTCAAAAATTAAGAAAATGGCGGCCTCAGGAAATTTTTGCCTAGAATTTTGGGAAAAAATCAACAGTTAATTGGTCTTAAAAAATCGAAATTTTTCAAAAAAAAAAAAAAAAAACTTTGAATAAGGCCCGAGTTAATTATATATTCTAAAAGCTGTATAAATTTCATTAAAATCAACTGAGCGATTTTCGAGTTACAGTTGTCACCAGTTCAAAAAACATAGTTTTGAGAAAAACGCGTTTAAAGTTTCACACTAGCGCTTTGAAAGGCCCGAGCTCCCTTTGTTATTTGTCGAATAACTTAAAAACGAATTATCGGATTAACTTGAAATTTTCAGAGATTATTTTTAAGACATTATACTTAACGAAAATGCAAAAAAAAATTGAATTTTTGAAAATTCTGACTACCCCTAACCTCTTCAGCTAGCTATAGGTATATATTGTTAATATATACATTGTTACGTATATGTACATACAATATATCATAAATATATATTATTCAACTGTCTTAAGAATTCACGTTTTTTTAATACCAAAAGTATTCAGCTTAAAAAATTGTATTATTAAATTATATTATTATTATTATTATAAAATGGAATGGTTAACGAATGTGTTACAACATCGCATGTTTTAATTTTTCAGAAAATTTTATTTATTTATTTTTTTCAAATTTTTGTCCCAATAACCCACTGCACAGAGATTATACATTTCCCAAAAGCTTTTTAGCACTTAAAAAAATAATGCGAAAATCTATTTCTATACTTAATTTGCATAAATAATGTCCGTTCGCTTAGAATTTTGAAAATCTTAAACGTTTTGGACATTATTTACTCATGCCATTCGTGTTAAATAACACCAAAAGTTAGAGTTGCAAGCTATAGAAATTTTTCTTAAAAAACAATATTAATTTTCATATTTTTTCAATTTTATTTTTTGAAAATTAAAATACATTTAAAACATTTTGATTGTAATTGTTATTAATTTTAAAAAATTACAACGCAATGCTTTAGAGTTTTATAATCAAAATGTGATGCTGTTTTATAGATAAAATTGTGCAAATTTATTTGAAAATATTCGACAACCCATAAAATTGAACCAACTTCGTTATTAAGCATATGATTTTGCTCTTATCGTAACCATGTATTCTATAAACTTCTCATAAGTGAGAAGAATTTTGTTAGCAAGCAAATCAAATTGATTCTTTTGAAAGACAATATTTATTTTATATACATATGTACATACATATTTCGTTTGGCATGAAATGTTCCAAAGACGACATACCCACTTCGTCAGCGAATCCTTGCCATAAGCTGTTTCTTCATGTCCAAAATTTAATGCATTGGGAAAAGAAAAAGAGTTTTGCTACGATCCTAGTGCTAAGCCTGAATACATTTCAACATTCCCACCCACCCGTTGATACACTGATTTTGAAAAAATAAGTGGGGAAAACTAACCTCAATCTAAAGCATCACAAAAATATAAATTTCCAAATATGACCAATCTAATCTGGGAGAAAGAAAAATAAAATTTCGAAAGTCCACTCATCATAAGCTTCCACAAACTTTTAATGGGTTTCAGCTGCAATTTTCTTTCAATTAAAATAGAAAATCACAAGTTTCCGCAAATGCTGTTTATTTAACACAAACCCGGGCATTTTCAAAGAAACAATAAAAAATGTTGATTTCAGAATCTAATTATTGTTGATGGATGTGAAATATATCCAATGTAATAGTTAATCGCTTCCAAGATCGTCTACAACTTGCTCGTGGAGCCAATTATTTGAGGACGGAACGAATTAATTTGTACCCGGTCGTGTTTTGCGGTTTCGAAAATAGTTGTAAATAAAATGCATTTAAAATAATTTTTCTTTCATGAAATTTCTCTTTTATTAAAAGATTTGAAGCTAGGATTTAATGGAGAAACAATACATAATTCAAACACCTCACGAGTTTTTGCTAACTTCGACCACTTTTTGGCAAATTCTGGGCGGTATCTCAGCCATAACATGACAAAGCTTTTCAAGCCCTTCATACTTACGCATCTCAGCCTCGTCCTTCTTTTGCTTGCACATGCGTCTTTCTTTCCCCTTCAATTCTCGGCATACATCACGATCTGCTGACAGCCAAGTAGCTTGGAGAATTTTCTTGTGCTAGAAATCAGTACTACAGATCATTATATATTAGGCTCGGCGAAGACGATCAGCCTCAACCGAATTGGTTTGATGTTTTGTCGTTGTGCCGAGGATACTTTCTGTGCCCACCCCGGCGTTGAAGTCGTCCTTCTCTTCCAGCGGGTTCAAATCAACGAACCAAATTTCTTTGATTGCGATTGTGGCGAGACGGTCATTCGTGGGGAGAATGTCAGGACTCGGTGATGTAGTCTCTCTCCCATTACGAATTCGAGACCAAACTTGCGCTTCTTCTTATGACCACTGTAGTTGATGTCATAGGGATCTACTCAACTTTGTCCTTGTACTATCCATTACACTTCTTGGTTAGCGGTGATGTCGGCCTTCAGTCTTGTAAGGCATCAGCGACATCTTGCCACTTAAGTGATTGGACATTTTAGGTGCATGCTTTTCAAATCTTAGCCTTTAATATATTTGCAATGATCGTCATCAAAAATGGTCTCTCTCATCCGTGGCTTTTGTTCTTTTGCGCGCCAACCTGAGAAGTTTAGAGAGTTTTTTTAACTGTGCTTTAGAAGTATTTCGAAGTCGGAAACCGCAAGCAAATTAGTTTCAGTAATACATACATATTTATTATAACGCGCAAAAAATTAGAAAAAATAACCATTCTTCGTGTTGTAAAGTCATTACAATTCTATTCCAATCATTTCGTGATGAGTTGCTTGCAATAACTTCCCACACTCCTATTACTTTTTCTCTCTCTTCCCCATCAATTCACGCCCCAACTCTGTTGTTTTGTTTATGACAAACGACACTTCAATCAGTTCAACTGTTGGCATTGTCAGCGCGTGGCCGAGCCGGTGAGGACAGATAAACTTAACACAACAACACACAGTAGATCATAGTCGTCCACCGCACAGCATGGCATGTCCCAGCACAATGCGAACACCCCACAGGGCATTGCCAAACGCAGTCAAATGCGTGTCTGTGCTCAGTCGCGGCCAACATAATTCCTCGCCATTTGAAAAATAAAATTTCCAAATTTTCTTTTATTTTTTTCCTTTTTTTATTTCTTTGCAAACCATTTCTCTACTTGATTTCTGCTTGTTTCTTCGTCGACGCTGCGTTGTTTGATGAGCGTCGATTGTATTGTATAAATTGGAAGAGAAAAAATATACGAAAAAAATGAAAGAGAAAACCGAAAACGTTAGGACACCCGCGAGGTTTGATGAAAACGCGAAGATTGTGCAATAATTCATTGGGCAAACATGGCGTATGACGTACATACGTGTACGTGTATAACGGCGAATGGCATGAAATGTCACGAAACAGCATGAAAGAGCGTACAATAATGAAACAAATGGGGAAATCATCAATATATTCATACACACACACACACACACACCCACGCCCCCCTGCAAGTGGAGTTTGGGTTTAAGCATAAAAATTTGACGTGTACAAATAAAATATGGTAATGTGGGTTATTGTTGTTGGTTTTATTGACGGTGGTAAAAAAAATACGAATTCATATAAACAATACGTGTTTATGTTTATGTACGCTCATCAACCATTTCTGCGTATGAGCGAGTCATCACGGCCAGCGACAATAAATCGCTATAATTTTCAACGGAAATGAGCAGCAGGAGTGCGGCTGGAGAATTACATATATTGTTGGGGAATAAGGGATTACAAGTTTTAAATTTTATATCAACAAAAACAACAGAATTTAAATGAGATAACAACATTACACGCAAACTAAAACTCCACTCATATACTATGCAGGTGATATATATATCGAGTGAAATTGGCTACCGATCACTCCACCACAAATATAGAAAGGATGCGCTCTGGAAATACAACTGTCGAGACATGTAGAGAGAAGAAGCGTGAGAAAATGATAAACGGCAATCAGTTGATTCGACTCTGAGTTCCATAGAGCTTCGCGATCTTAGATAATATTTACCCCACTAAGTCCAACAATATCCATGCTAATGAAATGGTAAACAAACCTCAAATCCAAGGAAAATCTGCTGCAAAATCCAGGTCAGATCTACAAAAACTAAATTCAAATCAATTGTCATATATATGTGAACATTTTAAAGTACAATTCAGATCAGATATCACAGAATTAATATAGGTATTGAAGCAATGATTTTAAACCTTAAGCAGTGCATTGCAAGCGCCTGGCGGTACTGAGGTGTTTCTAAAGGCTGTGTCACATAGTAACCACAACACCACCAATTTAGTTGTTATGTTACCCGACTATGAAGAAGTCCGAATAGCAATCGATCGCTTAAAAAAGAACAGAGTGCAGGGACCGATGGATTACCGGCCGGGCTATTCAAATACGCATCAGCTTCTTTGCAAAATATCGTCTGATGAAAGCACTTCCGACGATTGGAACCTAAGTGTGCTCTGCCAAATCCACAAAAAAGGCGATCCCACAGTCTCAGCCAATTACCGTGGAATAAGCCTTCTTAATATCGCCTATAAGGTCCTATCAAGCGTATTGTGTGAAAGAGTAAAGCCCACCGTCATCAAACTGATTGGATCTTATCAGTGTGGCTTTAGACCTGGTAAGTCAACTATTGACCAGATATTCTCCATGCGCCAAATCGTGGAAAAGACCCGTGAAAAGAGGATCGACACACACTATTTCTTCGTCGATTTTAAAGCCGCCTTCGACAGCACGAAAAGAAGCTGCCTCTATGCCGCTATGTCTGAATTTGGTACCCCCACAAAACTTATACGGCTGTGTAAACTGACGTGAAGCAACACTAAAAGCTCCGTCAGGATGGGGAAGGACCCCTCCGACCCGTTCGATACTAAATAAGGTTTCCGACAGTGTGATTCCTTATCGTGTGACTTTTTTAATTTAATGCTGGAGAAAATAATACGAGCTGCAGAGCTAAATAGAGAAGATACAATCTTCTATAAGAGTGTACAGCTGCTGGCGTACGCCGATGATATCGACATTATTGGCCTCAACAACCGCGCCGTGAGTTCTCCTCCCTCCAGACTTGATAAAGAAGCGAAGCGAATGGGTCTGGAAGTGAATGAGGGCAAGAATAAATATCTCCTGTCATCAAACAAACAGTCATCGCACTTGGGACTCGGCTCCGACGTCACTGTTGACAGTCATAACTTCGTAGATAATTTCGTCTATCTAGGGACCAGCATTAACACCAACAACAATGTCAGCCTGGAAATCTAGCTTTAAAAGTATTCGATGCAGTACCCGCTGGTGGAAGCAGAGGAAGAGGAAGACCTCCACTCCGTTGGAAGGATCAGGTGGAGAGTGGCCTGGGTTCACTTGGCCAACATTGATTCCTCTGACTTGCTTCAAACAGTATGCTGTGCAATATATGTTGACGTAGCGCAAGCATTCGACAAAATTTGGCATAAAAGTCTATTACACAAAATTTATAAAACTTTGCCTTTACAAATCTACAATATATTTGAGTCATATCTATTAATAGTAAACATTCTCTATCTGATCTTCTTCCTCCTATGCTTCCACCGGCGGGAACTAGATCGAATATTTTCAAAGCTAGAGTATCCGGGCCACAGGACCTAGCCACTGTAGCCGCTGTTTCTTAATTCGCTGAACTATGTCAATGTCGCCATATAACTCGTACAGCTCATCATTCCATCGTTTGCAGTATTCGCCGTTGCCAATTCGAAGAGGACCATAAATCTTACGAAAAATCTTTGTCTCGAAAACTCCTAACGCCGACTCATCAGATGTTGTCATCGTCCATATAGGAACAATATTCTCTATTCAGCCTTGCAGCTCTTATTATTTTCTCCAGCGATAAACTGACGGCCGCGGTAGCTGAGTGGTTAGCATTACGTACTGATATTCGGAAGGCTCGGGTTCAAATCCCGGTGCCACCAACATCCAAAAAAAAAAAGTTATGGTAAATTAATTTAAATAAAAAATTAAGACAAATTTTCTAATTGCGGTCGCCCAACGGCAGGGAATAGCAAGCCTCCCGAGTTTATTTCTGACATTAAATAAAACATCGGCCCTTCGGCCGGCGGCTAAGAATAAACTGTAAGAACTCTTCATTTGTTGGAAAAACATTACGACGAGGAGGAGCTCGGTCGAATACCACTTCAGCGATTACAAAGCGCCAGTTGTATATCCTTTATTTATTTTATCCCCTTCAAAATAGTCACCATTAGAGGCGATACACATATGCCACCTTTTTTTCCAATCTTCATAACACTTCTGGTAGGCTGCTTTAGGTATGGCTTTCAGTTCCTTCTTCGAATTCTCTTTTATGACTTCAATCGACTGAAAATTCTTTCCACGAAGCGGCAATTTGAGTTTAGGTAAAAGAAAAAAGTCACACGGTGCCATGTCGGGTGAATACGGTGCTTGCGGAACAATATTTACGTTGTTTTTGGTCAAATAATCGCATACAGGACGAGACGTATGAGCAACAATTTTGGAGCAAGTCGAGCAGACACACGTCTCATGCCCAAAACATCGTGAATAATGCTATAAGCGGATCCATTTGATATGTTGAGCTCACTAGATATCTCTCTTTCAGTCACACGACGATTTTCCAACACAATTTTCTTTACTTTTTCGACGTTTTCTTCGTTTATTGACGTTGCTGGACGACGATCATGGGGCAAGTTCTTCAGCGATGTACGGCCGTCCTTGAACGACTTATACCAATCAAAAATACGTGCACGTGATAGGCAAGACTCCCCATATGCCTTCTGCAACATTTTCATTGCGTCCGTCGCACTTATTCCATTGGAATAACAAAATTTCAAAGAAACTCTTTTGCTCAACGTTAATTTCCATAGTAAAATTCGAAAAACACACTCGAGGTTGACTTGTTTATAGTGCCGTAAAAAGAAACTATGTGACAGATCGCGCTCAAATTTGACATGTAAACATGTAACAGTCCTGCCAACCTAAGCAAAAAAAAGTATGGCCATATGTCTTGTCCTTGTCGAGTTATGGATAAAGTCTCCGTTTATATTTGAGTAGAAGGTATTTTGGTTTTCTTCTTTTTTACTATTTTTTTATTTCTTGATTTACTTTCTGTATACAGTTTCTTTCAATTTCAATTGTAGCTGGTTGCTATGTGTCGGGACCCTAACCCAGCATATATCCTATAGGCGAGTATTTTTAAATTTTTCACACATTTAAGTATGGTATACTGCAAGTCATTAAGGTCGGCGTATACTGGCAGCCACACCTCCGGTGAACAGACGCCAAATATGTCAGAGAGGCTCCATTAATGCTTATCTTCTTTTAATTGTGACCCAGGATTGGTTACCGCATTTTGAATTAGAGTTCCCAATTCTTCGAGATAACCGTATGCTACCGATTTGGCTAACTCATAACCGAACATAAATAGACAGGAACTCAGATATTAGATGGAAATCTTCTCTGATGCTGATGACGTTGGGGTTTACCATTGGCGACCGCGTGACTATTCATAAATAGCAGGTATTGAATAATTTGAATAAAGAGTTTCAAATTGCCTTAGATTTCTACAAAGTTACTCAGACTCTTCAACCAACTAACAGTCTTTCTATTCTAAAAACAATACGCATATGACTTAATATTAAATAAATAAAAAAAATATACACACTCAAGCAACTGTTCGAGCCTTTTCAGCAGCTTTCAAATGTCAGTTAATGCTGAAAAATTGATTTTGCCAACAGCAACAGCAATACGCTTTTCCTCGCTTACTACGACGCGACTAAGTAAATGACATTTCAGTGACACGAGCACATCATCAACTCGCCATACATACAAACACACACACACACACACACACACACAACCAATCTTCCCAGCATATGGGTAGCGTCAAAAATTGTAGAAGCTGATTGCGTGCGCTGAGGGTTACCACGTTGCAATCAAATTGTCAACACCATTGGCAACAATTTTTGACATTTTCATGCTCAACGCAGTTTAGTGCTTATCACAATGCGACAAGAGATGGCATACATACATACATACATATAAATATATAAATACATATACATACATACATACGTAATATAGCCAGTAGGGAGTTTATAAATATAGAACAAATATTATTATTTTTATTATTTATTGGGTAATATAATAAGTGTTAGCATATTAAAAAAAATGTTTCTTTGTACAAAGCGTTTTTTTTTTTTTTGATGCAACGGTTACAAAATAATCGAAAAAACTCGAAAAGTAATGTACTATATTCAAAAGCAGCTCTATCTTAATATTAATATGAATTTGCTGTGAATTGAAGCGTACTGAGGAGAACAGCATTTTTATCGAAAAATTTAACATAATTTTAGGCGCACACCTTTTCCCAAAGAATTTTCAAAGATTTACCAACAGAGAGTTCAGTTGAGTTGAGTTGAGTTAAGTTGAGTTGAGTTGAGTTGAGTTGAGTTGAGTTGAGTTGAGACGAGTTGAGTTAAGTTGAGTTGAGTCAAGTTGAGTTGAGTTGAGTTGAGTTGAGTTGAGTTGAGAGTTGCCTACGCATGGAGGCCAATAGACGCATTAGGATACCACTCTGAAGCTCCTGTCTTCACCTTCTCAAATATTGTAACCATTTTGGGTGCCTTATAAAAGCAATGATATTACCAATTTTCGCTGAAGCTAGCTTAGCGAGACAATCGAAGAAGTTTTTCCTGAGAATTTTTTGTTGTAAGGATGTCCAGATAGTGACAGAGGGATTGTACAATAATAAACTCTTAATCTTCTTCGTTCCTATAGTTGAGGCAAATAGCCCATTCTTTTCGTGTGAAACCCCATTGAACAGTGTCCTCTTATTATGCCTGTCGTTAGGTTAATGAAGAGCCGGTGCTTTGATTGCAGGTGATCTCATTCAGCCATAGAAAGTCTGCTTTTTTGGCAAAGGCTAGTTTTAGCCAACACTTGCATCGTGGATAGAAGGGTTCGATCTCTCGTTAGTACTGATGGAGGTTGCTGCCGTTAATTTGCGCAGCCAGCCACTCGAGGGCTTACATGATTGCAAAGAGTTCCGCTTGGAAGCCACTGCAGGGTTCGATAGTGCCAAACTCATATTTATTGAGCGCAGCGGATAGTGGGTTTCACAGTTCAATGTTTCACTGAGCTTTGATCCGTCTGTAAAGTTTTCCAACTCACTTCTGCTTGGGATTCTTGTCTTAAATTAATTTTCAGTATAATTTTCAAATTTCCCTACAGAGCCGCTGTATAAATGTTTAAATTCGATTGCTTACCCGTGCACAAGTAGATATTGTCTACCAACGCGATTTATCGCTCAAAGCAGCTGCCAAAAAGAAAAAAATCACAAATTTTTCTTCCATTCTTAGCCAACTTAACTACTGGTTTGTCTACTTACATATGTATGTACGTACAATTTCGACTTTTTCTCTAACTCTTCTACATTTTCTCATACAATTGCTCTAACTTCTGTCACTCAAACTCCAAACGGCGCCATCCAACTTATTTCACATGTCACTTTTATTGTTGTAGTTTGGGGATTTTTCGGCATGAGCGTGTATGCATATGTGTATGTTTGTATGTGTTTTTATTTTGAGTGATGTTTTCTCTGTACGATTTGATAAATTATCATTTATGACAAATGTCTATCATAAGTGGTAGTACATACATACATATAAATACCTATACATTCATGTGTACATACATCTCTATGTCTAGTTCTGAAGGAACACAGATGTGCTTTCAGTCTTATTTAAATAAATAAATATACATATACATATATATACATACATACGAGTACATATAATTTGTCTACAATATGAATATTCGTATGTATGAAAAGTGTGCCACTTGATGAATAAATATTTTTCTTGTGATGGGTCTGTAATGGTTTATATCAGTAGGCAAATAGTAGTACATACGAGGGGCAGGTCTTCACGCCCAGCAAAAGTAGAGAATTTAAAGATGTATGTGATCAGTTAGTTTACGATCCATTTCATTCATTGTTTGTCTGTCTGTCTGTCTGTCTATCTCGCAGACTCTCTGTCTATCTAGTTTTTCGGTATGTCGATCTGGCTGTCTGTCCAGTCTCTATCTAGTTAGCTTGTCTACTTGTCTGTTTCTCAGTCGATCTACTCGCTCAGTCTGTCTTTAGTCTCCCAGTATGTGTAGACTCTCTGTCTCTCAGTCTGTCTATTTGTCTAGTCTCTCAGTCTGTCAAGCCTCTCACTCTGTCAAGTCTTTCAGACTCTCTAGTCTGCGTAGTCTCTCAGTCCCACTGTCTGTCTGTGTGTCTGTCTGGTTATCTGTTTGTGTGTTTCCCAGTCTGTCTACTCTCTCAGTTTAACTGGCCTCTCAGTCGATCTACTCTCAGTGCTAGGCTGTCTGCTTGTTTGTTTTTCAGTATATCTATCTCCCTCAGCCTGCTTGTCTAGTTTCTCAGCATGTTTACTCTCCCAGTCTGTCTTTAGTCTCCCAGTGTGTCTCGACTCCCAGTCTCTCAGTCTGTCTGTTTGTCTAGTCTCCCAGCCTGCTAGTTTCTCAGTCTGTCAAGCCTCTCATTCTGTCAAGTCTTTCAGACTCTCTAGTCTGTGCAGTTTCTCAGTCTCACAGTCTATCTGTCTACCTGTATATCTGTCTGATTGTCTGTTATGTGTGTTTCCCAGTCTTTCTACTCTCTCAGTTTGTCTCAGCCTACCAGTGTCTCAGTCTTACTGTCTGCCTGTATGTCTGCTTGTCTGTTTCTCAGTCCTTTCTCAGTCCATATACCTATCTCTTTCAGTCTGCCTGTCTAGTTTCTTAGTATTTTTACTCTCTCAGTCTATCAATCTCTCTGTCTGTCTTTAGTCTCTCAGTGTGTCTAGACTCTCAGTTTCCCCATCTGTCTGTTTGTTTAGTCTCCCAGTGTGTCTCGTCTATATGTCTATCTAATCTCTCAGTTTTTGCGTTATTTGAATGACCCAGCAACATATCGGATCGGTCGACTATAACATATAGCTCCCAAACAACTGATTTGTTCAGCAATGAGGCTTTGATCATAACTCCTTCAATAAACCAGTTGAGAACATAAATATTGGTATTCTGCACTCACATAATGAATGACACATTAGTGCCGAAAATCGTTGGAATCGGAAGACTCCATTAAGCGCCTCTAAAACCAAATTTTTTCAGATGCTAAAATGCAATATAATAAATTTGATATGCTCATGAAAGCCATGACACTTTTTTGTCAGATGATAATCTAAAGGTCACAGAGAAGAATATACCAGGCGCTTTATAACGGCTAAGGCGATTTTCCACCAAGCTCCTTTTCTGGTACGTGGTGTGCTGCATCTTGATGTTTTTCCAAAATTTGAAGGGCCGCCTCCGAACGTCAGAAAAACTCTTGAATCTCCTCAGGTTGTGTTTCGTCCAAAATTTGTCCAACTTCGACAATTTTACTTGTTTACGCCCACATTGAGACAGAAATGAGCCTCATTGCTGAACGGAATTTGGCTCGAAAACGTTGGATCTTCTTGGAAATTTTCAAGAGCCCATAAAACAAACCGATGTCACTTATGAAAGTCGTCGAGCGGCTTCAGTTCTAGCACAAGCTGTATCTTTTACGCTCTTTATTTAAGTTTTTGACGTGAAACATGCCAAGTCGTTCCATACGTCAGTCAGAGTTGCTACAAACGGCGCCGAATCGACACTCCACTCCATTTTTATATTTGTTTTCTTCTTTTTTTTTAATTTTGTTCCCTCTCTTTATCACTTACCCCTAAAATATTGTTCAATTGACTGAAAACTGGTATTATTTTGCCATTTAAATTCTAGTTGAATGCTTACAGACTACTTTGCTCTCTGCTTACTCCACAAATTTAAACAAAGTTTCTTTATACTAACACACTTACAATTATGTATACGCATGCAAGTGAAATTTTTTTTGCATAGCGGAAATGTTAAAATGAAGCGACAGCAACTAGTTCCGCTTCAATGTCCATATTACTCCCCTTTTTCTCCACTGCAACACCAACAACAACAACAGAAATTTCACTACTCTCTTGCTTGTGGTTGGCATCTCCATCGTTACTAAAAAATCATTTCCAAATTTGTACGCGTAAGTATGACTTAAGTGCATTTGCACTGCATTCGCAGAATATTCAGAAAACAACAGCAGCAACAACAACAAGTGGGTGAGAGAAAAGGGAGCAGCTCACATGTTGCCACACAACACAAAAAAGAGTTAATAATGTTATTGGTATGAGAGTATGTACTCATATGTGTATATGGTATATAATATAATACGAGGGGATTAACAAAAGTTCGGTAAGTTGACCAGAAAAAAAATCAAATTATTGATTTCAATACATTTCTTAAGCCTATAGATCCACTTCTGAAAACAGTCTTCAAAATCTTGATTTTTTAGCTTATCAAGTTCAGTATTAACCACATTAATTATCTTGGAAACTTTTGGCAAGCACTCTTCGGTGTACCATTTTTCAGTTACCGTCTGACCCTTTTCCAGTAAAATAGGAGCCACGATTTTAGATCGGTTGAAGAAAACTGACATCATTACTTTTGCTGCTGATTTTTGTTGCTTAGAATTTACGGATGGGTTTGCTCCTGTTGGGCTCCACACCACTGACTGCTGTTAGGTTTCTGGATCGTACTTATAGAACCAAAAATCGTCACCAGTATGGACTTTGCTAGACTAACCATTTTCGAATTTAAGTAGGAAAACTTGAGCAAAATGCACTCGAACCTATTTTTAGTCTCATATAAAATTCGTGGTACTCATCAAGAAGATTTCTTCTACTTAATATTCGCGATACGACCATGGCATTGAAGGTCAATTCATTGGCAATCATTTCTAGTGTCAATCGTGGGTCTTCACCAGAGCTACAGTGACGTCATCAGTGGAGGATTTTGGTAGACCTTCTCTGGGCTCGTCCTCTAGGGAAAAGTGTCAGGTCTGTAATCTCCGGAACCACTCAAAAATAGTCCCTAAAGACAGTGCAATCGTTCCATACGCAGTTTGACATTCACTGAATATTTGTATTGGCTTTAAATTACGCCGAAACCCGAAGAGAAGCACATGGCGAAATTCTGTTTTTGCTGGTAGTGAAATTTCGTCTGATCTATCCTCAGCTATCTTGCGTTTTCTCGTCTCCATTTTAACCAATCGTTTTAAAATTTGAAAGGAAGACTAATAAAGTATTTGCTAAGGATTCGGTATTTTTCGATTTAACAAAAACAAATGGAAATTCACCAACTGACCGAACTTTTGTTAATCCCCTCCCCTCGTGTGTTGTTATGCATTTGAAAATTTCCACAAAAATCTCATTTTAAAAGCAAAATAATAATAGTAATAATAATAATGCACTTTTATTGTTGCGTTACTCCGCTTTTCCGTGGTTTTGTCGTGCTCGTCAGCAGCTTTCTTATGCCTTTTCTTTTGGTTGGAGATTGTTATTTTTATTTTCTATATTGTTATTATTATTTTTTTCTTATTGTTGCTACCACCACACACTTCCTCTTAGGGTAATTGAAAATTGCAATTGAAAGAGTTTTATGCTGTCAGCATTGCGGTTGGCGTGTGGTAAACAAAGTCATTATTTTGGTTTTTATATGGAATCGCATTGATTTTTAAATGTATTTGGAATGATTGTTAAATTATTTACTCTTTATTAGATAACCATCGAAAAATTTGAAAAGAGATGAAAGCATTTGCACATATGTTGGGTATATAAGCGTTGTTAGCGCAAAATATTCTCCGAGTTGAGTTTCGGGGAATATAGGGGGAGTGGCAGTCTTTGGCCGTATAAAAATCCGTGACGTTCCGATATAAAGACCCGACTGTCGTGGGAACTACTATACTGGTCGCCTGATGTAGCGCCAGAAGGTTCTGCAATTTTTTGCCTTTGAGGTGCGAAGCTCTGATGTATCTAAGCCGAGTTTTAGCTAATTTTTGTTCTTCTTTATTTGTATAGACATCGCTTACGTGATTATAGTCGAATTAATAATATATCTTCTAATGTTACCTTTTCGCTGTTTGGTGCCAATTAGAAATACCAAGTATAGCAAGGACCAGGTCCGTGGAGGTCTTTCCCTTACTCTGCTTCCCCCGGCGACTACTGCATCAGAAACTCTAAAAGCTGGAGTATTCTTATCTTCTTACCCATCCGGACCACATGACATAGCCAGCGCAGCCACTCTTTCTTAATTTGCTGAACTATGCCAATGTCATCGTATAACTCGAACAGCTCATCATTCCATCGTTTGCGATATTTGCCGTTGCCAACTTGTAGAGGACCATAAATCTTACGGAAAACCTTTCTCTCGAAAACTCCTAACGCCGACTCATCAGATGTTGTCATCGTCTAATATGATGGGCGTTTTGTAGAGTTTGGTTTTCGTTCGCCGAGAGAGGACTTTACTTTTCAATTGCCTCCTCAATACAAAGTAGCACATGTTGGCAAGAGTGATCCTGAGCTGGATTTCAAGGCTTACATTATTATTGGTGTTGATGTTGGTTCCTAGATAGACGAAATTATCTAAGACCTCGAAGTTATGACTGTCAACAGTGGCATGGGAGCCAAGTCGCGAATGCATTGATTGTTTGTTTGATGACTGAAGATATTTCCTCTTGCCCTGGTTCACTTTCAAGCCCATATCCTTCTCTTCCTTATCCAGTCTGGAGAAAGCAGAACTCACGGCGCGATTGTTGAGGCCAATAATATCGATATCATCGGCGTACGCAGCAGCTGTACACTCTTATAGAAGATTGTACCTTCTTTATTCAGCTCTGCAGCTCGTATTATTTTCACCAGCGACGTATAGCTCGGAGACGTCCTTCCCGATCCTAGCGGAGCTTTTAGTGTTACTTAACCTCATTTTTTTATGTTTTATTACTACTATCAATGCCCGTTCTGCTTGCATGGAATGCCAGTATATTGCGGCCTGTTATTATGCCAACAACTATCCCGCAGTCCTGCTATTGCACTTGATATTGGAGGTTTAACATGGCGCTCCAATTTTTGGCATGCGTCGTGACGTTTTCCAACAAAAGAGAGGGACCTGTAGTTAGTTCTAAGCTACCTCCGAACTGCCGATGGTTTATAATGAGGAGCCTTTTATTACATGTCATAAATAAACACAGAGGGTTTGACATTCCCTGCCATGGAGCGACCAACAATTATAAGAACTAATTTTCTAGAATTTTGGGGTTTGGTCGAACCAGTACGTTTTTCAACTGCAGCCGTTAGAGTGGTCCGTAACGCTCCTGTAATGCCCGGTACAGCAAGCCGCCGCAATGGCTCTAATGGTTTTTTATACCAAATTTTGGAGGCAGCGGTCCATCACTACCAGTACCGTCGTGTGGCGGCAATGCAGAGACCAGGGGATTGATTGCAGGTGATACTCATCATTTTTTTACATGCGTAAAGGGCAGAATTGGTATTTTTCACGATTTCCTCTACACTTGGTTTTTACATCAGTTTGCTGTCAAAAATTACTTCCATCTACTTGGGGTGATCTTTCATTGATAGCTATACTCCGTAGAACATCTGAAGTTTAAGCGCGGTATTTTTTTACCTTGTTGTTGTTGTTGTTGTTGTTGTTGTAACCGCAAAAATATTCCCCAAAGAAATTTTTGGGGAATGTTGCGGAAGTGACAGTCCTTAGCCGTATAAAAAATCCGGATCGTTTAGGTATAAAGACCCGACTGTCGCGGGAAGTATTGGATTCTTACGACAGACATGCCTTACCGCTGGTAAATTCTTGAACCCCAGGGGGATTGGCTGTTGTTGACCACCGATGTACGACTCTTAGGGCGCTCTTCATTCCATTACTGATGTTTGTTTGGTATTACCCCGTAATTACTATAGGTATGTCGACCACATAAGCATTTAGTCCCTTCGAATTTTCTCAGAAGAACACCAACCTGAGGAATTCCTCTACGCCACGTTTGAATCACCCTTTTTTGTTGTAGATTTTAACATTTTTAACGCATTGTTAACAGTTTGACAGATTTCAAACGAAATGGATACCCCCTAAACCTAGACAAACTACATACACTTTTTACCTTAAGGTCCATTGCCGGCACGGAAAGCAAGCTATCAGTGTTCCAAATAACAAGCAAATCGAGCCATAAAAACGATTTTTCGGAATAAATTTATCTCAGGTCTAACTTCCTGTGTTTACTTAGGCCAGAGGCTACCTTTGTACCGAATTTCATACTAATCAAAAGATTTAAAAATAAACTGATATCATCGAATAGATCGCTGAAGGTCTTTTCCCAGAAATTCACTCATTTCGGATACCTACGTCATACAAAATACCATTAAAATGTTGAAACATCCAAGAATGTGACATGAATTCCACTTTGAGCACTAAATTTGTAGGCAATAAACGAACAATAAATTTTGTTCTCTTGAAATGATAATTATTCGACCAGTATTCTACTAGTTAAACACTAGTGCATAACTAACTCTGCTGCGAAAACACAAAGCAGCAGTAAAGTGGTGAGAAAATGCAGCACAACAGTAGTGTGGTGAACAAGTACACCACGCTAATAGTCTATTTTTTATTATTTTCTTTTAGGTTGAACTAAGAGTTAATGAACTGGTGTAAATTCATCAGAAACTAAACTAGTTCAGAATTAGATAATTTACATTTACACTAGTTCAACTATCAACTCTGTGGTATTTCGTTAACACACACACTTTCACTTGCGCACACAGTCAAATGCGTACTAACAATGAGATTGTTATTTGACTACATTTTCCAAACATTTTTTTTTTGCATACCAGTTGTAAATTCATTCCGAAAAATTTAAAATAAAAAAGTAGCAAAGAAGAGAATCAGCAAAAAAAATAAATACTTGAACTTACTTTGAGCATGAAATACTTGAAACGCTGTTGCACTAACGCGTCTTTGGATAACTCAAATAAGAGTACACACACATACACCTGCACGTACACTCACATATTTATTTGGACTTGCATTGAAATCTACATACCAAACAAAAAAGAGTTACTTTACTTAGCTTTGCATATGGGCATGTAAGCCACTTAGAGGAATGGGTAGAAATGCACACACACATACACACATTGGCAAACATATATGTATGAACCCATAGGAGAAGTACATACGCATGAGAAGCACCGAAAAATTCGTTGAATTTTTAAGAGCTGCACACCAGTTTGGCATTGTAAGGGTATGATTTTCTATTTTTTTTTTTTGCTTTTATTTTATATTCATTTC
>JAWMAG010000046.1:10230000-10367500 GCA_037013455.1 Ceratitis rosa
TATTTTCCATTTTAGAATTAAACATTAATTTCTATTCCCGGAAATTTGGTTATAAAATTAAATTAAATTAAAATCAAATTTGAATTAAAATTTAAAATTTGTTTTAAATGACTGCAATCATTTTCCTCTTACGGGGAAAACTTTTTATGTTGGAAAATACACATTTGTTTGAATAACCCTTCTTTAGTCTTATATAATAAATTAATGTATTTGGAACAACATTTTGAAATATTTCTATATGTATTTAAACCACTTTAGGCAATCTAACTCTCTAATGCCTTACGATCAGCGTCTTAACTGCCAGCAAAAAGTTCCACCTTTACTACATTTTAAGTGCGGAAAAGAGCGAAGTTCTTCAATTCCTTGTTCATTGCTGTGCTTATCCAACATTTAAATGACTTTTGGGTTATTTCACTTATTTCTTCTTCTTCTTCTTATTACCAATTTCATTGCACCTTGGCAGTAGCATAATTCGGCGTACGACAATGAAGAATGAATTGCCAGCAGTTTTATTGACCTTCTGCATACAACAATAACAACAACAACAGTATAAGCTGTCAGCAAAGCGAATGTGAACAAAAATCAAGTGAGTTCACAATCACCCACACACACACAAATGCACACAGTAGTCATTTAAAAATTTCATTTCAGCACAAACATATATACCATATATATAGTATATATATTGACTGCTGGACGCTGTGGCTTTTAAACATTTACCACTGAGATTTTTGGCCGTTATAGCCCATTCTGTTCATTCATTTGTTAGTGTTTTTCTTGTTGCTGATGCGTTTTTTGCCAGCCCTGTTATTGCCTTGTTACGCGCATTTGCCATTTTAAGCATTCGCCTGTGGCGGGGCATATGTATATACGTGTATGTACATACAAAAAACAGTAGAAGTGGCAGTGGCAGTGGCAGTGTCAGAGACATCCCGAATGCGTTGCTGGCAATGGCAGTGACAGTGTTGTAAAAGTCTTTAACGAGCCAGCACTTAATTTTTTTGAGCTGCATCCACAACCCTCCCACCACCGCCTGCCGTTGTTATCACCTCAGTTTTTTTTTCATATGTCTTCTACTCCCCCACATCAGCTTATGGCTACGACGAGTTCACTGTAGTGTGAGCATTGTACAGTAAATATACCTCAACCCATCTTCCACACCACTACTACTATTTCGGCTTGTCCATTTTTGTTTTCTCTGTTTTTTTTTTTTTAATAAAATTTGGTTATATACTCCTTTTTATGCACTTTTGACTTAAAAATTATTGCACGTCTTTAATGTGCTGAGATTTTACGCAGGAAAAATACTATAATTAAAGAAAATGTATGTAGTTGTGATAGTAAAGTGTGGTGAAAGAGTAGTATGTGGCGGCGGCAGTAAGCGTTGGATGGCAATGATTTCTCCTCTGGCTTGACTTTAAGAAAGTTAATGTTGCTCTTTTACGAGCTTATAGAAGAAGCATAAAATTTGTGGACTCGTTTTTTATTGCTAGGAAGCGAAGTATAAGTATATTGCTTCAACTGCTGCTGATAAAAATTTTATAAGAAAATTGGCTTTAATTCTTTGGTTTTCAAAAAAAAAAGGATAAAGTTATAGTTATTGAAGATAGACTAATTATGACACAATTTTTTTACGAAACGATTATGGAAGGAGGTGCTTAGTATAAAGAACTTTTCTAATTTTTACATAAAAAGCAGGAACTAATAAGGAAAGAATTTATGTCAAACCACAGAAAAGAGTTAAAAGTAAAATAGGCAAATAAATGAAAAATAAAGTAATATTATACAAAACAGAAAATAGAATTAAAAAAAAAAATAATTACCTAAAGAAGAATAAAAGCAAAAAATAAAAAAAAGAAAAGTAAGGGTTCATATACCAGTGCCAGCAACATCCAAAAGTTATGGAAAATTAATTTAAATAAAAAATTAAGTTAAATTTTCTAATCGCGGTCGCCCCTCGGCGGGAATTGTCCACCCCTCCGAGTGTATTTCGGACATGAAATAAAGACTCCTCGTAAAAAACCATCAGCTGTTCGGAGGCGCCTTAGTATAAACTGTAGCTCCTTACATTTGTTGGAAAAACATCAAGACGCGAAACCACAAATCGGAGGAGGAGCTCTGCCGAAAATCGCTTCAGCGGTTACAAAGTGCCAATTATATATATATATATAATATAAAATAAAATAAAATAAAACAAAAAAGAATAAAAAAACATAGAATAACTTAAAACAAAAAAAAAACAATGTAAAATAAATTAAAATAATTTAAAGAAACATAAAATTAAATAAACGAAAAAAACTAAAATGAAAGAGGCGAAATAAAATGAAATAAAATAAAATAAATTAAATTAAAGAAATATAAATAAACTGAAATACTTACATAAAAAAATTAAACAACATGGTATTAAATAAGACAAGAATAAATTAAAGAAAGCAACATAAGCTAATAAATTCAAAGTAAATGGCATAAAATATAAATAAAATAAAAAAGGACATGAAAAAATAAGATAGGACAAAAAAATTAAGTAAAATAAAATAAAAACAAAATTTTAATAAAATAAATTTCTTGAATAAAACAAAAAAAAAATAAAATTGAAATAACGCAAAATAAATAAAGATAGAAACATAACAATAATGTAAAATAAAATAAAATGAATTAAAATAAAAGAAAATAAGATAATAAAAAAACAAAATAAAATAACATAAAATAAAATAAAATAAAATGAAAAAAATTAATAAAAGGAAAAAAATAAAATAAACTTATATAAAATGAAATAATTAAATTAAATTAAATAAATAAAATTAAATAAACGGAATAAAATAAAGTGAAAGAAGCGAAACGAAATGAAATAAAATAAATTATATATTATAAAATTATAAAAAAATAAAATAAAATGTAATAGAGTTAGACGAAAAAAGCATAAGAGAAATACAATAAGAAAAACAAAACAAAAAATTGGAAATAAATAAAATAAAATAATACTAAAAAAATTTTAATAAAATTAAATTAAATAACAAATGAACAAAAAAATTATTTAATATGTGATATAAGAAAATAAAACAAATCAAAATAAAATAAAATGAAATTAATTCAATAAAATAAAATAAATTACAATGAAGTAATATAAAATTACATAGTTAAATAAAATGACATAAAATAAGATAAATAAATTAAAAAATTGGATATAAATAAAATAAAATAAGATAAAAAGTAAAGTAAAATAAAATAAAACAAAATATAATAAATTAAAATAAAATTAAATTAAATTAAATACAGCAAAGTAAGTTAACATAATAAAATTTAAAAAGATGAAATAAAGTAAAATAAATGAAGATAAGAAATAAAATTATTGTGAATTAAAATAAAATACAAAACGAAATGAATAAAAAAAATTATTTGAAAATAAAAAAATATAAAAAGCTAAATAAACAAAGAAAAAGAAATTGAAATAATGTAAATTGTATTTTATTTTATTTTATTTTATGTCTTTGCTCACATTTTGCTCATTTGTTCGAATTAAGGTTAAATTTCAGTCTTGAATCAAAACATGACAAAAGCAAAACAAAGCATGATAGTCAGAAGTTATCAGTAAGTCCAACAACGCTCGTGTACTAGATTTTATTACCCAAAAGTTACAGTTAAAACATAAAGAGAAAATTATGTCAAAGGTATTTGAAACAACACAGATTCACTGAGAGTGAATTTATAATTTAAGAACACATTTACAGGATTTAAAAAAAAAAAATAAATTTTTTGAGATAAGTGATCGGATGTTTATTTCAATGTAAAGAAGATATACCATTAATAATGGGCTAAATGGCCGTCACGGCTTATAGAATCGTATCCTTTTTTTGAAATTTTCCATCACCAAACCTCGAAGTGGCTGCTGTATGCCCTCAATAGCTTCACGAATTCCATCTTCATTCGATGTTGGCCTGTTGGCGTAGATCTTATCTTTCACGTGGCCCCAAAGAAAGATGTTGCAAGATGATAAATCACAAGATCTCGGTGGCCAGTTGCGATCATATTTTCGAAAGATAATATTGTGCGGAAACTTTTCTCTTAAATGGTTGATGGTTTCGTTGCTAGTGTGGCACGTAACGTCAATACTATCCAAATATGGTACCAACCCGTTACATGTTAAGGGTGGAGAGACTTTTCAGAAATAAATCTTACTGACATTGCCATCAAGATGGAAATGGGCGTCATCAGTTAAGATTATTTTTCGATCACCTTCCGGAACATTTTCATACATTTCAAGGACCAAATCAGCACAGACACGACATTGTTGATGATCGGCCCGCTTGAGTTCTTGTGTTAACTGAACTTTCCAAGCCTTAAGACTCAAAACATTATAAAAAATACGGTGTATTGACGCTTGTGGAATGTCCAATTCAAAAGAACGATGAGGATAGCATAAACCAGAGTTTCTTCAACATCTTGGGCTACAATAGCAATATTCTGAGTTATTCTTGAGCATCTCTGCACATGTTTTATTCTTCACATTACTAACTTGTCCCAACAGCTCCAATTTCCACCAATTTCTATATTGCGATCCGACAAGTTGCTTCACGATAACCGAAAAATGTTTTAGTTTTACGAACTGTATTTTCTAGGATTGCACCACTTTTATATGAAGATTTAATAAGTCCAATGCATTGTAGTTTTTACATGTTAAATGTCAAAAAATTATAACTTTAAACAACACTTCTTATTGGAAAACTCTTTACACAATAAGACCAGAAAGTTTCCGCTAACTGTTTTTTCGCTGTTTGGCTCATCATGAATTCATTCCGATGGGAAGACGGTCAATAGAGTATATTATTTGAGCGTTTTGAGGCGTTTGCGCGAAAACAGCCGTCTTAAACGGCCGAAATTGTGGGCCAACAATGCACCGAGCTGTAGTTGTGAAAGATTTTAAGACCAAAAACTCCTTCAATACCATCGATCAACCATCGTATTCATCGGATTTGGCCCCATTTGACTTTTTTGTTTCCAAAAGTTTCGTTTCGACTCGATTGAAGCCGTAAAAGAACAGTCGAAGAGGGAACGAGGTCGACTGATTTCAACAGCTGTTGCAAACAAACAGATTGGCAGATTGCGCTCACTTTTGGCATAGTTATTAAGGACAGTACTAGCAACTTAACAACAAAAAAGTGCTGAAAAATATTCCGTGCGGGCTGTTTAAATGACAATTTCCGGAAAATTTCTGGTCTTAATGTTCTTTCGGTTTTTTATTGATTTTTCAAAACATGATAACTTTGTGTACATTTGTCCGATTTAAGTCAAATATATGCCGCTTTGTTCGTAAACTTGTTGCGAACGTGATGCCAACTTCATTATACCCCTCTCTTAGAAGGCTGCGTCCCTATTGGCAAAAAACTCGGCCTCTCTTGAGGCCAACTTCTCACCATTAAGCGCGTTCGCCATGGACAGGCAAAGATGGTAATCACTTGGTGCCAGGTCCGAACGATAAAGTGAGTGCATTAGGACCTCCCATCCGAGCTCCTGGAGCTTCTGGCGCGTCACTAAAGACGTATTTGTTCTAGCGTTGTCCTGATGGAACACAAATCGGCCTCTGTTGATCAAATATAACCTCTTCTGGTTGAGTGCTGCCTTCAAGCGGTCCAGTTGTTGGCAGTAGAGGGCCAAATTTAGCGTTTGGCCATAGGGGAGCAGCTCGTATTAGATGATTCCTTGCCAATCCCACCAAACACACAGAAGAACCTTCCTGGCCGTCAATCCTGGCTTGGCCGCCGTTTCCGCCGGCTCACCGCGTTTCGACCACGACCGATTTCGCTTGACGTTGTCGTAAGTGATCCACTTTGCATCGCCAGTCACCAAACGCTTCAGAATGGGTCGATTTTGTTGCGATTCAGCAGCGATTTGCAGATGGAAATTCGGTCCATCATGTTTTTTTGCGTTAGTTCGTGTGGCACCCAAACATCGAGCTTCTTTTTGAATCCAAGGTTCTGCAAATGATTCCAAACGGTTTGCTGGCTTATTTTTAGTTCCTCAACAATTAAATAAGTGCTCATGTGACAGTCTGTTTCCACTATTTCTATCATTTTATCGCAATTTTCGACGACAGGCTTCCCGACGCGTGGTGCATCTTTGACATCGAAATTACCGGAACGGAACCTAGCAAACCACTTTTGTGCTACACGTTCGTTTACAGTATCGGGCCCATAAACTAAAATAATGTTTTCAGCCGCTTCGGCTGCTTTTTCGCCTTGATCGAAGAAAAATTGAAAAATTTTGCGAATTTTCACTTTGCTGGTGTCCATCTTTGACGAGCGCTCACAACGTACTGAGTCAATCAATCGAAAAACTGTCAAAGACAAACTTTTAGCGCGAATAAACACGGTTTCAGCGCCGTATATTATGATATGAGGCGATACGTAACACTAGTACTATGTACAATAACGCCATCTTTTAGATAAAAACCGAACGAACTTTTGACCTAATACATTCTCGATCCGATTGCATCGTGGCCGGCAATCGTTCGCAGCCGAACCTTTAGTGTACAGATGCTCTCAAACTGAATATGTTGGAGTGATTACTTATTCAAAATACTGATTCGACTGAAATTCCTCGTCTTTAAGTCGTAACCTAGGCGTACTCAGGAACTCGGCTTCATTTTTTAATTCATAATTTAAAATATTGGGATTTTCCAAAGCAAGCAAAACATTTGAGCTTTATAATTTCCACTAATTTACAAAGCCCACAAAGCAATTGTTCAAATGCAACACAGCAATCACGCGCGAATTCTCGTGCGGTTGGCGGATAAGCCAGCAAATTCAGCAGACTTTTTTTAATTGTTTTTTTTTTTTTTTTGTTTTATTGTTATTTTATTTTTCAACTCTAGCCAAAAGCAATTCATTCGACCGCCAATTCCTTTCATTACACGCGATTATATTTTGTATTCTCTCTCACGGCTCAGGGTTTTGATATTGTTTTTTTTTTTTTGAAGACTATTTTTAGGCGTGCGCGGCATTTTCTGTAGCGCAAAAAAAAAATTTGTATTTTTTCACCGCATCTAAATTTATACAAATTTTTGCGCGGTAAAAATAATAAAATTAAAAAAAAAATTAAAATTATGAAAATAAAAAAGCGAAAAAAATAAAATGCGCATTCAAATGAGCGCGGCTGACGCTGTAAAGGAAGAAGAAGAAAAAAAATTTCTGCCATTTTTACAACATGCCTGCAAATGGCAAATGACGCCGTTTGTATGCAACAGTGAGTGGTAGTGAGTTGGCGTGATAGGCAGCTGCAGAAGGCATCGCCTCTTCAACAACAGTAACTGCAGCAACGGCAACAGCAGCAGCAACAGCAACAGCAACAGCCTTGCGAGCAACACCCGCCAGCCAGTTGCGCCATCAATGCCAAAACCATATAATATTTCACGGTAACCTGCATCTGAAGCTGACTGCTGACTACCCGTTAGCTTGGCTGTAACCCTGCTGCCAATACGAACCTTTCATTCCTCCTGCATAGCTTTTGTCCTGATGGCGTATGGCTGTTGATGCCACTCGCTCATGCCCTAAATACCAGTAACATAGCCGAGGCTAATGATGTTGGCGGCAGCAATGGGTTCCGTTTTTTGTTCTTTTTAATGTTGTTGTTGTTGTTGTAGTTTGTTATACTGTTGTTGGTAGACGATTGGTGATGATGATTGCCTGTGTAATTAGCATTTTTTTGTTTGCCAATCACTATGCTAGAACACGAGACTTGCATACTTTTAGGCGCTGAGCGGAGTAACTGATGATTAAATTTGAAAAAAAATTATATATCCTTCACGAATTTGAAATTTTTACTATTTTAGCGAAATATTTTTGTTAAGTCTTCATTATTTATTAAACAAAAACCGAATTGCACGCTTATAATACGCAGCTCTCGTACAATAGTTATTTCAAAAATTAAATTTTCAATTATAGTAATTATTATTATTTTAGTTATAGCAAGCTGTTCAAAAATGAGTTTCTGAGTTATAAAACTGATTATTTTGAAAAAAAATGCATGAATTTTAATACTCAGTATATTTATAATGTACCAGTATATATATTTAATATTTTTATTTCACAAAAAAAAAGAAGCTCAACTTTGGCATTTTCGAAAATGTATATAATTGTTCAAAAATGAGTTTTTGAATTATAAAACTGATTATTTTGAAGAAAAATGCTTGAATTTTAAAACTCAGTGTATTTATAATGTACCAGTATATATATTTAGTATTTTTATTATACAAAAAAAAAAGGAAGTTAAGCATTGACATTTTCGAAAATGCAAATAATTGTTCAAAAATCAGTTTTTGAGTTTAGCTTTGGGATAGTTATACTTGTTTCTGCTTCTCTTTCATAAGTAAGCGGTTGAGAGTGTAAAATATCGAAATCGGTTTACTATGTCGCGGTGCAATCATACAACAAAAAGGTTCAAAAATGAAGTTTTAGGCTCAAACAAATTCATACAAGCAGCAACAAAGTTGAAGTTTGGTAGTTTATTTACACTTTGTTTATTAAACTATCGACAGTGTAAATATTGAAGATGGAGTATATAACTGTAATACAAGTGATTTTTTAAAACTGTGTTTTAAGAAAACAAATGAAATTTTTGTTTCTGTTTCCTTCTTTTAAGTAAAATATTTACAGTGCAAAAAAAATTTATTTCGAATTAGCACAGACTGAAAGTTCAAAAATGCTTTTTTGTGTAATAACTCCGTTATGGAAGCAGCTAGAATGCTGAAATTTTGTAGTTTACTCTCTTTTTAATAGAGAAACCTTGATAGTGAAAATTATCAAAACCGGTTGAACATAAGACAGAACTTTCATATAATTTATTTTTCAAAAATGAGTTTTTAGGTTATAAATTCCTGAATTAAGCAGCTGTGAACATAAAACATATGTTTCTACTCTCTTTTAGTAAACAAAGTATTTACAGTGAAGATCTAGAAAATTCGACTACCATAGCACATAGCCACCATACAACTGAAATTTCAAAAATGACATTTTGTGTAATAACTCCGTCACTAAAGCAGCTACAATGTTGAAATTTGGTGGTTTACTTTTACCTTTGTAGAGAAACGTTCACAGTGAAAATTAACAATTACGGTCAAACATAACACATAGCTGCCATATAAATGTTTTTTCAAAAATATAATTTTAGGTTATAACTTTCAAAATCTTGCAGATTCAAAGGAAATTTAAAAGTAGCTTATTTGTCTATCAATATATATGTACATATTCCTCGAAAAAAACCACCAATATTGAATTACAAAAATATTTAGAGACCATATAACTACACGAAAGTGAAAATACAAATCAAAACTTTTCAAAATTATTTTCGTTTCATAAGAGGTATATTCAAAACTTTTAGTGCAAGCAAAGAAATAATTTTTCCTCTTTCCAGCGCACATTTCCACAACTGCGCCGCTACAAAGTCATGTAAATGTGCAACCATAAAAATGAAAGCTTTGAAAATTATAAAATTTCGTTAATAAAAAAAATTTAATTGGCATTTTCATTAATAAACATTTGCATTTTACATTTCTACATTTACACTTACATTTATGCAATACGCAAATTTAATTAATAACACACACACATACACACACACCCCAGCGCACATAGAGAGAAATCAGTCAAATAGTCAAATAACGGTATGCTCATGGCGTTCAAATATTGTTGGCAGTGAAGTCATGCAACAGAGAGTCAACTTCTAATTGTGGCCTAACCTCGGCCTGCCAGCGCAAGTTGGTTTTGTATTGCCAAACCGCTATGCCGTTATATCTACCATACGTGTATACAGGTTAGATGCAGGTGTGTGTGTGCGTATGTAGGTATGTGTCTAGCAACACTGGTTGGCATTTCGGTGGCAATATGACCGCGTTGCATGTAATGTGAGGGTCTTGCGTGTATTGGTTTGTTGTGGACCTAAATGTTGACATACACACATACACACACACACACACACACATGTACAAATATTTGCTTATTGGTGGATGCGTGAATTGCGGTTGGCAATAACGCATTACTAATCCAAATCACATTTACATACACTTTTATATAAATGCCCGCATCTATGCAGAAGCAAAAGGATATACCTTTACCTATATATATGTATATATTGTATATGTAAGGCATGTATATGTATGTACGTGCTTTCAAGTTAACGTTTATTATTGCTTATTTTGTTGACAAATAAACATCAAAAAACGACACACACACACCCCTAAACATACACACACATATACGCCCACATATTTACCATTAATGAGTTGTTGCAAACATATACACACATACACATATATGGACAAACATACATATACACATGTACCATATAAGTACAAATATAAGCATAAAAAATTCACTTTGTTTTTGTATGAATGATTAACAGTACATACACATACACACATGCATGCATACTAACATACATACATAAATATACCGCAATAATTTCACAAGTGTTTCGCACTAATTTAATAGCGAAATTATCATTTATTCAAGTGAGTTCGCGCTCTTTGTACACGTATGTATAAGTAAATTAATTAAATTGGTGGAATTATATATATATATATATATATATATATATGTATGTAACAAGACCATCTATATTACTCATTTGATTACGATTAGCGGATCACAAATATCTATCAGATATTTGACATATGTATGTAGTTGTTGCTGTTGTTGTAGCGGTTCTCTAACCCCGCTTAGGAGCAGGCTACTTAATCTAAGTCACCGAGATCATCTAACGGGAGGTCCAGGAAACGAGCTGTTTCGACGGGTTCGGACCAGAAGGAGAGAGGGGTTTCAGGGGCATGTAAAGGGGTGGTTAGTGTCGTACGATGACTCTCTACATGCAGTACATACGTTGGGTATGTTGGGGTCGAGTCTCGATAAGTAGGAGTTTAACCTGCTACAGTCTCCAGACCTAAGTTGCGGGTCTCTCGAGGCAGCTCGAGCTCTTCGTCTGTTATGGGTGGTGATTTAACTCCGAGTACGCCATCCACAGGAAGGGAGTCTTTGAAGGTGTTGACTGAACGCCGTCCTGTCCAGCGGTTGTTGAACGTGTTGCTGGTTAGTGTGCTTTAGTTCTGATGGGCTGAACCCCCATGCCTCAATAAGATGCCTATTGGGGTGTTCTCTGCGATAGCATGCCAATAGGAATTGCTTGCACAGCTAGGCATTATGATCCTTAACTCGTAGCATAGATGCTTCACTGTGCAATAGATGCTTAGGCGACATCAGGTGGTTTCCTGTCGCGGTCTTAATGGCGATATTCTGGCCTGCCTGCTGCTTTTTCATCTGCGTCTCGTTCGTCCCCAGTGCCCAGATCGCTGCAGCATAGTTAACGACCGGCCGGCAAGATTCCTTTGTCTTCATCCCAGGTACTGTCGGCTAGTGCTTTGAGGAGTTTTATGCGGCTCTGGAGTTTTGCGGCAATTGCGGTCGTATGCGAAGTGAAGCAGTGCAGGCTGTCAAGTGTGACTCCCAAGATCTTTGGGTTATTTATGGTCAGATTTTTTACGTCAATGACCTTCACATCTAGTTAGAGCTTGTATTCCTGCGTCCAGCTTGTGAAAAGAGTAGCTGAAGTTTTGACCGGTTGAATTTTGAACTGCCCTATAGGGAAGAAGTGGGAAAGGTCGTCAATATAGCCGTTCACTTTCGAACTAATCTCATCAATATCCTAGCCAAAAGCCAATGTCGAGATCGTGAGATCGGCCTTTATCACCAAGGCCAATAGCAGATTTGGCTATTGATCGATAAAAAATTCTAACTCTCTACTCGTTTTAAACAAAACCACCATGAGCATAAAAACCGGCTTATACACCGAGCAGTGTTTGGTAGCGACTCAAGATGGAGAAATGAGCTACTTCTTTGATGACCTTTGTCGTGGCTGCAAAGACATTGGTGAGTGGAGCAGTATCAGCAGTCTTGTTTACTTTATAAGACAAACCAAGTGGTTTTAGCATCTATAAAGGTGAGAGGAATCTATTTAATGGGCACCCCATAGGTATGATCACCAAGGGTCAAGTACATTTAGAAGCCGATGCATGCAACTTGTCAGTTCTTCGGTGTCGCATTTGAATGGCTTAGCCAGCTCCATCGGTAACCGTCGCTTTGTTGATCCTCCAGCGGAAAGTTTTCTATTCGAACTTATCCATAGTCGGAAGATCTGCGGAACGTGAAGTCTTGACTTCATAAATTCCGTAGCCGAATCGCTGTACTCCTTCCTACTCGAATGCCTCGGCCTTCTCGTAGAATTCTTGAGCATAACCCCTCTAAGCTCAACCTTGTCGAACACCAATAATTTCGACGGTCACATTACATAGAGTGCTTGAAATGTAATCCCTTAACTCTCTCTTACCCCGAGTTCTTGATGAGTACGCTCAGTCATGCTATCTGCTTTGATTTCAGCTGTTGGACAACAAAACTCCTTTGTGTCTGTCTACGAGCTACATACAGGCGGGTGAATTTCTTTGCAGCAACAAGAGAGTGGTCCGAGAATATTTTTGGACCACGGAGAGTTTGCATATCTAAGCCAATAGAGATATGTATTCCATCTATCACAACATGATCTAGTTGGCTACGCATTTGTTGATCCCTGAACTCCAATGTAGCTTTAACAATTTCCTTGTGTTGAAGCTGAAGCTACAAGACAAACACATTTTAGGTACTGACAAAGTCCTTTAGCCTCCTTGGTGTTGGGGATTTATTGTCATGGAGGTTAGTTTATCGACTCTTGCTTCCATCGGGGCGCGATGAGAATAGTGGGTGACATTTTATCCACCGGTAAATCTAAGAACATAATTGCGCTCCTTTGTAGGTATAGCCGCCGTGATCGATTTCACAAGGTCCCACGTCCTCTTCCTCCTTGTCCTGTCTATCACACTTCTTGGACCTCGGTTATGTCGGTCCAAAGGAGAGTCTCTTATCCAGATCGTACTGTTTCTGTTATGCATTGTGGCAGATTTTTTATGAGCCAGGTTCCAAGATCTACGCACAACTACAGGAGTTCACCTAGCCAGTTTAACCCCTTGTTTCTCTTTAGGTTTCCCTAGCACATAGGACCCCTGAACTACGTTAGAAAATTAAAGCCCCTATCAAGTTTCAGGGCTGGATGGAATTATCAACTATAAAACATCGTGGACAGAGAATATAAAATTATTTACTGACAGGCTCCAGATAATTATTTAAGTCAGTCTAAAATATATTATATATTGTAACATTCTATTGACTTTAAGATGGAGTCTTCTGAACTATTCAGTTAGAGTCACATTAACCAGCAATTTAATGCGAAAGAAGTAGATCATTTGCATATGCCGGATATGTCGCTTTAGCTTATAGTAGTTGGTTAGGTTATGTTAGGTTGTGGCGGGTACACTTAGACCTTACTTACATTAATTGTGATTCCACAAAAATTTGACCATGAGGCTTCATTATCCATCCATTTCGCTACTCTAATGTACCTCATTAGATCCATGGCGTCGACTATCTTCGATAGACCATCCAACAGTTGGATCCCATAAATACCGAAACCTAGCCCTGCTCAAAGCAGGCAGTGGTTTCCTCCTCCTAATTCTCTTTGCAGCTTCTGTGGCATCTCTCTAGGGGTCTTTCCACGTGTCGTTCCATCAGACAGTGGTCTAATACTTTGGCTGCTTGTTTTTAAAGAGCACGATCCGTGTTCTCTTCTTATCTAAATTTCGGCCAACAGTGTCTGGATTTCCGACAGATTGTAGCTAGAGGCAAGAGACCATAGACTCTTCATGGGTTAGTAGGAAAAGTTTTCAAAGTATGTTGTACTGGTCTAATTGCTGCAAACTAAGCGCGAACTCGGTTATGGTTTAAAGAAATTCCGACAGTAAAAAGTTATAGCCACATCTAGCTGATACGTGTTCAACATACTCCCGACAAAGGGCTATGTTTAGAAGCTCTTATAAAGACACTAGTTATGAAAAGACTCCAAACGCTCTCCCTACACATCAAAAAAAATATTGAAAGCGATTCTTAAGGCCAGAAATTTATCACTGGATTTATCTTCCTATCGTCCAAAAACTTTCTTTCAATGGCTCCAGCTCTGAAAGTATTCGATGCCGTAAACGTTGGTGGAAGCAGAGAAAGAGTAAGACCTGCACTTCGGTGAAAGGGTCAGGTGGATAACTAACTGGCTGCACTTGCAGTTGCCAAGTGGTGCCGACTTGACAGAAGAATAAAATCCTAACGCCGGTTTGCTAATTCAGCTATATTCTTATAATCGACCAAAGAAGAAGAAAAAGAAAATTAGACCAATACATTGCTAAGAGATATTTGTATAGTGAACTGCGATAAACACGCGATCTGATGATATAATATTTTCTATTTTATTTCACTTACAATCTCTGGACCGCCTCCTCTGATGCCACTCCTCAGCCGCTAACAAAACTATTTGTTCTTGGAAAAGTCGAAGGAAGTGGTGACACGATGAGGACCGCGTGTGGTGTGTGGGAGAAGCCGTGAGCTGAAGAGCGAAGCGTGGCGAATTCGTTGAAAGAAAAAGAGCGGCGGACAACCGCGAGCTTAATGAATAGATTAAATGTCCTGAAATTTCTACGAGAAAATGCGCCGAATTTCAGAAGATTTCATGATCGGAACTCAGGCTTATTTAGGACTCAAAGAGGTGATCTGTTGACCGATGCTTACAGAATAACGTATTATGGACCAATCCTGCAGCTGGCTGAATGACAATGCAGACGAAACACCCGATGAAGACATATCCGATTATAATAATAATATCAATGAAGATAAAACAGATGCTCCTTTAAGGGATTATAATGAAGTCCCAACAGCAAGTACTTGCGAACGAACGAAGTCAAACCAACATTTAGTAAATGCTAGCCTTGAAAACTAACAAACCGAAAAATGAAGACCTCACTTAAAACCTCTGGGCCGATGCCCCTCCGCTGGTACCCTTCATTGAACGGCGCGGTTATTAGGCAAAACTGTCGTTTTTGGGCCGACGAAAATCATTGCGAAATATTCGAGGAGACTGTTGGTCAAAAATTGACTGTTTGGTGCGGCGTATCGGAAACGAGGCTGGAAACATCGCTGCAGAGCGATGCTGCGTTACTCTGTATTCAGAAATGACTGAAAATGACATGAACCACTTCTGGTTTCAATAGAATGGAGTCATAGCACATACTAGTTGCGATTCAATGACGTTACTACACATGATGTTCGACCGACGGTTCATATCGAAAAACTGCGATTTCGATTGACCGCCGCGCTTAGCTAATTTGACGCCGCTGGACTTCTTTCTGTGGGGGTATTTGAAGAGCAAAGTTAAAATCAACAAGACGTGGACCTTAGTTCTTAGTTCAAAGCCAATATTTGCTGGGAAATATCGCTTATTACCACCGAGATGCTAGAAATTTCACGAGAAAGGGCATCTCTTTGCTTTAAAAATAAAGACTATCATTTCCTGGATATTTTATGCAAAACATGATGTAAATCAAAGAGAAAGCAACAGATAAAGTTTGTTCAAGCAAAAGTTATTCAAGTTTCAAATGCTATCGAAACCGATGACGCACTCTGTATTATCGTAAAATTTTATTAAGTTGGAAAAAATCTCATAATCATATTTAATAATTACATAACCTCAAAAATATTGAAATTACAATCAAAATTTAATGCCACTCCATTGTGGTTTGCAAAGGCATAACGGTATAATTTTCAGCAGCCAAAGTCAATGTGGTGCTCTCATTCGCAGCAGCGAGCTCCTTGGAAATCCTCACTTGTTCCCCAGCCATATTGAATTGGATGAGTATAATCAGATAACTGGTAATGGCGCCACAAACCTATAAAACATATAAAAAAAGAGTACGTAAAAGCATAAATGCAAATAAGATAAGGAATGGTGAATGGGTGAATGATAACTTTGGCCCAGCACGTACCGCATATAAAGTGCCCATGTCCAATTTGAAAAATCCACAAGCCGAAAAGTTTATATCGTGATTCAAGAGTTTCAGCGACAAATGATTAACCTGAAATTATCAGAGAGAGAGAGAGAGAGCGGGAGAGAGTGAGGGAGTCTGTTGTTATGGCATAAAATTCCAACTCACAATTTCATAAACCTCATTGGTATCGGCGGCCACGCCACACTTGTGCAGACAAATGCCAGCACGACGCGACGCCTGCGTTGTCTGCCAACTGAAGAACATCAGCGAAACGCACTTGCCGGCAATGTAGCCGATCAGAACCAACGAAGTGTATTTATTTTTGGCGGGACTAAAAATCAGCGGTATGCTCTGAGAATGTGAAAAAGATGTACACGTATGCGAATAAGAAAGTTTAGAAAAATAAAAATAAAATTAAATCGTTTAAGTTAAACCTACCTGATTCCACGTGGCGCAGTAGGCAAAATAGAGTAGTGACGTAATAAAAACAAAACCAAATGCCATCAATATCAGCAGCGGATAGGCCCAGAGTTGATTAAGTCGCTGAGCAATTCGACAAATGCTATCGTGCAGCTGACACAGGCTTATGAAACGTTCTTGTAGGACAGCGAAATTATATGAGGAATTTTCATAGCTCACAATTACCGCGCCACTTTTGTTTGACTCACGTTCGTGCACCACTTCACCGAAGGCATTACATATCAGACGCTCCAATTTGATACCTGCGGAGTAGAGGGAATTATTATTATTATTATTATTATTAAAATCAGTTTATTTAACAATTAAATTATTAGAAATAAACTTAATAGTAGGTACTAGCAGCCAAAAAATAAAATATACAAACTTTTGTGGTATTCTGTGGAAAGTCACAAATTGTAATATATCAGCAGCGCCTAAAAGTAGGTAATGAAGCATTCAAAAATTGTAGGTGAAACTTTTAAGGCGCGATATTCTTCAAAGAGTCTCCTAAGTAAAACCCACAGCCTTCAATAAGATGAACAACCCTCGCCAAGCGATGTTGAACGTTAGGTTTGGAACCAGCCACGCAGAAATGAGATCCAAAAGTCGCCGATGAAACACCACACCTTTGATGACGACCGCTGTAAAACGTATTAAGGACTGTGTAGCTGGAATATCGCATTCCTTAAGACAAACAGCTGACACCGCCATCGCTCTAGAAGCGCATTGAGCGAGACAAGAATGGAAGATGGTGAGTTCTTGTGACACATAGAACAGTAGCTATGTAAGGGTCTTCAAATTGAGTACCGGATTTATGGTTGAAAATAGACTGCGTCACCAAATTCTGGCATTCAACCTAGTCTCGTCTCAATTCTCATCAAATAGAAGGTATGCAACACATTGCTGATTTGCGCCTACGCTCGTTGGTAGAGAAGAACGATGTGATCAAGGATGTCTCTTATGAGGAACGTACAAGTGTATAAGCGCTGGCCCCGCTACAATGACAAAATTGTACTTGGCGACTCCGATGCCAGGGTGGGCAAAGAAGGCATTTTCGTCACAAATGTCGGAAAACGAAGTCTCTACGGCGAAACATCTCTAAAAGAGTTGAGGCGGATTTACTTTGGTAACAGGAAAAAGAAACATTGAATGACTCGAACAACACCGCTGACACCACGCCAATTAAGAAGAAGAAGAAGACGTAGGGTTTCTTCCAGTTTCGACTAACATCAATTTTTTGCTTCTCACCCGATATAGATCGTTCTCAACTGTCATACATACCAGAAATCTGCTCTGATCCTATTGGCAGTGACGTCTGCAGCATCAACTCTCCAACATCACCACCACCACTCTCCTCATAGGTTAGTCCCCTTTGTTTTTGCAAATTATTTTTCTCTATTTCCTCAGTTATATCATCCAACGCTGTGTTGATGGCTTCAAAACGATCCCTCAAACCCAATAAAATGCCCAAAAACCATATTTTGTCCAAAGAATTGTAAATCGTCGGTATCGAAGTAAATATCCAGAGCACAGTAAACCAGTCGATTTTGTCGACTATCAACCACATCATAGCGAAGAACATATAAAACTCGCAAGTAAAAGTCAATACGATCATTAGCCAAATGCGACGATGCACGCGTTTGTTATTCACCGTTATGCCGAGTTGACCCAGGTCCTCATCCACATAATCGATACGTGCGAAGAGTTTCGGCAACAATTTCTGGTTACGCATAGCTGTAATCTCATCGGTGAACATCGTAGCGGGCGTCATGTACGTGAATACTACATTGATGATGAGATTGAGATGATCTGTAAATGAAAATGGAAATAAAGTGGTTGAGAATTACAAAAAAGAATTAAGAAATTTCTATCTCTCACGCTCTCTCTTTACTCACTGTATTTCGCCACTACCTGCTGATCACTAAAGGTGAGTAGCGTAATGTTGAAGAGCACAAAAATGACTAAAATGACTGCTACAACCACGCAACAACCAATCCGTGAGCCTTGTAGTATGCCTTGATAATAGAATTTGTGAAAATCATATGGATAAATTCCTAAAATTTTACAAATATAAAAAATTTGATTAAAACTTTGAAGGAATGGTTTTGCTTGCTGCTTATTGACTTCGGTCATTTTAATATTTTGGTCTATTTTTAAGGGCGTTCTATGTTAAGGCACCGAAAGGTGGATATTAAATGTCAGTTAAGTGTTAAGTTTGTAATTACTAAAGGCAACGAAGGGTGTTTTCATTTTAATTAATAAAAATGTTACGCTGCACTGAGAGAAATGGTGGATGGTTTTTGAAATTTCTTTTTAGGAAATAACAAATATCTTCAGTTTTCTAAATAGAGTTTGAGATATTCTTGAAACGCTTTACCCTCGTAGGCAAGTTTAATGGCCATGCTTTTTTCATTTCATATCTCAGTTTTAAATTTGGCACCGTTGCCAATTTTCATTGAAGATAATTGTTTTAATACAGCCTATTTTTAAAAAGTAACGAATGAAAAAATTCTTTTGCTCTCCTCTTTTTTGGCAATGATATTTTCTTAGAACTTCATCAAGTTGAGCGGCTTACAATTTGACACTGTTGCCATTTTTCTTTGGCAGATTTCATGTTTTTTTCTCTACCTTTTTTTGGATGTGACACTTTGGTGGAACTTTTGCTAGATTGCCAGCCTTAAATTGAATGATTGACAACAAGAATCATCATTTAAAGAAAATTTTATTTAAAACTCATTTTGAATAAAAAACAATGTTCTAACATTTTTCAAATCTCCTCTTTTTAACGATGATATTATCTTAGAATTTTTTCAACGTTGCTAATTTTCCCAATATGTGTTTTTTGTTCTAAACAATTTTTTTTATTTAGAAAGTTTGCCTTTGAAATATAGAATTTTTTTGAGCTATTTTACATAGTTGCCAATTTTCACTGTGATGAGTTCTCTCTTGAAGATGTTTCTGATATTACGCTGTATAATAGCACCAATTTTTCTACAATAAAATTCTCTGTCGAGAAATCGCATAAATCTTATCGTATTTCCAGTCAATTTAAGATTCATTAACATTTTTTCAATGTTGCCAATTTTCCTTTTGAGTACTTTTATAAGCAAAATAGTTCACTTTTACTCGTTCCTTAATTATTTTTAATATCATCTGATAGTGTTAATCCAGGCAGCGTTAGCGTTGTACATAATTGTGCTCTGTTGCCAATTTTCGTTATTATTTTATTTTTACTTATTTAATTATTTTCAAATTTTTTGCCAATTTTCTTTGTATATATTTTAGGTTTTAGTTTCTGTTTGGAAGAAAAAAATTATAAGCCTTTTAAGCAAATAAAATTCTTCTTTATGGATAAGAATTTGTTATTTAATTTGCTTTGTTGCCAATTTTCGTTATTGCCATCTGGCAACTTTGCTGTTATAATTTTTTTTTTTGCTTATAGACAACTACTTTTTGAAATTCTCAACGCAATATTCCAAGAAGGTATTATACGTATATGCTCAATTTAATGTTTTTCCACAATTTCTGATTTGTTGTTTTAGAAAATTTTCTCCCAGTGTATCCAACCAAACATTTTATATTTAGATGCATATCACTAAATAAAAACCTTTCATAGTAATTGCTAACGATAAATGTGCCAATCCATTTGCGATTCAACAATGAATATTTCAATTGTTTATTTGCATATTTATTAATAATGAAAAGTAATCTACCTACATAGATATATGCACACACCCTGTTGTATAACACATACATACATACCGGCATTAGTATGAATTTAGTTGATGATTGATAAAGCAATCGAACGCGTTTTTCATTGTTTTTTTATAAAAAAAAAAATAAAAATAGGGAAATTTCTTATCGCAGCATGAAAATAAATACATTTTATTAGAGTGTTTTATCGGTTCGCTATGAGCTTTCACGTTGCTTTCGTGTTTTAGCCATGGGACCGTGATGGTTGGGTTGTGAGTATAAATTGGAGTTATTTCATGCACACGCTTTTCTATACTCAAAACTCACTTATAATTAACTTTAATGGAATTTCATTAACATATGTGCACTCTCTTCATGCATTGATCTTGAACTAGTGGGTAACTAGTGTACTTAGTGGCTAGTAAATTTACGTGGTAAAAACGAGTGAAGTTTATATTTAAAAATTTTGTCTGACATTTCATTAACCCTTTTATGTTTAATTCCAAACTAGTCTCAAAACAACTAGTTACTTTTACAACTAGTTATGAGTTTTACTACTGGTTTTAAAATTAATATCTTTCTATTCTAAATAAATGTGTGGGTGTAAGCAATTTTTTCATTGACGTTAATGCAGAAATACCATTGCATTCATTGGCAATTGTTTACTTTACGGAATTTATGAATAACAATATTTTATGACAGAGAAATATTGCAAAATCATTTTTATCAAAATGCATTTATGACAAATGTAGATAAGCATGATATTTATATTAAGTAAAAGGGATTTTTGTAATAATTATAATGGTTTAGATTAATTTATTTTTTCTTTCGTATATCCGGTTTTATATTACTTTTTATTTATTATTTTTTTAATAACATTTTTTTTTTAATTTCAGATAATGGGATATATGTCATTATAGTCAATTCAGAGAAAAAAGTTAAAATAAACGCTTAACACTTACAGCTTATCGTTCATTCGTCCGCGGGTATTCGCTGCACCCAATGCGCAAAGGACCATTAATCGTTTGTAAAACTTTCTTCTGAAAGAGTCATCCGACGCCGGTATATTCCAGGCCGGTTCCTAGATAGAAGAAATTATTTATGATCTCGAAGTTATTACTGTTAACAGAGACGTGGGAGCCAAGCCGTAATTTCGCCGGCCATTTGTTTCATGACAGGATATATATTAGGTAAAGAAAAAAGTTCGTTCGTTTTTTTATGCAAGTGGTTCCAAATTGTTCCAAATGGTTTTCTGGCTTATCTTTAGTTCCTCCGCAATTAAACAAATGCTCACATGACGGTCTGTTTCCACTCTTTCCATGATTTTATCGCAATTTTCGACGACAGGTCTCGCGACGCGCGGTGCATCTTTGACTAGCAAACCACTTTTGTGCTACACGTTCGTTTACAGTATCGGGTCCATAAACTAAATTAATTTTTTCACCCCCTTTGGCTGCTCTTTCGCTTTGGTCGAAGAAAAATTGTAAAATTTAGCGAATTTTCTCTTTGCTGGTGTCCATCTTTGACGAGCGCTCACAACGTACTGAGTCAATCAATCCAAAAACTGTCAAAGACAAACTCTTAGCGCGAATAAACACGTTTTCAGCGCCGTATAGTATGATATGATGCGACACGTAATACTAGTACTATGAACAATAACGCCATCTCTTAGATAAAAACCGAACGATATTTTTAATTTGCCTAATATATTTCGTTCACTACCAGACCCGTTCACTTAGCTTCTTTATAAAGTCCGAAGAAAGCTGAACTAATGTTGTGAGTTTTGCAAGTTTCTGAGTAGTCCACTTCTTTTAGTGTTGTCTGAATCTTTCTCTATAAGATGAAAACATACATTAATACATTCTATTCTTTGCAGTGTGCCCATGAAATTCTGATCAAAGGTCTTGGCAGAGAGTTCACTAAAAGTCACCAATTTTACAGCGGATTTCGCGCAATTTCTACTGGCTGTACCTCGAGTACTACTATCAATTACACCTATATATCTAGTTACCGTCCTTCTCGTTATGCACATTGCAGCGGTCGGACGTAACCCTCATTTGACTGTGGCAAGCCACAGTAAGGAACTGTAGGAGAATTTTAGTTTGAAGCATCAGTGCATAAGTTTAGGCAATTGTTTTCATCTTACATAAATTACTACGCGTTATGTACCTTCTTGCTTTCTTTTCTTCAATATGCTTCCACAGCAGCTATCTGCAAAGGAGTTCCTCGGAAGTGTCGAAAATCTAGGTTTTCATACAGAGATTTTGTAGCTTATAGTGAAGAGTATCCTGTTATAATGTACACAAATTTGGAAAGAATAAGTGCATAGTGACAGCTTCATCTTGAAAAGAACTACAAAGTTCTCGGTCTTCCTTTACCTAAAAGTACCGGGGCAGACAAACACCTCGTCACCCTCGTTGAAAAGAGTGTTAGGTCAACAAACATCCCAGCATTCGCTTGCTGCAAACTATTCACACGGCCATGTTCTTTGGGAAGACTGTTGAGCCAAGTAAACACTTGATCAACCTCGTGCTTAAAAGTACTAACTCAAGGAAATACCCGGTCATGCTCGTCCTAGAAAGTTTTGCGTGAAGTAAACACCCGGTGAGTTTCGGGCTAAATATAATTGGTCAAGCAAACACCTGGTAACCCTTGTCTTGAAATGAAATGGGTTAAGCAAACACTCGGTAATTCTTGTCGTGAAAAGTTCTGTTTCATCCTCGTACTTAAAACCACTGGTATCGGGATAAATGGTGCTCAGTGAAGCACTAGTGAAAAGTATATATATGTATTAGGTTATTAAAAAATAGTTCGTTCGGTTTTATCTAAGAGATGGCGTTATTGTCCATAGTACTAGTGTTACGCATCATGTCATACTATACGGCGCTGATAACGTGTTTATTCGCGCTAAAAGTTTGTCTTTGACAGTTTTTCGATTGATTGACTCAGTACGTTGTGAGCGCTCGTCAAAGATGGACACCAGCAAAGAGAAAATTCGCTAAATTTTACAATTTTTCTTCGATCAAGGCGAAAAAGCAGCCAAAGCGGCTGAAAAAAATAATTTAGTTTATGAGCCCGATACTGTAAACGAACGTGTAGCACAAAAGTGGTTTGCTAGGTTCTGTTCCGGTAATTTCGATGTCAAAGATGCACCACGCGTCGGGAGGTCTGTCATCGAAAATTGCGATAAAATCATGGAAATTGTGGAAACAGACCATCACGTGAGCACTTATTAAATTGATGAGGAACTAAAGATAAGCCAGAAAACCGTTTGGAACCGTTTGCATAACCTTGGATTCAAAAAGAAGCTCGATGTTTGGGTGCCACACGAACTAACGCAAAAAATATGATGGACCGAATTTCCATCTGCGAATCGCTGCTGAATCGCAACAAAATCGACTCATTTCTGAGGCGTTTGGGGACTCGCGATGAAAAGCGGATCACTTACGTCAACGTCAAGTGAAATCGGTCCTGGTCGAAACGCGGTGAGCCGACGTAAACGGTGGCCAAGCCAGGATTGACGTGTGTGTTTGGTGGGATTGGCAAGGAATCATCTACTACGAGCTGCTCCCCTATGGCCAAACGCTCAATTCGGCCCTCTACTGCCAATAACTGGACCGCTTGAAGGCAGCACTTATCCAGAAGAGGCTTTGTTTGATCAACAGTGGTCGTATTGTGTTACATCAGGACAACGCCAGGCCATACACGTCTTTGGTGACGCGCCAGAGGCTCCAATAGCTCGGATGGGAGGTCCTAATGCACCTATCTTATAGTCCGGACCTGGCGCCAAGTGATTACCATCTACAAGTTTACAAACAAAACGGCTCATATTTGACTTAAATCGGACAAATGTACACAAAGTTATCATATTTTGAAAAATCAATAAAAAAAAACGAACGAACCTTTTACTTGACCTAATATATACAGTTGGCGCATTGTTACCGCTGAAACGATCTTCGGCCGAGCTCCTCCTCCAATTTGTGGTTTTTGCCTCTTGATGTTTTCCCAATAAATGTAGGGACCTACAGTTTACCCTAACAAACCTCCGAACGGCTGATGGTTTTTTCACGAGGAGTCTTTATTTAATGTCTGAAATACAATCGGAGGGATGGACATTCCCTGCCGACGGGCGACCGCAATAAGAAAATTTATGTTAATTTTTTATTTAAATTAGTTTTTTATAACTTTTGGATGTTGGTGGCACCGGGATTTGAACCAGAGCCTTCCAAATGTCAGTACGCTATACTAACCACTCGGCTACCGCGGCCACAAAAACTCTGATTCCCACAGCTTAATATCAACCAGAGTAGCAGATACCTTCTTGAATGCAAGAAACCAAAAAAACTATGGTCTAAGGACATCTTGAATTCAAAGTTAAGTACGCAAAACCCGTTTTAAAATTCCAACCATTTCTGTCGGTCCTCACTCAACACTTTTCTGCTCACAAACTCTCTGCTCGCCATAACAATTACGACAAGGCCATAAATTAGAAATGGAAAGCCTTCAAAAGCTCCACAAGCTCGCTTTGTCAAATTACTGGATATCGAAAATCAACAATCATTAATTTAAATGACACAACACACAACATCCACACCCACCAATAAACACAACACAAAGTGACAGTCAGCCTACACAGCTGTACAAGCTCCTCAAGCAACGCCTAACCAACCAACACCACAAGTGGCTTGTAAACTCGGACCGACCGCCGACTATGGATGGATTTATCTTAAATTTTTTATATTCTGTATTAAAAGATATCAATAATATGTTTGCGCGGGCTGAATGCGGTGTGCGATGGGCATTTATGAGTGTGTGTGTGTGTATGTGTGTATGTGTGTATGTATGTGTGGATGTGCGCGTTTGCTTGTTAGGATATGTAATATTATATGAGAATTTTACAATATGATAAATTGTTATTTACGTTATTTGCGACAACAATGCCTCCAATAACAAATTTATGAATGGACCAAAGACAGCGAAACAGAAGCTGAAGCCGAACAAACGAATTGAGTGGAGGAGTTAAGCCTAGTGTTGGGTGTGTGTGTGTGTGAGTGTGTGTGTGTGTGTGAGTAGGTAATAGGAGAAGCGCAGAATTTCGTAATAAATAATCTTATTTCATCAGCACCAACCAGCAAAGAAAGTGTGTTATGGAGAGGAGAATGTGGAAGAGAGAGAAGAAAGTAGCGAAAGAAATTGAAGTAGCAGAAACAGAGAGGGAGGCGGAAAAGTATACAAAGTACAAAAGACTTATTTGTAGGCTGAGATGAGGCAACAGAAGCACTAAAATACATACTCCCCCCTCCCCACCCCCACTTGGAAAGAACGCCCCAAATGTAGGTAAGCTCGTTGCGCGCTCGCAGGCGTCCACCTCTTTCCTTGGTAATGGGCGCGTTACGTACATGCAAGTTGAGCGCTCGTTTTGTGTGACAGTAGGCGTGTGCTGAGAAGCTTGTTATTATGCTCAAACGCTAGCTTTGTTATGGTTTCTTCACGCGGTGTATACCATATACTCGTATGTACATAAAGCTAAAGCCTTTGTTGTCTCCCGAGCTACGTTGGTAACGCTTATTATTAGGCTCGCTAACTACTCACATACATACACCCATCGTACGGCAAAGTGGAACATTAATTTTGCTGTCATTGTAAATCAGCAGTCAAAGTTAGAGTGGCAAAGAGAGAGCGTGTGGGTTTCGAGAGGCGTGTACGCTTACAAAGTAAACAGTTTAAAAGCATAATGATTTTGCATATCACAAGGGAGACATAAGAGCGCACCGCCGCACAGCTCTCCTCACACTCACTTTTTCTCTTCCACCATTCTCTCCACCCCACTCAAAGGAGCATAAAGCACACGCACAGAAAAGAAGAAGCAAAAGAAGAGCAAGAAGACGCCTGTTGAAAGGCGAGAAAAGCGTTTAACACAACCAAATTGTAACGGTGGACAACAAACTGACAACGTACATCGTAACAGTTACACCTTTTGTTGCGGTTTACGTTGACACATAACGGTACATCCCTCGCACGCGTCTCTCACATCGCCACCTTTACCTGCTTGTTAGCTGTGGGGTGGGGAAAATGTCTCGAAGGACATTACTTAGTAACGGAATTTAGTGTGTGTTTTGGGGGTGGGCGGAGGGTGAAAAAACTTCCAAGTTGAGTGGTTTGCGGCTTGTGGACGGATGGCGGCTGGCGGAGGGCTTGCGCTGGCAGGTGCAAAAGCTTTTGAAAAGTAAAATTTTTAAATTTGTCAGCAAGTTGCATGGCGGTGGAAGAAATAACTTGTTTTGCTTTGACAGGATTTTGGCTTCGTTTATTCGCAAATTGAAAATAAACACAAAGTGTTTGGCTCACGCGGATTATGCGGGTGGGTAGGTATGAGTGCGGGAGGTACGAGCGTTGAATTTGTGAAATGTATTAGAGAGTGTTAATCATTTAAAGCGGATTAAATTATATAGAGCAGAGCTTTTTGGCTGTGTTCAGGTTGGAAATTTAAAGGAGAATGTTAAGCTGTTAACAAGACACTGAATTTAGAAAAATTTCTAAGAAATTAATTTTTCTACATTCCTGAGCACTCGAGCAAGAGCGAGCGGCTCTTTAAAAATTTCGTAAAAAAATTAAAAGGAGATATTTTTGTGAAACGAATTCCGATTTCGAGCTTGTCACCAATGCCAACAAGTAAACTCGTAGAAGAGTAACGCTAAAGCTGAAGAAAAGTCGATTCTACCCCTGTAGCCATGCAGTGCGCACCACTATGTGGAAGGTCATGACTTTCAATTCTGGCCAGACCAATATTCAATACCCGAAAAGGACTTAGAAAATTTTCTGAGTCACTCCATTACCTGCGAAAAAATTTAGAAAAAGAATTGAAGGAGGAGCTCGACCAAAAATCGCTTTGTCTCTAACAGAACATTAATGGCGTATATGTATATTTTCTTAAAAACCAGCTTAGCCGATAGCTTTTGCTTCGGCCATCCCGACCCTTTTTTTATTTTCTGAAGCTTGCATTAGTTTAATTTATTTTTGACATAAGATTAGATCCTTCTCAAAAAGACCCTAAATACTAAAATTCGTGGAAGTACATAAATTTTAGATTGTTACGGAAGCTTACAGGTTTTCAGAGGAGAGTTTGCCACATATCTTTTACTCAGTGTTTTGAGATCCTATCCCTGTGCCCTACCGTCTATATGTGAAAGCTTATGTATTTCAATGTTTTTGGATGGATTATATATAGTCATCATAAGTATCGGCAGAAGACTACACTTGTGGCTAGAGCGATCTATGCTTGAGACAAAAGGACACAGTTGAAGAGAGTGTAGTTCACTTCTTAGAGAATCGCATCGGACTTAGAGGCAGGCATCTTCTGCGCTAGAAGAAAATTTTGTTTTTGGGAAAAACCGTAACGGAAATAACGTGTAATGTCATGTAATAATAGTCAAATCAGAAATTATGGCATGGTAATCACATCTTACTTCACCTATGGGATTTAGCCCAAAAAGATTTAAAAGTTAGGTGGGTTGCTGCAGTTCCAAGTCCATTTTCAAATGGTACTATTTTCGAAGACTTATTAACAAGTCGAATATAGAAACGTTGGTAAATAAGGTGGCTCTTTTTGAATACCTCAAAAGCCGAGCGTGTGTTATTTGTTTAAAACCTCAAGTATGAGATTTTTCTTTACTACCGATGAAGTGAAGTGATCATCCTCCGAGTGGATCATCCTCTGAAACGCATTTTCAGTAGAAGCGTCAATAAGCTCCTAGCTTAGCGAATGGATTTTTATAATTAGCCTTTATTTCATGTGAGAAATACACTCGGAGGGGTTGACATTCCCTGCCGAGGGGAGACCGCAATTATAAGATTTAACATATTATTTATTTAAATTAGTTTTTTTTTTTATTTTCGGATGTTGGTGGTATCAGGTTGTGAACCACGGCCTTCGAATTTCAGTATGCAATGCTAACCACTCGGCTATCGCGGCCACCTAGCTTAATATTGAGTCATTTTGAGGAACAAGATGCGGGCTTAGGTTGGGATTAACATGCCGAGATGTGCAGATAGTACAGAAGCGTTATCGGGCATGTTTTTTATTGATCCTGAACCCTGTAACTGGGATATCTTCGAATTCTTCCGCTCTCTGGTCGGGAAAATATTTATGTGTATTAACAACCAAATTTCATATCAATAAATGAGAAAGTAACCACTGAGATCAGCTCGTTTTAATCATAGCTTGCCATCTTTTTCAGAAACTTAGATCCAATTGAAGCTGGCGGCAAGAAAACTTTGCTTGAGAGGTTTTCGGCGGCATAACACTTTCATACAATTTTTTTATTTCACCATTAAATTGAGATAATCTTAGCATTTGTCTTACTTGAATTTAATTTGGTACATTTTTTTTGTGAAAAGCGTTTTTATTGATAAAAAAAGTAGAAAGTATAAAAGCAGGGTTGTGCATTTTCACATATTTTGACATTTTTTACACCTGCATTGTTGTAAATAATTGTAAAATATTGCAAAGGATTTTGTAAATTATTTAATGCAACTCTGGTTGTCAGCAAAATAGTTGATTTCCATCATATTTATTATGCTGTTCGTCGCATTCTAAAACAAAAATGAGTTCTGGTTTGTATTTTTTTTTCCTTGTAGTTTGTTTCGGTCTAGTTCTGCCGGTGCTCCATAAAAAATATTTGGAAGGATTTGAACTTTCAAATTCAAAAAGATGGCAAAAAATACACAAACAGACAGTCTCAAATATAGCAATTCAAACACTTGACCAGCATCGGTATGTATAATGTGTACCTGCAAATATGTACATACAATACAATTGATTTTGGTGATCGCTATTTTCTAGGAAACGTTGCAAGTTAAATGATCAAGGTGATGAATGCAAAATAATAGGTGAACCAGAACACATTGATGGCAGTGAAATTATGGAGCTGGAAAACCTTGGAAATAACTGACTTAGCTGCAGCTGCTACAACATCATCATACCAGTCAATGACGCTAACAAGATTAGCTTCATCCTCATCAATGTCGACAGAAAATTGTAAAATACCACGAAAAGCTACATCGAAGAAAAATCAAGGCGGAATTTACAACTTTTTTGACAGAATAACCCCTAAAGAGGAAGATAAACTGAAATCTTTGGTATGAAAATTTGTTTATGGTTTAAATATATACTTTTGCATATAACAGATGTATGCACCACCCTTCAGGGAGTTTATTAAAAAATTAAAATCGTCGTATGAATATTAAATGCTTGGAAGAAAAGCGTTGTCAATCACACAGCTAGACAAGGAATACGAAGAACACATAAGGTGTGCGAAAAAAGGCATTGGTGCTGATCCTGTAATATTTATTGATTGATCAATGGAATAACACTTGCAAAGCTGCTAAGTATACCGACTTCTTCAGCTCAAATTTAAAGGCTTTGTTCTTTAAATTGGGTGAGGATATTGGCAATAGGCAGTCTCTTGAAAGATTAAAAAAGTTAGTAGCTATTTAGTACAAAATGAATATAAACAACACCGAGGTAACTAAGAGACTTTGATTCTGATTTATAATAAAAACTATCTATGTACAAAGGATCTGTCATTAAAAGGCTATTGAAAAAAGTACCTCTACTTGGATCACCCATTAAACCCTTCTTGCTTTCATCGGGAAAATATTTAAAGTACTTTTGGTGGTCTAGAATAAAAGATATAGCAAGCGATGAACAGCTCCCTTCAAAAATCAACATAATTTCGGTTCAAGAAACCACAAACGGAACGGATCCGTGCCGACACCAATTTGGTGGCATGGCAAAATATTCAGCAAGTGGCAGTAATAAACGTTAGCTTCTCTTCTTTAACCACCATTCAGAATAATTCACTGGAAACCGAGTAAGCTATGTGCTCCAAAGCTAGGTGGATCTTCACCAGGGTTGCTGAAAGTCAATCAGGTGATATGGAGTTATCAAGTGTGCGGATCAGACTGCATTAAACTTCCTTAATGTAAACGTAGTTAAAGATACCTTGAGTGCCTGTATTCGTTGGATAACTCTAGAGATGCATCGAACCCTCTAACAAGGACAACCCAACAGTTTGGTCTAGTAAAAAAAATTCCATAATATTTGGAATAGATGGATTAAGTGATCTGTATCTCGCGTTCTATAATTGCTATTAGATTACGCTGTAGAATGAGGACAATTTTTCTAAAAAAGATTATGGAAGTAGTGTTGATCACTCAACTCAGTAGTGTTTGAGCGTATATGCTCTATTCCACAAGCTACCTTCGATAAAGGCGGAAAGGCGATGTAGATCGTTTACAGCAACGTCAAATGAAAATGATCATAATCAAAAGACAGTGAGCCAAATGGTTTTCATGCAATGATTGACGCCCCAAAATGTTTTTGGTTGTGTGTTTGGCGAGTTTGGCAAAAAATCGTCCACTGTGAACCGCCAAACTCCTAACTAGGATCTGTATCGTCAGGAATTGGACGTTCGGAAGGAAGCAATCGATCAGAAACTTTCAAAAAAAAAGCTTCGAGCTTTGGCCAACGGCAGGGTAATTATGTTTAATCTGAACAACAGCAAATCACACACAGCGATGCTGGCTCACCAGAAGTCCCGAGCGCTAGGTTGGGGAGTTTCTATGTATCCACTTTATAGTCTGGATCTCACAACAAGTGATTATCGTCTGTGACTGTCTATGGCGAATAATTTGGCTGGTGAAAAATTGGCCTCAAGAGAAAGCTATGAAAAGCGACTGTCTCAATTACACTGGTCTGCAAAAAAAAAAAATATTTTTTTTTTCGTCTCTTTTACATAACTATGAATTATTATTATTGATTCAATAGTACTAAATATATATATCGTATCAAAAATGTTCTATCACCTATAATTTCTTACAATGGAATTTTTAAATAAATATTCTTTTTTAGCATAATATTTTAATCATTTACCTATTTATTATCACAATTTTGAATACAGACCGTGAAAAAACGTTAAAATGTATATTAAAATATATTTATTACTGATTAATAATATTTCACCTTTTGGGGTTTCTTCCTTTTCATATTTTCAAGTGGAGTTTCGCCGAATAAGCCAGCAATCTGGAAGCAACCTTTCTGACCATTTTCCGTCGTAGTGCCACTCTATGCGCATAAAATTTTAATGAAATTACAAGTGTTCATAGGTTTATCCGATACTGCTCCAAGGTTAGGTGGGAAAAAATCCAAGTGAGAGTCCAAAAAATGAATTTTTAGGACTTTATATGGAGTGAAGGAGAAATTAGTTTTTCACTTGGATCGTAGTGTGGTAAATAAAGCCTTTAATTTAATGCAAAAAATAATTAAATACTTTTCACTAGAACTAGTATTTCTAATTAAGAAAAGTATGCTAGTGCGTATACGTAACTTATATAATTTCACATGTAAAATTTAATTTAATTTGAGCTGAAATAACTTTGAAAGCCGAAGTATTAAATAAAAATGCGTGAATACCAAATATGTCGAGATTTTAATTTTCTAATAAACGGATAAGAAAATAGAAGATTGAAAATTCTCCACAATTTTGTATGATAAATAAATCATCTTTGAATTATTTATTGTAGCATTTATTTAAAAAGAGGACTACGCATAAAAATGAAGTCCTTTTACGAGCAGTTAATCATAGAAAACGCGTACAAATTGAGTACTATACAATCGCACATAATTTGCTGATAAAAAAGCGCAATGAATATTAAACCGAAATCAAATACTTTAGCATTTTATTACTTTATAGCGTTATCGTCACGCATCGCAGAGTGCTTTAAGCGTATCTATGCATCGTTCTAATATCGTTGTACGTAGTTTAATTTATTATATGGTATTTTATTTTATGAGATTGGTTTTTATGCATTTTAATATTAGCTTGCGCTGTTGTTGGCAGGAAGACCAACCACTGCTGGAGAATTTGTGATTTTGACCTTGATAAAAGAAGAGACTGTTATTATTTACACGCTTCTTATTGCAGCGAGTGCCCCAGCATGTGTTCGCATATAAAAAAAAAAATATATAAAAAAATTATTAACATACACTAGGCTGGTATGCAGATTTTCCAATTTAAATATATCAACAATCAATATTTTTGGGCTTACAAATTGGAGACATTTTTTTGTTTGTTTTGTTTTTGCATTCTCTTTTCTCGCTACTTTCTTCTGCTGCACACATAGCTACGCACCTTTCCATTTCATTACATTTTACATATACCGACACTCTCATAGCCCTGCGCTGCCTATTCATTTATGGTCACAACCTTCGTTTCGTTTGTTGTGTACGAGTGTCCTTTTTGCCATTGGCGTTACACTTTAGTGGCCTTTAAAGTATCATAAATTCACAGACTGCCTCAGCGGCCGCCACTGCCTTGCTCTTGGCGCTCATTTGCCATGGCCTACGTGCTAAAGAACTGTGCCTGTCGCTGTGGGAGTTGTGTTGTAGGCGAAGGAAATGCTAAAGTAAAAGTGTTGAGTGCTACAAAAACAAAAATAAAAACATGGAGAGGACTTTGTGTGCGCGTAATGGTCATATTGCTTTACTATTAATTTATTTTTTTCTGTGCTCCTCCACAGTGAAAGTGAAAAGTGCAAATGTGTGAGTGGTTTTATGCGAAAAGCATATAGGCAACAATTTCTCTCATGATAATCAGGCCACACAACGCATGAAAAGGCCTTGCTAATGCATCGATGCAAGAAAAAGTGTGAAAAGTTTGAAAAATCTAAGAAAATAGCTGAAAAGCGACAAAAATCCTTGAGAGCGCCTAAAAGCATGCAATATTTTGTGTAAAATATGCCACTTACTGCCTTCCACTAACTTAGTAGTCGGCAAGGGAGTCGACAGCTCGACGATAACAAATCGTCTATTACACAAAACACATTTCCCGATAACATTATCCTGTCTTCTTCTTCTTCTTTCACTCTTGGTACACTAACTCTGTTGTGGGCCTCTGCGGCCACATATCTTGCATTATCATAATCATAATTGTGCATAATATGAAAATATGATTTATTGGCTGTAATAAAAAAGCGAAAAGAAAGAGTGGTAGGAAAGTCGAGAGGGTTAAAGGGGCGGCAAAGTGTGATGAGAAGAGCGAAAGCTTTAAAGTAGAGGCAGCTTGGCATACTTGTAACCACAGTGTCGAAGGCATGGCACGGAAATGCCATATCAATGACGTCGAATGCCCCAAAGCCAAAAAGGAAAAATGAATGTAAATAAAATTTGCTATTTCCGTGCGAAGAAGGTATGAAATTTCCCAAAGGATATCAAATTTTCTTGTTGCAAGTGAAAGCCAAAAGCGCGCAAGTACAACAACAGTCTTGTATGTATCTGTGTGTAGCTGTGTGTTAAAGGTGCGTATTTATAAAAATGTATGTGTAAGTGTTTCTATAAATTTATGTGTTTTTTTAGCCCTTTACTTTTCTTGTTTTAAAGTAAATATCCGTTATTCTATACGGTTGTGATGTTGCTGTTGGTTGATTGCTTGGTTGTTGCAGCAACTGCAATATCTTTTTCTTACTGTCTTCTAACGTTTGTGGTAAATACTTTATGGATTTTTACTTACTTTTTTTTCGAGTATCGGAAGCATTTGTTAGGTTGATGTGTGTATGTGTGAAAAAGTGTGCGTAAAGGTTTTGTTTTACCCATAAATACTTGTACTTGTTTAAGAAAAGGATAACCGTTTGTGTGTGCCTGCAAAATTCTATATTTCACTTACAAACTGCGAGACAGCTACAATTTAGAGCGATGATATAGTGTGCAAATATTGAGTAATACTAATACATACATAACTTCATATACAAGATGGTACATAGTAGGGTGTTTTCAGGTGTGAAGATACAACATTTTATAAAAATTAAAAATATCCGATAATCACAGGATATTACACTCTGAGAAATATTATTATTATTATTATTATTATTGTTATTATTATTGTTATTATTATTGTTATTATTATTGTTATTATTGCTGTTATTATTATTATTTATATTTTTATTATTATTATTATTATTATTACTGTTATTATTATTATTATAATTATTATTATTATTATTATTATTATTATTATTATTATTATTATTATTATTATTATTATTATTATTATTATTATTATTATTATTATTTTTATTATTATTATTATTATTATTATTATTATTATTATTATTATTATTATTATTACTATTATTAATATTATTTATTATTAATGTTTTTATTACTCATCCCTATATTGTGTTGGATACTCTTATGCTAGAGCTAAAGTAAATACAACGCCACTCCTAACTAGGACTAATTAGTGAGGCAGTTAAGCTAACAAGAAGGTTAAACTATATGGAACCATCAGACAAAGGAAAAATATATTAAGCCAAAACTGTCATGGGTTAGAGTAAAATGCACTGGCCGTCTGATAACCTCGTTGGTTCTTTGCGGTATCATGTGGAGATCCGTTTTCTCTTCTATCTAAAACAGTCATCGTATTGAAGGGCAACGCTTTTCGCGAAGTTCAAGATAGCTATCCGACGGTATCTAAGTCATAACTTCACGAGTTTTAATTCGCAAGTACTCCAGAGTTAAAGGTTTATCCGTTTAAACTAGGTCTTTCGCGTAGCCCCATGAAATGTATTTCCTGCACTGATTCGCAAACAAGACGGATGGCACTATTAGCAATCTCGTGACGCGATGACCGGGTGGAAATTTCTTTCAATGAACGCGCCGACCCGAAGAGGGGCCTAAGCTATAAGCATACGGAATAAGTATGCTAGTGCTTAAACACCTAGACCTTGAAATGTCCTCAATTTGTCTTTGACTACCCTAAAAATACCCGATATGTGGAAGAAGAGTCACATCAGCATGGCTCTGTAAAGTGTACAGACAGTCTATGGCCTCAACCAAAAACGGACCTGCGCGCGAACTTTCTAGTAGCATTAGATCTGTCAAAAGGTTTGACATTGTTAATTATTCAGTGATTCTATAGAGTATTGAGGAATCCCCATTACCGCCGGGGTGGACAATAGGCCACTAAACGATCGTCAATCATCGGTAGAATTTCGAGGTCAAAGATCCAAACTCAGAGAGGTTAAGCAAGGAGTTCTGGCGGGTGGTGTCCTCTCCCCAATGCTGTTTTAGATCTTAAAACTTCCTCCTCCACCGGAAGGGGTTTTACTGATCTCACATGCCGATGATTGCTCGATACTGACGTCTGGCAAGAATATTGATGACTTATGCTCGAAAGTGAACTGCTATCTCGACGATCTTCCTCACTTCTTTTCTGCAAGGCATTAACGATTACAATAACCAGCAAAATTATCGTTCTTACTACCTGGACAAACGAGTACTGGCTCGAACTCGATATGTATTTGAAGCCACCTTCGACAGCCTGCTCTACTTCATTCCGCATGCAGCCGCAATTGTCACAAAACTATAGAGCCGCATAAAAATATTCGAAGCACTAGCCGGCAGCACCTGGGGAAAAAACCAAAAAACGCTTCGGTAAACTTAAAAGGCAATAGGCCGGCCGGTTATGCTTCAATGTGTGCCACGGGGACTAGCGAAACGCAGACACTTACTAGAAGCCGAACCACCTCCCGGGCATATCAGAAAGGGACTGCAGGCCAGGACGGCTTACCTATAGGCATTAAACGCCATTCACCAAGAGTCAGTATACACTTTCCTGACTTCTTTTCCAGTGTATGAAGTTCTCCGAGTCAAACCATCAATTATTGCAGACGAAGAGCGCGAGCTGCCCTGAGAGGTCTGGTTTAAAATGGTACAACTTAGACCTGGATATTGTAGTGGACCAAACTTCTATCTAACTAGGCATGACCACGGCATAACCAACGCTTGTCCTGCATGCAATGAGCCATACACAGCTTTAACCTGCTCTTTGCATCACCCCTAACCCCCTTTTACCTCTGTCCGGAACCCGTTGAAACAACTTGTTTCCTGGATCTTCCGATAGATGACTTTGACTGATTTTGCCTGCTGAACGGTGTTAGCTTACCGCTACAATAACAACAATAATAATAATAATAATAATAACAATAACAATAACAATAACAATAACAATAACAACAACAACAACAACAACAACAACAACAACAACAACAACAACAACAACAACAACAACAACAACAACAACAACAACAATATTAACAATCTCCTCAGAAATTTCGTTTCCTATAATGCCATTATGATAAATACAAAGAAGTCCGAAAAATGTAAAAAAGAATTTATTGAAAAAAAAAACAACAAAAAAAGGATTTAAAAACAAATTTTACACTCTCAGCGGATAGGATTGACTTAAATACATAAAGCGCAGTTAGAGAAAACATGCAAAGATACTCTCTATAATTCGTTTACAACTACATATACATACATGTATGTGTGTGTGCTTGTTTTTCAGCGCTGTAATAGAGGATGATCTGCCAACTCAGACATCGTGTCAAACGTGATCCATTTATGGCAACGCCATTGCATTCGCTTGACAAGTCAAAACATATCCAGTCACACACACACACATATACATATGCACATAGAAAAATAAATATTGTATATTGCACACACAGATTTGCGTTTGCTCTGCTCTATTTTGTTTTCAATTTTTTGTTTTTTTTTTTTGTTTTTTTATTTCATTTTATTTTATTTTTTTATTTCTTTGTCACTTCTACTCTCCATTCATCATGCAAATTCACCAAAAAAACAAAAACTAAACAAATGCACGTCCCATTGCACGTACATACTCGTAGATACCCATGACATCCGGTTATTTGCTGCTATTGGAGTACAGTTATTTCGCTCGAAACAAAAAGTACAAACAAAATTTGAGATTCCTCTGCGGAAGTGACAAAATAAGCGAATTGTGAAGGTAAAATAAATAGGAAAACGGTAAAAACAATATGGATATAGATTAGAATATTGTGTATTTGTAGGTGTTTGTCTATCTCTATATATATATATTATATATGTGTGTGTATGTGCGCTTGTGACATAACAGGAAGGTATTTCATGGGTTGCACTTGCACAAATTTGCATTTAGATGGAAATTCGTTCGACCAGGCCACCAACCCTACGGAACAATAGCAACAGCGCGTAGCATATGCTTGCAACAACAACAACAATGTGTAATAAGAAATAAAATTAACGAAAAAAAAGTGTGACAATAGTGGAAATACATATATATATAGAGAGTCGAGTGCAGTGGGGAGTGACGAATATGGCCGTGAGGTAACGCGAATATACTGTTGTTGTTGCTTAACTTTGTTGTAGCTGCCCTACACTGATGTCACTGCTTCTGCTTCTGCTACTGATGTTGACGTTGTTGCTGATGCTCCTGCTGTCACTATAACCAACACTATACGTACACATTTGTTGTTGTTAATGCTGATGGTGTTGGTGGCGGTGTTGTTGTTGTTGTCGCTGTCGCTGATAGTCTCAAAGGTGTCGCGCGATCGTTTTCGCACTTTTAGCCGAATATGTGAAATATGTACTCTTATGTGCATATGTATACATGAAAGTGTATGAGTGTATGCATGTGTATGTGTAGGTGTATGTATGTGTGTGTGTGCCTACACGAAATGACATGTCAGATGCAATGTTTAAAAGTTAGCTGTCGGCAAGTGTTTGTAGTTTCGTTTATTTCTAGATGTGTCACACACACACACATATATATACTCAGAGCGCCTTGAGTGGAAATAACACTGAGCTTGGGAAAACTTGTGAGCTAATAAAATAAATTGGTTCAAAATTATTTCTATGTATGTATGTATGTGCAAGAGTGTGTATACATATGTACAAACGTGTGTGCATCTAGATGTATGTAAAAATAACATAAATATGTTTGAATGCAATTATGTTGTTGGAGTAATTTCTTACCTCACATTATACTTAAAAAAAAATAATTAAATTTTAAAAAATGTCGAATATTTTACAAAAATTTTACCGAAAATAATTTAATTTTCAATTCTACAGCAAAAAAAAAATCATCAGCCACGTACCTATTTGTTGCTAATAAGGTCAAATAGTGAATTGAGATAAGTTCATACTAAACTTAAGTCTATTAAAAAATTCTAAACTAAGAAAATCATTTCAATTTACAGCTAACCCAAATCTTATTATCTAATATGCCGAATAATCAATCATACCAAATTTTTTTATATCATCATCAAATAAGCGCAGGCTGCAGACACTTTTTTAACATAAATTAAGATTTTCCTCAAAGCAGCACTCAGTGACCCACGTCAAGTGACCAATTCATTAATTAAAGTTTGGAAACTTGCAGAACTGCTAACTAATAATGAAGCTGCGAAAGAACAAGGAAGGACGACGGGAAGTAAGGCTTTTATAAGGTAAAGCTTTAAATAAAGGAAAAATTGAAGACAAAATTCAAAAAACAAACGTAATAAAACAAGATTAAAATATAATTCAAAAAATTAATATAAAAATACAAAAAACAAAATAGATTTCAAAAAAATCATCGTTTTTACATACAATGAAAAAACCTAAATATTAAAAATTAAATTAAACTCTTAAAATAAAATTAAACTAAGTTAAACTAAATAAGACAAAATACAATAAATTAAGCAAACTAAAACAAAATTAAATAAAATGAAGTAACATAAAATAACAATAAATAAAGTTAAATACAAAGAAATAAAGTAAAATAAAATACAATTATATTAAAAAAATTAACTTAAATAATTAATAATTTAACTAAAAAGGAAAGAAAATAAAAAATGTTAAGTAAAATTAAATTAAATAAAGAAAAGTAAAATAATATAAACCAAAAAGAAATAAAACAAAATTAAATGAAATTAAATAATATAAAATAAAATGAAATAAAATAAAATAAGATTAAATAAAATAAAATAAAATAAAATAAAATAAAATAAAATAAAATAAAATATAATAAAATAAAATAAAATAAAATAAAATAAAATAAAATCAAATAAAATAAAATAAAATAAAATAAATAAAATAAAATAAAATTAAATAAAATAAAATAAAATAAAATAAAATAAAATAAAATAAAATAAAATAAAATAAAATAAAATAAAATAAAATAAAATAAAATAAAATAAGATAAAATAAAATAAAATAAAATAAAATAAAATAAAAAAAAAACAAAATAAAATAAATTAAAAATAGTAAAATTAATTCAAATAAATTAAATTAAGTTAAATTAAATTAAATTAAATTGAACTAAAAGAAATATAATAAAATTGAATGAAAAAAACTAAAATAATATAAAAAAAAATAAAATAAATAGAAAAAAATAAAATAGTAGAAAAAAATTCAAATAAGTTAAAATAAAATAAAATGAATTAAAATAAATTAAATTAAATTAAATTAAGTCAAATTAAAAAAAAATTAAATTAAATTAAGTTAAATTGAACTAAACGAAATAAAATAATATCAAATCAAATAAAATAAAATGAAATAAAATAAAATAAAATAAAATGAAATAAAATAAAATAAAATAAAATAAAATAAAATAAAATAAAATAAAATAAAATAAAATAAAATAAAATAAAATAAAATAAAATAAAATAATATAAAATAAAATAAAATAAAATAAAATAAAATAAAATAAAATAAAATAAAATAAAATAAAATAAAATAAAATAAAATAAAATAAAATAAAATAAAATAAAATAAAATAAAATAAAATAAAATAAAATAAAATAAAATAAAATAAAATAAAATAAAATAAAATAAAATAAAATAAAATGAAATAAAATAAAATAAAATAAAATAAAATAAAATAAAATAAAATAAAATAAAATAAACTAAAATAAAACAATATTAAATAAAATAAAATAAAATAAAATAAAATAAAATAAAATAAAATAACATAAAATAAAATAAAATAAAATAAAATGAAATGAAATAAAATAAAATAAAATAAAATAACATAAAATAAAATAAAATCAAATAATATAAAATAAAATAAAATGATGTAAAATAAAATAAAGTAAAATGAAATAAAATAAAATAAAATGAATTTAAATAGAAATAAATGAAATAAAATGAAATATGTTTAAATTAAATAAAATAAAATGAAATTAAAATAAATTAAGTTAAACTTAATTAAATTAAAAAAATTTAAATTAAATTAAATTAAATTGTACTAAATATCATTAAATTAAATTAAATTAAATTAAACTAAATTAAATAAAATAAAAAAAAACAAAATAAAATGAAATTGAATTGAATTAAATAAAATTAAGTTAAATTAAATCCATGTAGCTCGGACAATTGGGGAGCAATTTGTTTAATTGCTACGCTATAGCAACTTTGACGGCTGTAGTAGCCGAGTGGTTAACATTGCGTACTGCCATTCGGAAGGCCAGTGTACAAACCAACATCCAATAGTTATAAAAAATTTATTTAAATAAAAAATTAAGTTAAATTTACTAATAGCCCAACCCCATCGAGTGCATTTCTGACATGATATAAAGTCTCCCCATAAAAAAACCAACAGCCGTTCGGATGCGGCTTATTATAAATTATAGGGGGAGAAAGTGAGAGCAAAGGTTTTGAAGTTCTCGGAAGATGAAGCATTATTCAACTAATTTAAAAGATTGTATTTAAGAAATGATTAATTAGCTGGGTCTGAAGTTAGTTGCATGATATATATGAAGATATCACTCGTTATATAATATATGCAACTACTTACACAATTTTATAGTATTTAAATTTTGAAAAATAAATATGCTTTATAAAAGGAATAGAAATTTTTACTACGCTACCGCAAAATCACGTTCCGTCTGTCAGGGGACCAAAGCTAATGTACTATTGCATGTTCATGCAAGGTAAAAATATCAAATGAAGTTATATAAAATAGAAAATAAAATAATTAAAACTAAAATAAAATAAAATAGTGTAATATACAATAAAATATATTAAATTAATAAAGCAAAAATTATGAAAATTACCATATATGGAATAAATAAAAAAATGAAATATTGTAAAATATTGAAGTCAAATAAAATTAATAAATATTATAATTACTAAAAATGAAGAACTTTTTAGAATAAATCTGCATGGAATTCAAACTCAAGTGTCTTCAAGCGAAAATTAATATCCAATGTCTTTACAGCAGAATCACCAATTACATGCAGCTGTTATAACTCAACAGTCAAATAAACACCAATGAGCCAATTTAACAGCGGAGTAACCGTGATTAACATCATCGATTGCTCAGCAAAATTTACGCTCTGGTTACCTGGCACACTCATGTTGCTAACGATTTTATAGCAAGCTGGAGCTACAAAGAGTAGAATTTAAGAAGAGAGTATTGTTGAATTGTTGAAATGTGCTCTGAAACAATACAGTGAAGCTCTTCATTTGTCGCTCTCGCATAAAACCACAGCGAAGCTTAGGCCGCTGATAACACTGAACACCCGAATATAGACATTCAACCACCCGCTCGCTCCGACGCTGCATTCCGTTTGCATTTTTACTACGCTACCGCTATTTTTACTTGTTGTTTTCTTCAACTCTCTTTTGTTAGCTCATATTACAAACTGGTTACGGCTCAGTGCGCATGACTACAACTGCCAGTGGGCTCGTATGTTTGGGAGAAGAGCCTTTTAGACATGCAGCAGGTCCAAAATGTAATGTCAAAAATTTGTTACATGCAAAATGTCAGAAACATGTTTTGACAGCTAGTTTTATTGAGCAAACAGCTGAGCGTGGTATTGTGGTTAATGTGAAAGAATTGTTTCCTTTTAGTTTGTGTAAATAATTTAAAATTAGTAAAAAGTATAGTTTTGTAATAATCAGTAAACGCAAATGCTGCGCGTAACAGAAATTCCTAGAAATAATTGCTTTAACAAACTATAGTGTCTTCTGTGTCTAACAAATGTCTAAGCAGCGGGTGGAAGTGTTGTGCTTGTGAAAGTTCCTTAAAATAGATTTGATTGAAATTGTTGTTGTGGATAAAAACTTGTTTATTAAAATAATTATAAACATGTCATGTCTTAAATAAAATTTTTTGTTTCGTTGAAGCATCAAAAGTTTAGTAAAGCGTGAACAATAACTTATGAGCATACTAACATTTCCCGCTACCGATTAACAGTGGCACGTTTCAGAAATTGCACATATGTACATAACAGTTGTGCGTACATTCATTTGTACAGGGTGTTAGTTAAGCAGAGAAATGCCGTAAAAATAAAAAAAGAAAAGTGCGCTTAATTTTTTAAAAAGGTTCTAATATTTACGTAAAATAATTGAAACCGTTAAATGCACTTTGGAATAGTGAAAAAAATTATAGTAAGTATCAAATTATTTTAAGTTATTTTTTTTTGTTATAATTAGTGTAAATATTATAATAAAAAATTAAATTTTAAATGCAAAATTAATAATATAAAAAAAAAACATTTTTTGGTGTATTTAATTCACTTATTTAGATTTTAATAAAAGATCCTTGACAAAATCATGCCTTTAGGTTTGATTCGTCTACAGGAAAATTAAGTACTTAATAACCAGCTTTAGTTTACCTAATATTTTGAATTTTTAATAAAAATTAAATTAAATTTTATTTTTTTACTATTTAAAAATTAATTAGTAAGCTAGTAAAGAAATAGCAATTAAGTCCTTTTTTATATAATATTTATTTTTTAACCAGAGTTTAAGGTTTCCTGTCAAATTTAATTCTGTAAACTCTATTGATTTTAGTTTGGAAAATCTTGTTATAGTCGTGCGCTCCTTGAATATAAAATTTAAATTTGTTTTATGCTATGCTGATTCAAATCATGACAAGACTAACTTTCAAAATTAAAGAAAATTAATTTAAAAATTAAATTATAAAAAATTTTCTAACTGCGATGAATACCTTAGAATGTATTTCTGGCATGAAATAATAGAAGCGACTTAAAATAAATTGTAGAAAGCTCCATTTGTGGGAAAATACATCAAGAGAAACACCACAAATTGCAAGAAATCGGTTGAAAATCGTTTCAGTTGTTGAAAAACGTCAATTATTTTCCTTTTTGCTTTGAATAAGTTCAGAAATCTTTCCAGTATTCGACAACTTGCTGGTTCATCAAAGGTTTATTGTCATTCAAAAAAGACAAAAATTTTAAATTTTGATTCGCTAGGTGGCGCTGTTTTAAAATAGTCCAAAATTATGTCTAAACTATAAACAGTGGGAGAAGATCCACAACTTAGTGTAGTTTGAATTGGTTTCTGGACTTCAGCTTAATTAAACCACCCCCTCATAATTCACTGGAATTCATCCCTCTCTCCACAACTCCTGCAGAAGTTATTTAAAGCTACGCCAGTTTTTCTCGTGCCTGTCTAATAAAAAATATCCAGTAAAAAATCCCAATATTGTAGCCAATTTCTTCTTTTTTAGCGAGATAAGTTACAGTGAGCCTCTTTTAATTCATGTTAGCCACATTATTCTAGCCACAATGAGACGCTTCCAGCGTAGTTCATAAAATCAGAGAGGAATAACTCTGATTTTACATGTAGAATGCGGCAAGCCGCGTCTCTTCCATCATAGAAGAGCATGGAACTGGCCTCCGTTGAAAGGTAGTCCACCATTTCATTACCTGTTATATTACTGTGCTTTGGCAACCATGCTACGTTCAGAGATAGCTGTTCAATCATCTTGTTAATTGATCTGCAGAAATTCTAAGACGTTTTTTACACAATTTTCAATTTATCTTAATATTGTACAATATCTCTACGCTTATTCGGTAGGTGGAAGAAGTTACTAATCTCCAGTTCCTTTGAATAGAGATTCTTTATAAAAATGTTTCAAGTCTGCTTATGCTGAAATTACGCAGTCCCATTGGTTTCTATTCAGAAATATTACTTTGTGTTCTTTTGTGAAGCCTGTGAGGATAATTCAGCAGTTCGTTCTTGAGTTCTTCTTAAAATATTTGTCTGACTGTGTCTTTTTTTGGTTTCAATATACTTGTGATTATAGCCTCAGTTTATGTGTGGTCCGCAATGCTCCACTAATGCATAAGAGTGCTGTCCTCTGCAAACTTTGTAATACTTTCAAGTTTTTGAAATTTCTTTAGCAGTTGTTCACAGTTGACCCACTGTACAACATTTCTGACGCCGTCGGGCTTCCTGTTCGACGCTGTTAAACTGGTTTGTTTAGTGATTGTGATTTTTTGAAAACTTTTAAGATAAATTCACCAAATGTGTTACTACTTTTTTGTTGTATGTTTATTTATGTTGTTTTCATTTTTTTTTTTAGTCGCATAATATATGATTTTTGTTTATTTTGCTCAATTCGTTATACTTCACACATAATGTACATACATATACTGTTATTGGCATCATAAACTGACTGTATATACATACATATGTATATATGTATGTATGTATTTATGAACGCTCAAATTAGAAGTGGCACAAAATGTTAATGAAAAGGAAAGTAAAAACCGGCTAATGGCTGATACCGTTTAAAAACAATATGAAATAATAATTAATTAATTTCGTGGTGAAAGAAAAAACCCGAAATTATATGAATATCGTAAATTCGAAAAATAAAGACATTTATTAGCGAAGTAGTTTAAAGAAAAATGAAAAAATCAAATGACAGTACAAAATAAAAATTTAAATATTAGAGAAAATAATTCGAAACGAAAATTAAAAACTACAATAAATGAATTTTCGAATATAATATGAAAAGTGGAAAAAAATAAAAAAAATATTTCAAATTAATTAAAGAAATGATTTGTAAATTTTTTTAGAAAAACGAGGGTTTAAATAGTCAGATTAAAGAAAAAAATTACACTAACAAGCAAAAAAAATTAAATAATGAAAAAAATAAAAAAAAAATTAAGTAGTAATTCAAAAAATTTTAATAATAAAATTAATAATATATTGCGAAATGAAATTTAAAAATTAAAAAAATTATCGAGCATAAAAATGTAAAAATTTTTTTAACGAATTTTTTTCTATTGAAAATTTTTTTCTATTTAAAAAATTTTTCGAAAAAAATTTTTACCAAAATTCAAAAAAAATATTTAAAATAAAATGAAAAAAATATAGGGGCTAAAAACTAATTTATAGAATGTATTAAATATATTTAATACTAATATTTTTTTTCTACAAATTTGTTTTTTTTTATTATCAATATTTTTTATTATTTTTGAAATTTGATTTATTGATTTACAAAAATACAGTACAAAATATAATTTTGAATATTAGAGAAAATACGATGAAATCGGGAAAATTTTCAAATAAAATGAGCATTAAAAACTGTAAGGCTTAAAAATAAATTCCTAAAAGAAAAATATAAATATCAAGCGACAGTACAAAAGATTTAACTATCTGAAAAATTAAATGAAGATCTTAAAACCCAAAGAAATTTTCAAATATAAAAAATTATAGTGAAAAATATTAAAAATTTAATTGAAATACATTTACAGACATCTGTTTTGAAAAACAAAATTATAATAATTTATGAAAGCAAATTCAAAAAAAAGTAATTAAAACTTTTCCCACAAAAAAAGAAAAAAATTTAAATTTAAACCTGACAAAAATGTATTGTTTTGAAAATTTAATCAATAAAAATCGGAGTGAAATTTGCATTTCACTGTTGATATCATTAATTTCATTTTGCAATCGCCCACATACAGTTTTCTGAATCAATGTATAGGTTAATTGTGTAGTGAGCCAAATGATGAACCATTTCAACCGAACTGGTTTGTTTGTATCTGTTGCTGACGTAAATACCAAATGCCAAATTGTTAGCGTCACAACCATTGCCGGTAAGTCACGTTTCACACATATAATGCTACAAACATTAACGTAAACACTTGAGCTTAACGTGTAGTTCAAAATATATTAGTGAGAAAAACACTAAACTAGTGTTAGCTCTGGATAGAAAACATACTAGTCCACTAAGGGCTAAAGTGGCACCAATTACGAAGAAAGAATTTCAAATGTTTTCGGCATTTTTAGCTTATGATGATTTAAGGTGGAATAGCATTCGTTTTTTGAACTACTTTGTTATTGATTTAAGTTTTTTTGCTAGTGTTAATTTCGAAAAAAAAATTATTGATATTTTTATTAAATTTCATACAAAACAAATAATTTCGGTACGAAACGGAACTAGTTACTTTTTAGTCCAAACTGAACTAGTATCAGAGTAGTATATTTTCGAACTAAATCTGTTAATTGTCAACACATAAGAAGACATCGCCGTTGTAAAACTGCAAAGTAACTTAAATGATAAAAGTTATTCGGCTGACTAGTTGTACTTGCTTGACAAACTAGTTCGTAAGTTGCTTTTAACTATTATATTAGATTACTGGTTACCTACTTGTTTGTATGCGTGCATTTCAAAGTGGGCGTTTAAAAGGCAGTTTATTTTTGGCAATACTCACCACATGTTGGATTTCGTGTGTGGGTTTGCCGTTCGTCTGTTGTGGACTGTCGACGCGTTGCATACAAACAGCAGCTGACCGTGCAACCGAAATTAACGCATTTTTTACACAATTTACTTCCTTCTCCACTTGTTTTTTCCGTCTTCTTTACATTTCACATTTTTTTTTTTTTTTTTGTGAATAAACGAAAATGTGTATTTAACCCTCTGGCGTGACGACAAGACCCAGTTGACCTCCATGGTTATGCATATTTCATGATATTTACACTTTGAACTCTTCTGTTTACGTACATATGTATATGCGCGTATGGCGAAAAATTGCGAAAATAAAATATGAAAAAAAGCATGGTATATTTTTTATCTTTTTATATTTTTATGTGGAAAAACCTTACATTGCGGGAAAATTACGACTTATTGACTTAAATTCTCGTTTCCCTTAGCTTCGTTGCGTTTGTTGCCGTATTTTCTCTGTGTTGGCTTAATTTTTGTCTTGTTCTTGTGGTTTGCACTTTTGGCTTTTGGCCAAATATCTGGACAGTTATGCGCCCACATATGCCAGTATACGTACGTACGTTTGTATATAGAAGCTTCATATTTAAGAAGTAAAATAGTTTTGGCCGGTCGGTGTACAGGTCATGGTTTGTGCGTGTCAGTAAATGACAAACCAGTTAGTAGGTGTATTGTTTACTTTCCCTTAAATCAATTCAACATTGTTGAAAAATTTAGATCAGTGCTCGGCGAAAATTTGAAAACAAGCTACTTTGTAAGTCTGAGAACTATCAGCGCCACGACAAGTGGTTAACTGTGATACCATTACCTACCACAGTGTTTTTTGAACCATATGGTAAGAAGATGGCCTCCACTTTTACGTATGTCATTAGTTTACTTACTATTTATTTTTGTTTTATCTTACTTTTCTCCCCCCACCTTTCTCAGCTTGAAATCCGAGACGCTTAAGCAGTTTAAACTGTTTATTTGGTTTATAATATACAAATGTATGCACAATAAGCGAGTGCAGACATATCTACGATAAACTATATAATATCTAGGTATTACATGCAACTACTTCACTGTACTACATCTAACTGACAAGATTAGGATTATCAAAGTAACAGGAAAGAACGGAATTAGTCTTAATGGGTACGGATTTTTGTTAATACAGAAAAAACGTAATAAGAAAATAAATAAAAAATAAAAGTTCTCCTCTCTGTATTTTATTTTGTTTTTATTATAATTGTTTTTACTTTAATTTTAATTTTTATTTTTTCTTTAACTTATTTTATTTTATTTTATTTTATATTATTTTATTTTCTTTTATTGTATTTTTTTTTTCTATTTTTTTTTTATTTTAATTTATATTATTGTATTGTATTTTATTCTATTGTATTTTATTTTAGTTTATTTTATTTTATTATTTTTTTTATATTTTTTTATATTTAATTTAATTTTATACCTATTTTATTAAATAAAACATTTTTCTTTTATATTATTTTTTGTTTTATCTGTTATGCGATGTTATAATTTTTTTTTATTTTATGCCATTTTGTTATATATAATTTAATATATTCCATTTTATTTTATTTTATTTTAGTTTATTTTATTTTAGTTTGTATTATTTTACTATATATTATTTTATTTTATTGCATTTCATTTTGTTTTATCGTATTTTCAATTTTATTTTTTCAAATGTTATATTATTTTATTTATTTTATAATTATTTTATAAAACAAAACATTTATTTCATTTTATTTTTTGCTTTATTTTTTATGAGATGTTATAATTTATTAATTTTTATGTCATTTTATTATATTTATTTTAATATATTCTATTTTAAGTAAGATTATTTTATTTTATTTTATTTTTATTTCGTTTTATATATTTTATTTTATTTTATTTTATTTTATTTTATTTTTTTTATTTTATTTTATTTTATTTTATTTTATTTTATTTTATTTTATTTTATTTTATTTTATTTTATTTTATTTTATTTTATTTTATTTTATTTTATTTTATTTTATTTTATTTTATTTTATTTTATTTTATTTTATTTTATTTTATTTTATTTTATTTTATTTTATTTTATTTTATTTTATTTTATTTTATTTTTTTTATTTTATTTTATTTTATTTTATTTTATTTTATTTTATTTTATTTTATTTTATTTTATTCTATTTTATTTTATTTTATTTTATTTTATTTTATTTTATTTTATTTTATTTTATTTTATTTTATTTTAATTTGTTTTATTTTATTTTATTTTATTTTATTATATTTTATTATATTTTATTTTATTTAATTTTATTTTATGTTATTTTATTTTACTTTATAATATTTTATTTTATTTTATTTCATTTTAGTTTATTTTATTTTATTTTATTTTATTTTATTTTATTTTATTTTATTTTATTTTAATTTATTTTATTTTATTTTATTTTATTTTATTTTATTTTATTTTATTTTATTTTATTTTATTTTATTTTATTTTATTTTATTTTATTTTATTTTATTTTAATTTACTTTTTTATTTTATTTTATTTTAGTTTATTTTATTTTATTTTATTTTATTTTAGTTTATTTTATTTTATTTTATTTTATATTATTTTCTCTTATTTTATTTTATTTTAATTTATTTTATTTTATTTTATTTTACTTTATTTTATTTTATTTTATTTTATATAATTTTATTTTAATTCATATTGTTTTATTTAATGTTAGTTTATTTTATGTTATTTTATTTGATTTCCTATCATTATAAGTTTAGTATAATTTAATTTATTGTTATTTATATTATTGTATATTATGTTTTATTTTCTTTTTATTTTTATTTTGATTTTTACTTTGAACACTTCTCAGCTTTGTTTTTGAACTCATTTCTCAGATTTTTTTCCTGATAAGTCGGATGTTGTATATATATATCCGGAAACCTCGGGCCATCTTACCTAATTTCTTTGTTTAAGTGTAATCCAATATCCACTTTGCCTCTTAAGTATCTGGGTGCTTTGTTTTCATGTGGCAAGACAAAAAGGAGAATTACATATTTATATTATATAATAATTCATAAAGTAGTTACCTTCCTTTACTGCTAGCCGCTTATTGTTGTAAACAAATCTCTTTATTTCTTTGTATTTTTTTGTATGTAATGTTTGCCCTACTCTAATGTCTCCCCACTGTGGTAGGCGGTCTAATTGTTATGGTATAACTTCTGTCCTCCCCTCTTTTGTATTACAACAAGAGTTATATTTTAGAAACTGCCAATCCATTTCCTCATACTTTCACACATTTGTTTTACATGTAAAATTATTCCTCACGCTAACGTATTTACAGGGTGATGCAACCTCATTCATTTTGCGTTTTAATGTCTGAAGAAGGGCAGAATTTGAAAAAAAACGCCTCAACGTAATAGTCATTACCTTGATCTGTAGAAACCGGTTCTCTGTATAAATATAAACTTTTGTTTTCACACAATTCTCTTCACCCTGTACATATGTTTGTGTCCGTAAGTGCTTTATGTATCTCCGCACTGAGTTATTTTTAAAATCTTCACCTTTAAATCCTCAACAGTAACCATTCATGACTGGTTTCCTTTACTCAAAGGTATCAATGACAAAAAAAAACAACAGCAACAAAAACCGAATTAAAAACAGCTACAAGTAACAATAATAACAACAACATTGCGCAAAAAACAATAACAAATAATAATAATCAAAGCAGCTTGAGTGCGTTAAGCGTATATAGGGAAATAGGGAAGTGTACTCCTATCACAATAACAACATCAACAACAACATTGTTGTGGTCATCGATATCTTTTATAATCCAATTACTGTTGTGCGTGTATGCAAATTAGATGTGGAATTGAAGGAGCTGTGTGCACTGAGGACAAATCAGTGGATTAAACTACATAAGGGTATGGGATTTGTCGCGGGTTAACGGAGGAAAAGCCGATGAAGGTTGGTTGAGTGTGGTTATGTTGCTTTTATTGTAATATTTGCTAGAGATTTTTATATTGTAAAATCGAGTGGGAGTTTTATTAGATGGCAAATCTTTTTGATGCTCTGACTTTAGCACGGGGTGGCTGTTAGAGGTAAAGGAAAGTAATATGACTTTAGTCTGTTGCAACGAAGTTTACAGGAATATATAATAAACACAATTCTACCTATGCATATTTACATTCTGTTCATATATGTTCCTTGTAAAACTTACAAATATATAAATTTTATTTTAAATCTTAAAAAAATTTACTTTACTTCCCATTTGCAGTGAAATAATGATTTTTACTTTTCTTTTTTTAATTAATTTTTAATATTTTTAAAATAAATATATATTTTATAATATATATCAGAATATATATTTTTTTATTTTAAATTATTAATTTTATACATATTTTATCCATATATATTATATAAAAACTTATGTTCGCTTGTAAAGATCTGCTAATCTCCAAAAGTTACCGACCGCTCGAACTGCAACTTTGTCAGATTGTTTCTACTGTTTCTGGGAAGGTTTCAGTAAGTGGGTTACTTAAGAACATTCATATTGATATTTTCGTGAAAGACTGTGAGCCACGTAGAAGTGACCTATACAAATAAATAAATAGTAAGGTCAATAATATTTTGACTTATGGCTGTTTTTTTATCATTTTTTATGATTGCAATTTAAATAAAAATTTCGAAAAAAATTAAAAAAGCAACAGAAACATGGGACTGGGTCATTCAGTTAATATTTTTTAATTTTTATTTTTTATTTTTTCTATTTCAGTTTATTATTTTTTTTTTGATATTTTTTATTTAATGTTTTATTAACATTTTTATATTTTATATTTTATATTTTTTATTTAATGATTTATTAACATTTTTATATTTTATATTTTATATTTTATATCTTATATCTTATATTTTATATTTTTTATTTTATATTTTATATTTTATATTTTATATTTTATATTTTATATTTTATATTTTATATTTTATATTTTATATTTTATATTTTATATTTTATATTTTATATTTTATATTTTATATTTTATATTTTATATTTTATATTTTATATTTTATATTTTATATTTTATATTTTATATTTTATATTTTATATTTTATATTTTATATTTTATATTTTATATTTTATATTTTATATTTTATATTTTATATTTTATATTTTATATTTTATATTTTATATTTTATATTTTATATTTAAATTTTATATTTTATATTTTATATTTCATATTTTATATTTTATATTTTATATTTTATATTTTATATTTTATATTTTATATTTTATATTTTATATTTTATATTTCATATTTTATATTTTATATTTTATATTTTATATTTTATATTTAAATTTTATATTTTATATTTTATAATTTATATTTTATATTTTATATTTTATATTTTATATTTAAATTTTATATTTTATATTTTATATTTCATATTTTATATTTTATATTTTATATTTTATATTTTATATTTTATATTTAAATTTTATATTTTATATTTTATATTTCATATTTTATATTTTATATTTTATATTTTATATTTAAATTTTATATTTTATATTTTATATTTTATATTTTATATTTTATATTTTATATTTTATATTTTATATTTTATATTTTATATTTTATATTTTATATTTTATATTTTATATTTTATATTTTATATTTAAATTTTATATTTTATATTTAAATTTTATATTTTATATTTTATAATTTATATTTTATATTTTATATTTTATATTTTATATTTTATATTTTATATTTTATATTTCATATTTTATATTTTATATTTTATATTTTATATTTTATATTTTATATTTTATATTTTATATTTAAATTTTATATTTTATATTTTATAATTTATATTTTATATTTTATATTTTATATTTAAATTTTATATTTTATATTTTATATTTTATATTTTATATTTTATATTTTATATTTTATATTTAAATTTTATATTTTATATTTTATATTTCATATTTTATATTTTATATTTTATATTTTATATTTTATATTTTATATTTTATATTTTATATTTTATATTTTATATTTTATATTTAAATTTTATATTTTATATTTTATATTTTATATTTTATATTTTATATTTTATATTTTATATTTTATATTTTATATTTTATATTTTATATTTTATATTTTATATTTTATATTTTATATTTTATATTTTATATTTTATATTTTATATTTTATATTTTATATTTTATATTTTATATTTTATATTTTATATTTTATATTTTATATTTTATATTTTATATTTTATATTTTATATTTTATATTTTATATTTTATATTTTATATTTTATATTTCATATTTTATATTTTATATTTTATATTTTATATTTTATATTTAAATTTTATATTTTATATTTTATAATATATATTTTATATTTTATATTTTATATTTTATATTTAAATTTTATATTTTATATTTTATATTTCATATTTTATATTTTATATTTTATATTTTATATTTTATATTTTATATTTTATATTTAAATTTTATATTTTATATTTTATATTTTATATTTTATATTTTATATTTTATATTTTATATTTTATATTTTATATTTTATATTTTATATTTTATATTTTATATTTTATATTTTATATTTTATATTTTATATTTTATATTTTATATTTTATATTTCATATTTTATATTTTATATTTTATATTTTATATTTAAATTTTATATTTTATATTTTATATTTCATATTTTATATTTTATATTTTATATTTTATATTTTATATTTTATATTTAAATTTTATATTTTATATTTTATATTTTATATTTTATATTTTATATTTTATATTTTATATTTTATATTTTATATTTTATATTTTATATTTTATATTTTATATTTTATATTTTATATTTTATATTTTATATTTCATATTTTATATTTTATATTTTATATTTTATATTTAAATTTTATATTTTATATTTTATAATTTATATTTTATATTTTATATTTTATATTTTATATTTAAATTTTATATTTTATATTTTATATTTCATATTTTATATTTTATATTTTATATTTTATATTTTATATTTAAATTTTATATTTTATATTTTATATTTTATATTTTATATTTTATATTTTATATTTTATATTTTATATTTTATATTTTATATTTTATATTTTATATTTTATATTTTATATTTTATATTTTATATTTTATATTTTATATTTTATATTTTATATTTTATATTTTATATTTTATATTTTATATTTTATATTTTATATTTTATATTTTATATTTTATATTTTATATTTTATATTTTATATTTTATATTTTATATTTTATATTTTATATTTTATATTTTATATTTTATATTTTATATTTTATATTTTATATTTTATATTTTATATTTTATATTTCATATTTTATATTTTATATTTTATATTTTATATTTTATATTTAAATTTTATATTTTATAATTTATATTTTATATTTTATATTTTATATTTTATATTTAAATTTTATATTTTATATTTTATATTTCATATTTTATATTTTATATTTTATATTTTATATTTTATATTTTATATTTAAATTTTATATTTTATATTTTATATTTCATATTTTATATTTTATATTTTATATTTTATATTTTATATTTAAATTTTATATTTTATATTTTATATTTTATATTTTATATTTTATATTTTATATTTTATATTTTATATTTTATATTTTATATTTTATATTTTATATTTAATATTTTATATTTTATATTTTATATTTTATATTTTATATTTTATATTTTATATTTTATATTTTATATTTTATATTTTATATTTTATATTTTATATTTCATATTTTATATTTTATATTTTATATTTTATATTTAAATTTTATATTTTATATTTTATATTTTATATTTTATATTTTATATTTTATATTTTATATTTTATATTTTATATTTTATATTTTATATTTTATATTTTATATTTTATATTTTATATTTTATATTTAAATTTTATATTTTATATTTTATATTTTATATTTTATATTTTATATTTTATATTTTATATTTTATATTTTATATTTTATATTTTATATTTGATATTTTATATTTTATATTTTATATTTTATATTTTATATTTCATATTTTATATTTTATATTTTATATTTTATATTTAAATTTTATATTTTATATTTTATATTTCATATTTTATATTTTATATTTTATATTTTATATTTTATATTTTATATTTAAATTTTATATTTTATATTTTATATTTTATATTTTATATTTTATATTTTATATTTTATATTTTATATTTTATATTTTATATTTTATATTTTATATTTTATATTTTATATTTTATATTTTATATTTTATATTTTATATTTTATATTTTATATTTTATATTTTATATTTTATATTTTATATTTTATATTTTATATTTTATATTTTATATTTTATATTTTATATTTTATATTTTATATTTTATATTTCATATTTTATATTTTATATTTTATATTTTATATTTAAATTTTATATTTTATATTTAAATTTTATATTTTATATTTTATAATTTATATTTTATATTTTATATTTTATATTTTATATTTAAATTTTATATTTTATATTTTATATTTCATATTTTATATTTTATATTTTATATTTTATATTTTATATTTAAATTTTATATTTTATATTTTATATTTTATATTTTATATTTTATATTTTATATTTTATATTTTATATTTTATATTTTATATTTTATATTTAAATTTTATATTTTATATTTTATATTTTATATTTTATATTTTATATTTTATATTTTATATTTTATATTTTATATTTTATATTTTATATTTTATATTTTATATTTAAATTTTATATTTTATATTTTATAATTTATATTTTATATTTTATATTTTATATTTAAATTTTATATTTTATATTTTATATTTCATATTTTATATTTTATATTTTATATTTTATATTTTATATTTTATATTTAAATTTTATATTTTATATTTTATATTTTATATTTTATATTTTATATTTTATATTTTATATTTTATATTTTATATTTAAATTTTATATTTTATATTTTATATTTTATATTTTATATTTTATATTTTATATTTTATATTTCATATTTTATATTTTATATTTTATATTTTATATTTTATATTTTATATTTAAATTTTATATTTTATATTTTATAATTTATATTTTATATTTTATATTTTATATTTTATATTTAAACTTTATATTTTATATTTTATATTTCATATTTTATATTTTATATTTTATATTTTATATTTTATATTTTATATTTTATATTTTATATTTTATATTTTATATTTTATATTTTATATTTCATATTTTATATTTTATATTTTATATTTTATATTTAAATTTTATATTTTATATTTTATATTTTATATTTTATATTTTATATTTTATATTTAAATTTTATATTTTATATTTTATATTTTATATTTTATATTTTATATTTTATATTTTATATTTTATATTTTATATTTTATATTTTATATTTTATATTTTATATTTTATATTTTATATTTTATATTTTATATTTTATATTTTATATTTTATATTTTATATTTTATATTTTATATTTTATATTTTATATTTCATATTTTATATTTTATATTTTATATTTTATATTTTATATTTAAATTTTATATTTTATATTTTATATTTCATATTTTATATTTTATATTTTATATTTTATATTTAAATTTTATATTTTATATTTTATATTTTATATTTTATATTTTATATTTTATATTTTATATTTTATATTTTATATTTTATATTTTATATTTTATATTTTATATTTTATATTTTATATTTTATATTTTATATTTTATATTTTATATTTTATATTTTATATTTTATATTTCATATTTTATATTTTATATTTTATATTTTATATTTTATATTTAAATTTTATATTTTATATTTTATAATTTATATTTTATATTTTATATTTTATATTTAAATTTTATATTTTATATTTCATATTTTATATTTTATATTTTATATTTTATATTTTATATTTTATATTTTATATTTTATATTTAAATTTTATATTTTATATTTTATATTTTATATTTTATATTTTATATTTTATATTTTATATTTTATATTTTATATTTTATATTTTATATTTTATATTTTATATTTTATATTTTATATTTTATATTTTATATTTTATATTTTATATTTTATATTTTATATTTCATATTTTATATTTTATATTTTATATTTTATATTTAAATTTTATATTTTATATTTTATAATTTATATTTTATATTTTATATTTTATATTTTATATTTTATATTTAAATTTTATATTTTATATTTTATATTTCATATTTTATATTTTATATTTTATATTTTATATTTTATATTTTATATTTTATATTTAAATTTTATATTTTATATTTCATATTTTATATTTTATATTTTATATTTTATATTTTATATTTTATATTTAAATTTTATATTTTATATTTTATATTTCATATTTTATATTTTATATTTTATATTTTATATTTTATATTTTATATTTAAATTTTATATTTTATATTTTATATTTTATATTTTATATTTTATATTTTATATTTTATATTTTATATTTTATATTTTATATTTTATATTTTATATTTTATATTTTATATTTTATATTTTATATTTTATATTTTATATTTTATATTTTATATTTTATATTTTATATTTTATATTTTATATTTTATATTTCATATTTTATATTTTATATTTTATATTTTATATTTTATATTTAAATTTTATATTTTATATTTTATAATTTATATTTTATATTTTATATTTTATATTTTATATTTAAATTTTATATTTTATATTTTATATTTCATATTTTATATTTTATATTTTATATTTTATATTTTATATTTTATATTTTATATTTAAATTTTATATTTTATATTTTATATTTTATATTTTATATTTTATATTTTATATTTTATATTTTATATTTTATATTTTATATTTTATATTTTATATTTTATATTTAAATTTTATATTTTATATTTTATATTTTATATTTTATATTTTATATTTTATATTTTATATTTTATATTTTATATTTTATATTTTATATTTTATATTTTATATTTTATATTTTATATTTTATATTTTATATTTTATATTTTATATTTAAATTTTATATTTTATATTTTATAATTTATATTTTATATTTTATATTTTATATTTTATATTTAAATTTTATATTTTATATTTTATATTTCATATTTTATATTTTATATTTTATATTTTATATTTTATATTTAAATTTTATATTTTATATTTTATATTTTATATTTTATATTTTATATTTTATATTTAAATTTTATATTTTATATTTTATATTTTATATTTTATATTTTATATTTTATATTTTATATTTTATATTTTATATTTTATATTTTATATTTTATATTTTATATTTTATATTTTATATTTTATATTTCATATTTTATATTTTATATTTTATATTTTATATTTTATATTTTATATTTAAATTTTATATTTTATATTTTATAATTTATATTTTATATTTTATATTTTATATTTTATATTTTATATTTAAATTTTATATTTTATATTTTATATTTCATATTTTATATTTTATATTTTATATTTTATATTTTATATTTTATATTTTATATTTTATATTTTATATTTTATATTTTATATTTTATATTTTATATTTTATATTTTATATTTCATATTTTATATTTTATATTTTATATTTTATATTTAAATTTTATATTTTATATTTTATATTTTATATTTTATATTTTATATTTTATATTTTATATTTTATATTTTATATTTTATATTTTATATTTAAATTTTATATTTTATATTTTATATTTTATATTTTATATTTTATATTTTATATTTTATATTTTATATTTTATATTTTATATTTTATATTTTATATTTTATATTTTATATTTTATATTTCATATTTTATATTTTATATTTTATATTTTATATTTTATATTTAAATTTTATATTTTATATTTTATATTTCATATTTTATATTTTATATTTTATATTTTATATTTTATATTTTATATTTTATATTTTATATTTTATATTTTATATTTAAATTTTATATTTTATATTTTATATTTTATATTTTATATTTTATATTTTATATTTTATATTTTATATTTTATATTTTATATTTTATATTTTATATTTTATATTTTATATTTTATATTTTATATTTTATATTTTATATTTTATATTTTATATTTCATATTTTATATTTTATATTTTATATTTTATATTTTATATTTAAATTTTATATTTTATATTTTATAATTTATATTTTATATTTTATATTTTATATTTTATATTTTATATTTTATATTTAAATTTTATATTTTATATTTTATATTTCATATTTTATATTTTATATTTTATATTTTATATTTTATATTTTATATTTTATATTTAAATTTTATATTTTATATTTTATATTTTATATTTTATATTTTATATTTTATATTTTATATTTTATATTTTATATTTTATATTTTATATTTTATATTTTATATTTTATATTTTATATTTTATATTTTATATTTTATATTTTATATTTTATATTTTATATTTTATATTTTATATTTTATATTTTATATTTTATATTTTATATTTTATATTTTATATTTTATATTTTATATTTTATATTTTATATTTCATATTTTATATTTTATATTTTATATTTTATATTTTATATTTTATATTTAAATTTTATATTTTATAATTTATATTTTATATTTTATATTTTATATTTAAATTTTATATTTTATATTTTATATTTCATATTTTATATTTTACATTTTATATTTTATATTTAAATTTTATATTTTATATTTTATATTTCATATTTTATATTTTATATTTTATATTTTATATTTTATATTTTATATTTTATATTTTATATTTAAATTTTATATTTTATATTTTATATTTTATATTTTATATTTTATATTTTATATTTTATATTTTATATTTTATATTTTATATTTTATATTTTATATTTTATATTTTATATTTTATATTTTATATTTAAATTTTATATTTTATATTTCATATTTTATATTTTATATTTTATATTTTATATTTTATATTTTATATTTTATATTTTATATTTTATATTTTATATTTTATATTTTATATTTTATATTTTATATTTTATATTTTATATTTTATATTTTATATTTTATATTTCATATTTTATATTTTATATTTTATATTTTATATTTTATATTTAAATTTTATATTTTATAATTTATATTTTATATTTTATATTTTATATTTTATATTTTATATTTAAATTTTATATTTTATATTTTATATTTCATATTTTATATTTTATATTTTATATTTTATATTTTATATTTAAATTTTATATTTTATATTTTATATTTCATATTTTATATTTTATATTTTATATTTTATATTTTATATTTTATATTTAAATTTTATATTTTATATTTTATAATTTATATTTTATATTTTATATTTTATATTTTATATTTTATATTTTATATTTTATATTTTATATTTTATATTTTATATTTTATATTTTATATTTTATATTTTATATTTTATATTTTATATTTTATATTTTATATTTTATATTTTATATTTTATATTTTATATTTTATATTTTATATTTTATATTTTATATTTTATATTTTATATTTTATATTTTATATTTTATATTTTATATTTTATATTTTATATTTTATATTTTATATTTTATATTTTATATTTTATATTTTATATTTTATATTTTATATTTTATATTTTATATTTTATATTTTATATTTAAATTTTATATTTTATATTTTATATTTCATATTTTATATTTTATATTTTATATTTTATATTTTATATTTTATATTTTATATTTTATATTTTATATTTTATATTTTATATTTTATATTTTATATTTTATATTTTATATTTTAGATTTTAGATTTTAGATTTTATATTTTATATTTTAATTTTATATTTTATATTTTATATTTTATAATTTATATTTTATATTTTATATTTTATATTTTATAATTTATATTTTATATTTTATGTTTTATATTTTATATTTTAATATTTAAGTTTTATATTTTATATTTTAAATTTTATATTTTATATTTTTTATTTAAATTTTATATTTGATATTTTATATTTTAATATTTAAGTTTTATATTTTATATTTTAAATATTATTTATAAAATAATGCTGTGAAGAAATGTTATTTCAATTATGCGAGGAAGAAGGTATTTATGTACGACCTACACACTTGTAGTATTCATTGTAATTTATACAAATATGCTTATTACTTTGCTGATGCTCGTTGAGTAGGTGGGGCAAGATTTCTGCCTACTTTCTCGTGTATACTGTATACATATATGTATATATCTTTGTATATATATCTTCTTTTGAACCAAAATAAATGAATAGTATTTTTAGCTAAATTCCTATTCTATAATATTTATTCGTGCAGGTACTATTTATATACATATGTTAATATATATATATATAATATATGAAAAGTACGGTAGCTTTAAGGTTTCACTATACAAAAGATATTTCACAAATTTATTTACACTACTGAAAAGGTTCATAAAATCACCCTTACTCTTATCCTTTTCATTCTGTCAGCCTCCGCAAAGAGTTTACTGAAAGAGCATAACTATTATGAACTCTCTTGAAGGTCACTCTCTTGCAAAAATAATTGACATTTGCAACGCATGCGCATTATTTATGGGAGAAGAAAGCGCGTAAGCCGTGTCAACACCCACATTTTACAGTTTAAGAGTCTGTATAATAAATTTATTTGACAGCTCATAACAGAGCGTTAAATGATGATGTGTCAAATGAGCAAAGAATTGCGTAGAATGTGAAAATATGAAAATAACAAAGAAAAGGGATTAAAAGAAAATTCAAATATAGAATTTCTTAATTCGTAAGCTACGTGAAGAGGCAGCGATGTGGGAGCCAATTTAATAAAAATACCTACTAATATTTTTTTTATAAGGAATTATAAGAAATTATTTAAATTTTTTTTGCACAGTAAGATAGTAATTATAAAATTTATATAATTAAGTGTAGTTAGAATTGGACTTATGAGAATATTTCTGAGAGTGTGGCTAAGAGATCTACATTGATTTGTTTGAGCGTTGCACAACTAAGACCCTGTGACGGTCACGCTAGCCGGGCGCTTAGCATTGAGCTCCACTTGTAGAGAGTTACTAGTTTGATTTCCGTCCCGATCAACATATCTCCGAGAGTATTGCTGATATGAAATAAAAAGCTCCTCTTAAAAATCTAACAGCCACTAGTAGGCAGCTAGTCATCACATCAGATGAGTCGGCTTCACATTGTTCAGCGAATCAACAGACAGCGGCTGCACAAGCTATGCCATATGGTTCGGCTGGCTAGGTATACTCCAGCTTTGAAAGTTTTCAATCCAGTACCCGCCGGTGGAAGCAGGAGAAGGAAGACCTCCACACTGTGGGAAAGACGAGATGTAGAAGGACCTGGCTGTATTTAGTATAATAATACTAATAAGCGCCAAACAAAGAAAAATTTGAATGAAGGGCACGATGTTAACTCTACTATAATCACCAATAAGAAGAAGAAGAAGAATACCTAGAAGGAGGATGAGAGTTTTCAAGGTCGAAAACAGAATCTTAAAAAAATGAGGTTAGGAATTTTCTTATTATAATATTTGGCGCTATGTAACTGCTGAATCAATTTTCGGCCGAGCTCCTCATCCAATATGAGGAGGAAGCAAAAAGGAAAATTCAAATTTAATGGAGAATGTTCATTTGAAAGTACATTCTTTGGATTTCAGTTTTTGCAGATAATCTCTTTCATATATTGCCCGCGGCTACGTTTCAGTTGGTCCATCCGTTGAGTTCAATTTTCGATTACTCGTTCGAGCATTTCGAAGTGGTACTTTGCTCCAAGGCTTGAATCGAAAGGGGATTGCCTGCATCAGTCTTTACATTTACCCACAGGATAAAGTCTAACGGTTTGATATTACACGATCTTGGTGACTAATCGACCAGCTCAAAACGTGGTAATAAATCCATTGATTGATGCGATGTGAGGGAAGTGGCGGCGTTTTGTTAAAACCAAATGTCGCCTGGATCACGAGCTTCAACTTCAGGCATCAAATGGTCGGTTATCATGGTGCGATAACGGTCGCCATTGACGGTTACGTTCTCACCGGCATCAGTTTTGAAGAAATATGAACCGATGATTCCACCGGTCCACAAACCACTCCAAAACGTGGCTTTTTCTAGATGAAATGGCAGCTCTTGAATCACTTCAGGTTCTTCTTCGTCTAAAATGCTGGTTTACTTACACATTGAACCAGAAATAAGCCTCATCGCTGAACGAAATTTGGCTCGAAAACATTGCATGTTCTTGGAACTTTTCAAGAGCCCATAGTGCGAAGCGATGTTGCTTGGGAAGGTCCAGCTTAAAAGCTAATTTCAATCTATTGCCTCCAGGTATGGAAGAAAATTCACTGGGTGTACATAAAGAATCTTCTTTGATAACTCTCTGTGCACTTCGCCGTAGTATGAGCAAAATTCTATGCCCAATAAGCCTCAATATCTTCAGAAGAGTTTGGTCACTCCAACACAATCGCGGTCTGTATAGGTATAGGTATATACATTTTTTTTTGCATTTAATTCGGCAGCATCCATCAGTAAAACTGGATTTTTGTGAAATGAGTCTCAGTAAATGATTAAACTATCCATACCCGTCGGAGCAATATGCGCTCGGGACCCACTTTTAAATGATCCATACCCATTAGAAGACCTTGCATACAGGCCACACTGTTAGAAAACCTCAAGGATTGCGAACAACATTAAGTCTAGTAACACTCGAAAAAACTGAACTCTCATTTATATGTTGGATATTTATATTTTCTCCTCGTCCTTTAAAACTACTTGATGGATGGATGTACATCTAATTTTTGTAGTGTACTGTCAATACTCCAGCTGTCAGAGCTATAAATAGTTAACGAGCTCATTCAGAGCCATCCATCACCCATTAACGTTGAGTCATCCAGCAGTGCCCTCAATCTGTTTCCAATGATGTTTGAATAATTCTTCTTCATATCAGTTAAGTTAAGTGGTCATTAGAGGCAAATGCTTTTGACCTACTGAGAGCACAAATAATTGCATTTTTTTGTTTATTTTTGAAAATTGTGAAAAATGTGACCACAGCCAGAAATAGATGCATCATAACGCATACCAAATGACACAAATATCAAGCGAGTGCTAAATATTTGACAGAAATGTATGCTTTTTGGTTGAGAAAGTAGAAGGATTCGAATATTATCGATATCTGTATGCTCTCTGTATTATCAGCATTCAAAGAGCGATACAACCGCAGTGTGTGCAGCAAGGTAACGGTAAAAAGAATATTAACATAAAACAAAATTGAAGCTCAACTGATGGACGGCGTGCTGATGACGCTGACACAAGCGCAACGTTGAGTTTTCAGTACATTTTCAGTTGCTCATTTGCTCACACCACATACTCGTACCAAAAACAACAAAAACCAAATGCATTTCAAACTGATCTACGCTAAATTCCTTGCACTCGCTGCTGTTGTTGCTGCTTTTGCTTTGCCGCTCGCCTTCAAGTTGAAGTATAATAAAATTATAATACCGAACGACAGGTCGTATGAGTGATGACTGGCTGGTTGCTTGCGTGCAGCAGATGTTGATTGCGCTATTTGAATACTCTTCTTCCTGCAGCAGGTGGCAATCAATATGAAGCTTTCTAAATATACATACATACATACATATGAGTATAAGAAAGTTCTTGCATGTGCTTGTAAATTCCGCCATCCATCAGTCAGTTAGCGTTTAACAAGATTTCATATTGGTTGTGATTTTTATATGAAAAAAAGTACTTTTTTTATTTTTTGCTCATTCGAACTTTGCTCTCTTTCTTGTCGCTGCTCACATTGAGTGACGTGGATTTGTCAATTTCAGTCGTCTGCAGTATATATATATATATATATATATTTGTGTGGTTGTGTGTTTTTTTATGTGGGTAAAATTTACGTGTAGTCGGTTTAAATATTTACATATACAATCTTGTGGCAGCCCTTACATGTTTATATGTATATATGTATATTTGTATGTGATTGAGAACACATGTAGTTAACCTCCAGCAGTCCAACTTAAATAGAAAGTGATGCAAATTTGACCTAATTTCAGTTTATTTGCCAATGAGTGAGTGTGAAATTCTTTGGTTTTATGGCTAAAGCGCAAACAAATGGGCATTAAGGCGTTCAACAAATCATAATTTTAAAATTGGAAAATTGGAAAATTCCTACAGGGGGTTATAGGTTGCTTTATTTTAAAGAAATTTTATTTTTACTGCCTTTTATCTTTATAAAATTTGTATGTATGTCTCTATTAAAACAGAAAAAATGTGAATCATATTTTTAAATTCATAAAAAAAATAACTAAAAAAGCACTAATTTTTTTTTTAAATATAATATTATTTTTTTATAATTTTGGGAATTTGAGTTATTTTTTTTTTAAATAATATAAAATAAAATTAAAATAAAATACAACATTACTATTGTTACTTTCCTTTCTTAATATTCATAGCAATAATACTTCTTTGGCCACGAAAAAATAAAAGCCCTAAGATTTCTTCCTAATTATTGACTCTTACGCGATATTCGCTGATGCAAATGCGCAAGGAAGACTACATGCAGACTCATCAGATGCCGACGGGGTTGATGAGAGAGTAGAGTTAGGTCTTCGTTGGACGAGAGAAGGCTTTACTTTTCAATAGCCTACTCAGTACAAAGTAGCAACTGTTGGCAATAGTGATTCAGCACTGAATTTCAAAGCTGACATTGTTGTTGATGTTAATACTGGTTCCAAAATAGACGAAGTTACCTACAACTTCAAAATCATGACTGTCATGTCATCTTGCCATCGTTCACTACCAGACCCAGATCCTTCGCTTCCTTATCCATGCTTGAAGAAGCAGAACTCACTGCGCGGTTGTTGAAGCCCACCTTTGAGCTCTGCACCTCATACTAGATTTTCCAGCCTCAAGTTGAAAAGTCACAAGACAAGAAATCAACTTTGTTTGGTATGGAACGGCTCGGAGGGGAGCTTCCTGATCTTGATATAACTTTTGGTGTTGCTTAAGATCAGTTTACACAGCCGTATAAGTTTTGCGGGTATACAAAATTCAGACGCAGGAGCATAGTATTAGATCCTATTCGTGCTGTCGAGGGGTCTTTTCCAAGATTCATCTTTAGTCTTTGACACAAAATGCTCGAAAGAAGGAAATTGGCGCATACTGCGGGGTCTCTTTTATAGTGGATTGGACAGAGTCCACTTAAATTCCATTCTGCAAAGAAGCTGTTGCAGGCGCCTTGTCAACTTTTCACCGATCTGTTTGAATAGCTCTTTTTTTAGCGGGAGATCGCAATTCGAACCTCGTCATAGTCGGGTAATGTGTTTTGGATTCCCTTTTTTCGGGTATTCCATTATGCCGCTTAACAGGCTGAGTAAGTATTCCTTCCATAAAGTCAGCAAACTCTGGATCACCTCTTTGGGTTTTGCCCGGCCGTGGAAGCTTCTGTAAGTCACTGTCTGACTGAAGAAGAAAGCACTTCATTTCTCGGTATCTATCCCACCTCGCACGTGCAGTGGTCGATCGGAAGTTTGCAAGGTAGGCACTATATTTACTCTCAACTGCCGTTCAACATTCCTCATCATACTAGCTCTTTTTCTGTCGCAGCCTAAATCTAATTGCTTTCGTAGCGGCGGTGAGTAGGAAGTTTGTAATGCCGTTCCACAGTTCTTTTATACCGAGTTGCTGAACAGAGTCCTCAGAAAGCAAGAGTGCAAGTCGCATGGGCGCATAACAGCGGCAATGATAAAGAATTTTGTTTTGATACGGCTTGCGGCAAGACGTTCATCCAGTATCCCTTCGACCACAAAACCGACACCAAATTTGCACTCCCTTGTATGGCTGCTGCAGTAAATATCGCTAGGGAATACCGTTTTTGGTCCTTGCCGCTTTCATCGCACTTCTTGGTCAGCGGTTTAGTTTTACGAAAACACCAACCACAGCTGAGCTGTTAGTTTCTTCATTGAAGCTGTAGCCGAGCGTTGTCATGATGAAAAGTTATTGATTCGTGTCTGGTCACATTTTCTGGTCGTTTTTTCACGATGACCTTTTTCAAACGAATCAATTGTTTTCGGTAGTGGTCCCCATTGATCGTTTGACCCGGTTTTGATTGCTCATAATAGAGCACACCATTGTGGTCCCACCAAATACATAGCATAACCTTGGCACCATGGATATTCGGCTTTGCCGTGGATGTCGATGGTTGGCCGGGCTTCACATACGATCTCTTGCGCTTTGAGTTATCATAATGAATCCATTTTTCATCGCCAGTGACAATTCGATGCAAAAAAGACTTCTTTTGGTGGCGTTGAAACAACATTTCCGACATGCAGAATCGACGATCGACGTTCGACGTCTCTTGGCTTTAATTCATAAGGCACCCAATTTCCAAGCTTCTGGAAGAATCATAATAATTTTAATTGTATGGAAACGGTTGCTTGATCAACTCCTAACACTTTTGCAAGTTCTTCTTGCGTCGAGCAATGTCTCCAATTCTTTGTCTTGAAATTTGTTTGGCTGTCCTGGTCGTTCTCCGTCGTCTAAGTCGAATTTGACGCTTTTAAACCATGCAAACCACTATTGGCACGTTCGTTCGGCTAAACCATAGTCACCATAAACGTCCAGTGAAATTCGATGGCTTTCTTTGTTTGCTTTATTTTACAAATAACTGGCGCTTTGTAACCGCTGAAGCAACTTTTTGCCGAACTCCTCTTCCAATTTTTAGTTTTGCGTCTTAATGTTTTCCGGCAAATGGAGGGACAGTTATTTCTAAGCTGCCGCCGAACGTTTTATTTCATGTCAGAAATACAAGTGGAAGGCTTGGTATTCCCGGCGAGGTTTTTGGTTGCTTGATTGTTGGTCCAACCAGGATTCGAACTCTGGCCTTCCGCAAGGCTGTACATAATACTAACCACTCGGCTATGGTGGCCGCTTTATTTTAGTTGATTTTTTGTTGTTGTTTTATAGTAGTCATCGCTTGATATAGTGTTCATGTGAGACTTCCATAGTTATTTTACCAACAGCTTGCTTTTGAAAATATGAAAAAATAGAGATTTGGTTTTCATAAGCCCTAAAGTATGTAAACTTGCAATATTTAAATTACAAATATTCATTGGAAAGCTCTCTTCGACGATACTGCTGTTAGTGGGAATGTATAAAATGCTTTTTACTATAAAGTTTGTTTGTATGTACAGCCTTGGCGAAAAGTATTAGGCACCCCACTAATTTCTAAATTTTTTGTTTTAACTAGTGATCGATTTAATAACGGCAGCAATTCTCTTAGGCATCCTGCGTATAAGCTTTGCACATTCGTCCGCACTTATAGAGTACCACTCGTTAATTAAGGCATTCTTTAAGGCAGTTTTGTAGCCCACATGTGCTCAATGGGATTAAGATGGGGAGACTGTGCAGTCCAATCTAACAAAACAATGTTGTTATCGCTAAACCAATGCATCGTAGTCGCTGATTTGTGACAAAGAGCAATGTCTTGCTGAAATTGAACCCCGTCTTAATTAATATCGCCGAAAATGCGCGTCAACGAAGGCAGAAGAACAGCTTCTAATACATTTATGTACTTTTGACTGTCCATGCGACCCTTGCAAACGAACATTTCGCTGCCACTATCAGCAGCCATGCAGCCCCAAATCATAATGCTACCTCCTCCATGCTTAACAGTGGGTACCACGCAATCTGGATGATATTCTTCCCCAACCCGTCGCCTCACGAACGTCACACCAGGGGTTCCAAATATCTGTAGAAAAGAAAAAATAATGTTTTCATAAGATTTGTATTATGTGTTCAAAATTGCTCTAGTGTAAGAAGTTATGGCTGTTAATACTTTAAGACGATCTTAACTAAGCTTACCTCGAAGTTTGATTCATCAGACCACATACCACAGTACATTCGAGCCACGGCTTCTTTCGAGCTTTACATCTTTTTAAGCCTGCTTTCATAAGTCTTCTTCTAGGTGTTCGAGCACTAACTGGTTTACTGAATTCTTCCGAAAGGGCAACTGCAAGGACAGAAGAAGATTTTTTGCGATCCTTGAGAAACTCGCGTATAAGTATTCGGTCTTCTCGTTTACTGTTTAGACGCTTTCTTCCACTTTTTGATCTATTATTTTGGGATTTCGTCTCCACAAATCGCCTGATAGCACATTGGACCGCACACCGCGCTTCGCGAACATCCCACCAAATTGGCAATCTCAACCTGAGACTTACCTTTTTCACTTAGAACTTGAATTCTAACTCTATCATCGTAACTACCATAATTTCACTTTTTTTAAGCATTTCGGTAAATATGAATTATTTTTATAAGATTGGTAACTTTTCACTAAATGACAATTTTTAGGTTTAGCTTACCCAGAGTGATATGACTTTTAATATAATATTGTTATTAATATTCATTCATTTAATCAACAGTTAAACACGCATGTAAGACATTTACAAAAAGAAGTGGTAACTTTGATAGCCACATTTGAGAATACTTACTATTTTAGTGGAGTGCCTAATACTTTTTGCCAAGGCTGTATATACTCATACTAAATTTGCTTCAGTGAATTTTTGTTGAATTTAAATAGCATTAAAATCTTTAAATTTTGATTACAATGCACGCTGGCATCTTCTTCCTCTTCTTTTTATTCTTCTTCTTCCTCTTCCTCTTCTACTTCTGCTTACTCCTCATTCACCATGCATACTTTAATTGCGGCGCATATCAAACGATTGCACATTGTAAATATGTTTAACACTATCAGTCAGTAATTTCTTGTACCTCTTCCTCTCTCTCTCTCTCTCTTTTTTCTACTCCTCTCATACACTCACATATTGTTTGCAATTGGCCAGTCAGCACATCATCATTTACGAGCGGTTTCAGCAACATCATCAGCTGTACAAAGCTGCTGGTGGTGATATATATATTTATATTGTATATATATACACACTAACTTAAATATACAAAATTACAAATGCTTGCAGCTACTAATACCCTACCCATTTATACCCTTCTCACAACCGCCTCTCTCTCTCTCTCTGCTCTACACAATGTCATCCTTTTCCTTTCAACACGAGTCCTTTTCTTCTACAGCTAGACTTCTATATATGGATTCTTTCATCTTCTTGATTTTGCTGCAATTTAAGTATCAGTATGTTGCAACAGCTGCCTAAGCATCATCAGCAGGCAATAAGTACAACAACTACTATTACAATTACAACAATTTCTTTCGAAGCTCCAACTAACTACAGCCGGCTGGTTGGAAGGCGTCGTGCGAACGTCAATGGCAGCCGGGCGTTGGTAATCCATTAGCGCAAAGGATTTGTTAGAATGTCGCCAACTGACGCTTTTTCAACAGAGAAAGAAAATAAATTGGGTCATTGTCGTATAGGCAAACACATGAAAGTGTGACAGCCACTATTTGCTTATGTGTGTGCCCCTGTGTGTGTGTTAGTTCTCTCTGTAGCTTTTTTTTTTTTTAATACTTTAGTTACTTTTCAGTATATTGCACACTTTCACAAATCGTTGTCAATTTTTAAAGCTATCAAAAGGTTGTTGATAAGCGTTTTGGCAGGCTTTGCAGAAAATATTTATCATGAAAAATTTGCCAATGAAAGGAAGTAGAGAGCGAGAGAGAGAGAGAGAGGGGTAGGAAGTACGATGGTAATTTATTTATGTCCGGAACGCATAATGACTGGGAATTTTTACCATTGAATTTAAACTTAAATTTCGGAAGAGAAGAAACAATAGTCTCTGTGCTTTCTGTGAGTTTACGCTTAGCCTGGTTTGAGACAACCTCTTCTAACGTAATGTGGTTCATTTTATTTTAATTTCCTCGAAGAGTTAAAGATATAGAGATTATTATGGAAGAGTGGACCAACTGATCTCAAAGGCCTTCAAGAGAAAATACATTCTGGATGTATTCTAAATACTAGTCGTAGTAATCTTCGTAATGTGAGCAAAGAAAGTTTTGCTTTCGGCATAAGATTGGCATAATTCAGCCCCTAAGAGGATGGTTTCGTATTCGTGGTGGGAGAGATGCTCCGTCACCAAGTACCCGGTAAATGAACCTTTTCGCGCTGATTAGCACTCACTCCCCAACGGAAGAGAAAGACGATGTGACCAAGTATACCTTTAATTAGCGCCTGGAGCGTACTCATGAGCGCTGCCCACACTACAATGTGAAAATCGTTCTAGCCGAAAATGGACAAGGAAGGTATTTTTGCCACATTTGTCAAAAAGTTCAGTGTTCACAACGAAACATTTCGAAATGGGTTGAGTCAGATCGACTTCGCTGGAGCCCGAAATATGTTTGTCTGAAATACTGGATTCCAGTATAAGAAAATTCAAAAAAGTACTTGGTTCTACCCAAAGAACGCTTGTCAAAAACACAAGTTAAGTTCGAAGTCAAAAAGCGGCAAGCAAAACAAACGAAAAAACAGTTTTCAACTCGGCTTGCACTCCTGCTCTCTCAGAGCACTGAGCAGCAACTCGATGGAAGGGGACTGTTGCATTTCCAACTCTCTACGTAAAGCTTCAAATGACACTATTGGATTTAAGCAAAGTTAAGAAGAGCTGGTGCTATGAGGATTGTCACAACGCTGTGGAGAAAAAAAGGCGGCCTGTCTAACAATATTGAGATCGGCCATAACGCGAACTATCAGCGTCATATAACTTCGTGATTTTTAAACAAAAACGAGCTGCCTTTACCCGCTGTGGGAACAAGAGGAAGATGAAACCACTACATTGAAAATATAAGGTGGAGATCCGAGAACAAAGCGGAGAAGAGACTGACATGCTGCAAGATAGTGATTTTTTTGCGTGCTTATAACATAAGAGAGAGAGAGAGAGAGAGAGAGAGAAAGTAAAACTCAGCGCTGCCTTATCAGCTGTAATTTATTACTAGTCGCTGAGGTCTTAGAAGAATAAGTATATCTATTTTGACAATTTTTCTTCTTCTTTGTTGGCGTTGGCACCGCTTACGCGATTATAGCCGAATCAATTACAGCGCGCAATTCCTCTCTTCTTTTCGCTGTCTGGTGCCAGCTGGAAATACCAAGTGAAACCAGGTCGCTCTCCATCTGATCCTTCCAACGGAGTGGAGGTCTTCCTCTTCATCTGCTTCCACCAGCGGGTACTGCATCGAATACTTTCAAAGCTGGAGGGCTTTCATCCATTCGAACGACATGACCTAGCCACCTTAGCCGCTCTCTCTTCATTCGCTGAACTATGTCAATGTCATCGTATAGCTTGTACAGCTCATCGTTCCATCGTCTGCGGTATTCGCCATTGCCAATGCGCAAAGGACCATAAATCGTTCGCAGAACTTTCCTCTCGAAGACTCCTAGAGCCGACTCATCAGATATTGATAACGTCCACGCTTCTGCGCCATATAGTAGGACCGGTATAATGAGCGACTTGTACAGCTTGGTTTTCGTTCGTCGAGAGAGGACTTTACTTTTCAATTGCCTACTCAGCCCAAAGTAGCACCTGTTGGCAAGAGTGATTCTGTGTTGGATTTCAAGGCTGACATTGTTGTTGGTATTAATGCTGGTTCCTAGATAGACGAAATTATCTACGACCTCGAAGTTATGACTGTCAACAGTGACGTGGGAGCCGAGTCGCGAATGCGATGACTGTTTGTTTGATGACAGGAGATATTTCGTCTTGCCCTCATTCACTACCAGACCCAATCGCTTCGCTTCTTTTTCAAGTCTGGAGAAAGCAGAACTCACGGCGCGGTTTTTGAGAACAATAATGTTCATATCATCGGCTTACGCCAGCAGCTGTACACTCTTATAGAAGATTGTACCTTCTCTATTCAGCTCGGCAGCTCGTATTATTTTCTCCAGCAATAAGTTGAAAAAGTCACGCGATAAAGGGTCACCTTGTCTGAAACCTCGTTTCCGATCTTAACGGAGCTTTTGCTTTGCAATTACTAGGAGAAGAAATTTTTTTTTCTTAAAGAATCGATCAAATATCATTAGCCTAACACCGATTTTGAATTTATATTAAATTGGTAGAGAACTTGAAGTAAAAATTTTCGCATGCAACACTTTTTGGGTCTGTGTGGACACCTATGCTGGGTGCTTCGCAAAAAACTTGCCTTTTCTAGAAATTTTCCCTGAGGTGGCTTTCCTCAATTTCAGATCTTTAGCTTAGTAATTCTGTGGATGTACCTAGACTAGTCCGTTCGAAGAACTATCGCATCTCTTTATTAGGTGTATGTTTCTTTCAAGTTGAAAGAAATGTATTTTAGTTCACCCACCGCCCTAATGTGGTTATTGAAATTTTTTAAATTGTTTATATCAGAAGTACTACTTCACAATTCTTCACATGTGAGGCAATTAAAAACCTTAGCTCTTCGAAGGATCTTGCTTTTTCTATCCTTGGCTGACAGTTTTACCTCTTGATCTATTTTCATTAAATTAATGGCATACAACTCTCAATGCTGATTAAATAATTCTAAGGAAAATTAAAAAATATAAACAGCCAAAAAATTATATAACAACATACAATAATTATCTGCCACCTGACGAAATTACTCAATAACAAAATATGTCATATCACTTAATATTTATCTCCATCTTCGAAAAGTAGTTACCTAACCTTACTCAACATTTCTTTCCGCCTGAGTATCGCCATCAAAAAACCGAGAGCAACGCAACAAACGCTTATTGCAGCATAAACGCTTGTTGCATCTTTTCACCCAGTTTGCTAGTGGCTCTATTGATTGCTCTTTAAACACCTTTCTTTGCGCAAAGTAAGCAAAAAAAATATTATTTATAATTTATTCACTTTTACTCTTAACATCTCCAAAAAAAGAGAGCAGCTCTTACTTTTCTCCCTTTCGATAGTAGCAAAAAATAAAAAAAGAAATAGAAAAACAAGCTGCTTGGTTGCATCAGTGTCGGTTGATAGTAAGCTGAACACATACCCTTGCGTACAGCACAGTAAGCCGGAAGTATTGACATTTCTTTCCGGCATCGGAACTTGTTTAGCAACATCTGCCGCAGCAGTATCAGTATATAGAGACATAGCATCAACATGTTTAAAGAGTTTTCATGTAAACAAACAGCGCTCTGGCCGAAGTTTAAATTACTGTTCTTTAACAGTATGTTAAATGATGATTAACAGTCTTATTTAAATGTCAGCTAACAGTGTGTGAGCCAGCTGTACAGAAGAAGTAGTTATGTTAGTGAGAATTGGTTATGCTACTTCAGTAGCAGAGAGTTCACAGAATTCATTGTAATTTAACAGAGGATGGGCTTTACAACATGCAGATGGTTAAGGGAAGCCAGAGGCCGACAAAGGTGCACGAAATAGACGCAGGTGACCAGAAATAATTACATACATATATAGCTCAAGTTTACAAAAAGGAGGAGCGTAATGTGGCCACTTATGGTAAATCAAATAGTTCCCGTGACAGTCGGTTTTTTATTCCGGAATGATCTGACTTTTTATTCGGGCTGTTATTCCCGCAATATTCCCCGAAAACCAATTCAGGACAAAAATATTACCGAACTCTACAAGAGATGGCCAAACAGAGCTGATGGTAACAGCAAAACTGTAAGGCAGTAGTACTTCCTAGGCAAGGCAAAGCAAAGTAGAATTCACTAAAAAGCCAATTGGTAAGCAAACTTTTACTTAAATAATATACTAACGACCAGGTGCATTTAAATGACCTCAAATATCGTCATATCAAGGCAAACTTGACCGAAATAGATTCGAAAGAGGTCCCGTGGAATGAGTTATCTCAGAATCGAGAGCATTTCAAAGGCGATAGGAGTTGTTATGAGTAGAAAAAAAATATTTTTAATCTCTATGAAAAATCCTTAAGTTCTGGGAAGCTTATATTCGATATCTAAGAGTTGCTTTACTTGATGACTAGTCTAAGTTAATAGATATGAATGTAGATAAGCCAATAAAGTTTATTAAAGAATCGATATGGATGCACATTAAAGCGAAGTAATTGAGTCCACTCCGTGGTACCATAATAGGCTTACTCTGATTTAGGTGTACTCGTATTAATGCACACATATTGATGATTACTTCTACTTAATCTTGAGCCTATACGCTGCCTTGTGGTAGCTCACTAGATTGAAAAGCAATTGCTCAGGCGTGATGTATACTTGAGGTACTTAAGGCAGATAGTGCTCATATCAAAACATATTTTCAGTGGACAGGAGGACTCTACCTACTACAATAGTTTTTTCAGAAGCATCTTTCACTAGTCAATTAGAATAGGTAACAAATATTACTTATTCTTCTTCATTTACTTGTTTGGTGTAGGTACTGCTTAAACGATTAATCGCCAATCGTTTTATTTTTTCGACGTTCGACGCCGATCGGAGTCACCAGGTCCTTTACAACTTTATACTTACAAATGGAGTGAAGGAGTTCCTTTTCCTCTACTTTCTGCGTGAATTCGTGCAATGAAAATATTACAAACTGGTGTGATTTCATCAATCCGGACAACATTACCGAGCCAGCGTAGCATTTGCCATTTAATTCGCCGAACTTTGTCTACATCGCCGTATATATCGTGCTATTCGTCGTTCCATCGTCTGTCGAAAGGGGAATTTCAATTCTTAGAAGATCACAATTCTTTGCTTTATGCAAGGTAACCCCTATCTGTTCAGCTTTAGGTGGAGAATATCATATTATAGATCTCCCTTATCTAAAATCCTATTTATTATCAAACGGCTAGAAGAGGCCGGTGACGGAGCTATTGGTGTTGTTCAGTGGCAGTTGTGCTATCGAAGGTTGCTTTAAAATCGACAAATGGATGGTGAGTTTCAATACAGTCAAGGGTAGCTTTGCCTGGTCCAAAATATTCGCTAACGATGGGGCTTTGAGAGTTAAGGGCTTAACTCTGTAGTTTTTGCTACCTCGTTAGCAAGCTCGATTTATATGAGTTTTTATTTTATTCTGGGCGAACTACTATAGACATTGCTTGATGGTCCAATATGGAAGGAAAATGTGATCTTCCGTATATATTTAAAAGACTCAAAAAAAAGTTCAAAATTGCTTCCATAACCTTATTGCCATCAGAAAATTGGTATTTTCTGGAAATAATCCCTCATAACCAGAAAAAAACTATAAACAAATGTAATTTTCCTGTCGACGTCCGCAACTCTAGCTTTCTTGGATTCCTGTGAATATAAAAATTTACTGAGATGCTTTTGTCGAGTCTCCAGTTATATGTATTAAGCCCGGTATCTGAGGTAATTTGCTGTTAAATGGGCACATATTTTGATTGAGAAGAATGATTGCTCAACAAGATTTTACACAGAGTGGTCTTCTACAGCCAATCATTATAAAGTACAAATAATTAAAATAAAGACTCTGAGGCATACTTAACATTTTATTTTACATTACTTGCTATAAATGTCTACTGTAAATTGCATTTATTGTAACATTTCTTCTGTTATCACTCTCACTAGCACTTTTGAATAGCAGTCTTCACAATCTTAAAGGCTTGCCGGAGCTCTGTAGCACCAAAAACCTTTGTGTATGTTATTGTTGAGAGCGCGTAGTGTTGGTGAATATAATTATTTTAAAATTTTTGTTGTTATTATAGGAAAACGAAAACTGTTTTCAATTTGTACGAGAGAGCAGCGAGTAAGATTTTGTGGGTTATTGAGTTCTTTAGAAGTTGAAGTTCATTGGTGATATTTATTATAATTAATTTTTTTTTTGAGACATTTTTTTATTATATCTAATCATTATTGAAATTTGGTTTTGAAAATGTAAAAAAATTAATTAAAAAATAATATTAAAAATTAAAAAAAAAGTCCTTTCAAAATCTTTAGTATATAAAGTCAATCGCTTTTTAAAAGCATTGTATGAATTACACACTCCTTGTTACATATAAATTCTTGGCATCTCGCAATTATTTGCCTTGCATTTAATATATTTTTCAAGCTCCAAATGCCGGCTCGCATTTTATGTCTTACATTACAGAACACAAAGCAAACCATTTTAGTAGCAAAGTCATGTGTGTGTGTGTCTTTGTATACGTGTATATAAAGTGCATTTCAACAACATTAGAGCCGGCGAGGTCATCGTCGTTACCCTACGAATATACAGAAGTTATCACATTTTCGCCACTTTGGACATCGTCATCATCTACTGATTGCATTGAATTACTCACCACTCACCACTCACCGACTATCTCTACGCCGTAAGTATTTACTCCCAAAGCCAAAGCGCGAGTACAAAGCAGCAGTGCAGCCCGTATTGCATTGGTGAAAAATTTCGTCGACTTCGTACTGAGTTGTTGGAGCTCATCGTTTGAGCCAACACTGTGTACTGTTCGCTGTTTGCTGTTCGCTACCTCGCTCGTTGCTCGCTACCAAAAGCGCCCATTGGAGTCATTCGTTTTACATAGACAATTCAGTTTCAGTTGGAGCGTGTTTACGAACGGTTCGTTTCGTTTGACGATTACGCGTTGTGTTTTATAGTGGTGTCTCCTCCGTATCCGTATCCGTGTATTAGCTATATTTCGCAATCGCAAGTTCGCAAATCGCACGCTAGCTAGCTTAACCTCACTCGTCGTCGTGTACGGTTCGTTTTGTAACCAAAAATAAAGAAAAAAAAAATCGGAAAAATATTTAAGTAAAATAAGTAAAAGCATAAAGCATACGAAATATTATTGAAAGATATATACGCATATATTTATGTATGTATGCATGTATATTGTGCAAACATATTTTGCAAATAAATACATATTTGCAATTAACAAGAATGTGTTTAGCTAGAAAATAGCAAAAAAAAAATTGGTTTGTGAAAATAAAAGTGTTTATAAGTGTTATACTTTTGTGCGCGTTTATTCGTAAGCCAGCTCGCTAGCCCGCCCGATTCCTACCACCACCGCACTTGGAGCGTATGGAGTACCCTTAAACGGTGCAGCTCACAAGCAGCTTTCGGTGACTTCGTAAGTCTTCTTTCTTCTTTGAAGCTATACATTTCGTACATTTCGTGACGCTTGAAGCAAGGCAACACAAGTTTTGCTATAAGCCAAGCCATTTAGTCAGTCAACCAGTCAGCCAGTCAGCGCGACAGACAGCCAGCTAGCCAGACATCTCATTCGCAAGCCGAACAAAGTTGTTGGCGAAATTTTGTTGATTTCGTATCCGTTTTTGTATTGTTGTCGGTGGCATCGCCAACACGTCGTCGGTCTGCAACGTCATTTCGACACATTTGAACGCTGTTACCTACATATATACATATATTTTCGTTTGTTTTGCCGAAAATTTAATTTTCGTGCGTGTCGAAGTGTTTATGTGTATGTATTACAGTTACATATAACAAATACATACCTATATATAAAATATATATATTTTTCCATTTACTTAAGAACTACTTGAGTTACTGCTAACCTAGTTTATTGTAACATTTAAAGCAATTTAATATGAAAAAAAGTAGTTTCTGAGTTATATGATGCTGATGTTCAAGGCTAAAAGGCTTGAAAAAATATTGAAAAATTCAAGACTCTTATATGAAAAATAATTACAACTTCAATTTATTAGTTTTTGCTTATATTGTTATTTTCTTTTAAATGTTATACGTACGTACGTACATACGTATGTTTGTCCATGAGACAAGACAGGCCTTCGCCAACAGTTACCATCATTAAGTTTGCGTAATTTACGCGAAACCAGAAATTAAGTAATCCAATACAAGTCATATGTGTAACATATATTTGTATATATGTACAAATTTAATATCATATTAAGCTGCCACACTTAAGGCGCGCCACATATAATATATGTACTTTCAAAGAAATAACTTTCGTCTGAGTTAAGTTTTTGAGCAAGAAAAAAATAAAAAAAAAATAAATAAAGAAATAAAAAAAATAAAAAAATGAAATAAAAAAATAAAATAAAAAATTAATAACTAAAGTAAATAAAACAGAAAAATAAAAATACAAATTTTGCATTGGCAAAAAATATAACGAAAATTTAAAACATAAAAATTAATTGTTCGCCAAAGGTGTAGCAAAAAATAAAAGAAATAAAAATACTGTAATAAAAATTTGCGTAAATTATAGCAAATATATATGTATGTATGAAATGCTATAAATTCAATAAATAGAAATACACACATACGTGTAAATTAAATTGTTGCGTGTTTGTGTGTATTTTGCGGTTGGCCACAATTTATACCTATTTGTATGTACTTCTACTGGCCGCATAGTTTTAGCCACAAGAAAAATTATCTTTAAATTTGTAATAAAAGCAAATTACGAAAAATGTTTACAAACTAATAAATAAGGAACGAAAGAGACCATGATATGACTTACGTAAATTTGAAAACGTTTTTTTCTCTTTATTTTTAAAAAACCAAAGCTGGTTTATATATATGTATGTATGTATATAAAATTGCAAGTTCATCCAGCCGTAACGAATTTTACTTTTTGTTGCTTTATTTACAACAATTTTTTTTCCAATTTTCGCTACTAAACTATAAACACTTTATTGGCAATCAAATACCTATACGTTTTCTAATTTTTTGGAGATTTTTATCTTTACTTTGTTTACTTAACTATATACATACCAGTATATACTATAGAAGGTATAAAATTTTATATGTTTAAAGGAGTATATACGTCTACTTGGGGGTATATATTTTTTTTATGTGTACACTAAGTGCTTTTGGCATTCTCTGTGTACATACGTGTATGCACGTTCGAGTACGCAAGTATATATGTCTACCATACAATTTATGACTGTGGGTTAGGTCAACAGTCAATAGGTGAATTGGCTCTGAATTGCTTGTGTATTTACATACATACAACGGCACCTTTCAGATTTTAAACAAGAAAATAAATAAGAGTTAAATAGCTATGCCTAGTATTTGCGCTAAATTGTCAATAAAAATCTGTGCTTGAATTGTGGAATTTCATTAAAGTGTTGAATTTAAGATGCAGGGGTGTGTATTCTTGTGTGTACTTTAAATCAAAGATAGTCATGTTTTATATAATTGGAATTGAAATGGGAGTGAAATATGTAGACTAAATTGAAGAGATAAAAATCTTAGTGTTATCTGCTTTTCGAAACTATTTTCTGTTTTTTTTTTGTTTGTAAGTGATTTCGATGCTGCAATCAGTTGTCGTAACAATTATAACGTTTAAATGCCCAATAAGGAGGTTTGTGCATCGTAAAGTATAAGAAAAATAAATATACTAAGAACAAAATAAATATTTAATAATTTTTTCTCAATTAAAAATTATAAATTCTAACTTAATATTTAGGAGAAAAGTGCGTTATATGCGTTAAATATTCTTTGTTTAAAAATAAAATCATATTTGCTGTGCTTTATTTTGGACTTTATAGGATACCTACTATTTAGTAAATAATTGTGTGTTAAAAAATTGCCATCAATTTGATTGGAGTTATTGTGTTATTTGAATACAGTCATGGATTTCAATTAGAGAAATGAAAATGTAGATAAACTTTAAAAGTCCAAGTCTATTTTTTTTAGTATGGCATCATACACCATAAAGTTTTCGAAAATCGAATGTCGAATAAAAAAAATGTTTTCCAAATTGTACCAGCAACTTAACATGCTTAAAAATTAAATTTATTGAAATTTTAAGCGGATACCTATTTTTATTTAAAAAAAAATTTAAGCATATATTGCTTTCAAAATTTTCCTGGCAGCTACTATTAACACCTAAAACATATCAAGCATTTAAGTACATTTAAGGTACTGAGAAAATAATTTTCCTTGATACTGAGAACACTTTGATTTTCCCGAAATCAACAAAAAATTGCGTTGTTAACCTTGCAGCATCGACATATTTTGTCAAAATTTCTTTAAATTATATATGTAATTTGAGTGTATGTTTTATTACACTTATTGTTGTCACATAGCCTTTACCAATATTCGTAATTGTTAAACAATTCCTTGTGGCTCTTTGTGCTCTTTATTTTGTATATTGCTGAACTGTTTTTAATTAAACTTAAGCTACAAATCATTGTTTATATAACTAAAAAATAGGTTTTGAATGGAGAACTGTTTAAAATATTATAGAGTATTTTCACCTCTCTCCACTCAAAATGATTTTGAAGGACACACTTTAAAGAATTTACCTGCTAAATATATATAAATCTTAAGAAAAAAGTTCTTAAAATTTTTAAGACCAAAAGTTCGTACAAAGACATCTCTCGTGGCATTTTCACCGTTTACTGATGTATCACAGTTGCCTCAACTAGAGTCGCTTCATTCATAGAACGTTAATCATAATTAATATATGTGCTTTTTTTAATTATATATTTTTAAACCAAATATTTAACAACTTGATTTAATTAAAACTGCAATTTTTATTTAAATTTTTTTTTGATCTTTTTGCTTCAGAGCTACGAACATTTTCAATTTCTTTTTATATTAATTTTGTTTCAATGTTTAACCGTTTAAAAAAATACCAATTAGCAGAGAATTTTCCAAATAAAACTTGTTCTTCCCTATAAAATCGAGTATTAAAATTTTTAGTTAAATTTCTAACAAATTTTTTGCGGTTATTTCCGGAAACTGACATGAGTTTGAAATAATAAAAACATAAATAAGTTCAAGAGAGAATTAAGAAATAAATGGTCAGCTTTAAAGGCTTCCAGCTGAATATTTAAAAAAAAAATTTACCTCAACTAATTGTTTAAAACAATTATAAATTCTAAAAAGATCTGTTAACTTGAAATGTGTTTAAAAACCACAATTTTGTAATTTATGCCGGCAATTAGTTCTATGAAGAAACATTTTTGTGAACTTAAAGTGGTCTAGCAAATTATATAGGCTTAGCGTGTCTTTATTTACGCTTTACAATTGCTTTTTACATATAAATATAATAGTTATAGTTTTTTTTCGACATTAAAGAGAGGTATAAAACAACTCTACGATAACTGAAATCAAATAAATTTCAAAAAACAGATTTTTTTTTAACATTTCTCTTTACAATTATTTTTTTGAAATAACTAATTTTCCCTAACTAGTGTTTTTCGTTAAAATTTTGCGGAAACTTGCTGGCTACTAGGTTGAGCTTTTCGAGAGGTTTTCAAAAAATACAGAGCAATATATTTATTAAGATATATTTTTTTGTGTAATTAATAAAAGTCAAATCCATAATATTTTTTGATTAACAAAAGCTTTTATTATATTATAATACTTATTATATTAATTATACTATTGCATTTCTCAATAAAAATTTTTTTTGGTGCCTCTAACTAAGTTAAGCTCTGACCCTGAGCATATTTTTCTGATTTCTTAATATAAATTATATAACGCAAATTAAGCCACTTTTACTGTTCTGATTTGCTACTTCAATGAACTTTTAAATACACTTATTTTTTATGCACTATGCTCTTTGAAATACAATAAAATGCAAACTTTTACTTTTTTCAACCACTTCTTGCTTCATTATTTCAAACTCGCTTCGCTGCTATTTAGATAAATATATATATGGTATGTATATATGCGTGTGCCAGCAAGTGCATATTCTGTGTCGTTGCAACTCAACTTCTCTTATCTATAAGTGTTCTTCTTTTCTACTCACTTCTAGCGGGTATGTATGTACGTGTATGTATGTAGTTGGAAGTTGCCATGACTGGTGAACAAGTAGACACAACTAAAGTTGCATATAATTCAAATATATGTATGTTTGTGTGTATACTGTATAAATTTTAAATTTTTTCTTAAGCACATAAAAGCGAATGGTTACCTAGCAATAATGATCTTCAACTCGTTTTATTTAGCTACATATATAGTATATTTCTATGTGCATATATATAAATGTATAAATAAAGAGTTTTGATGAATATCTATGTATGTATAATATCTAACTGACTGATGACTATGTGACAGTCAGATTGTTGCCGCTGTTGCTATTTTCTACTTTGCCATCATTATTCTTTCTTAAAAATTTTTCATTATTCTTGTTGTTGTTGATGTACATAGCTTCTGCTTTGCAGCTCAGCAGTCATTTCTACTGCTTTTTTATTTATTTTTTTTATTATTTATTTATTTTTTATTGCTGCGCATCATTATTTACTGACGTTTATTTATTATTTTTATGCATTTTTTATTTCTACATATTTTCTACTCTGTAGAAACTGGTATTTAAATTAAAATTTTTGTAGTTTTTCTTTTTTATGTTGTTATTTTATGTTTAGTGTGCTTATACACTTCGCATTGCATTTTTCTATTCTTCGTTGGTGTTGTCATGGTCAGCTTTGTTGTGTATGGTGATTTTGTAAAATAAAAAGAATTAACCAAACAATTTACATAAAATGGAATAGATTTGGCAATGAATGCAGAATAAAAGTGTTAACATTGAAATTTATGAAAATTTATCATAATATAACTTTTTTTAATTTTTTATTCGTGGAAACTATTAAAAAAAGCAAGTATCTATTTTGGACTTGATCATACAACAATTGTTTATGCGTAGATTTTGCATATAAATTAAATTTGTATGCAAGTTTTACAGAAACCAAAAAAATCTAAACTGATAATTCGAACCGCATTTTATATTACGTTGAATTAAACACATATTTAATAACATTTTTTAGGAATATATACATATATTTTGGTTAAAGGTAAACAAATAATTTTACTTTGACATATTCATTTTTAAAATTTTTTTTGGCCATGTTTTAATATTAAATACTTTATTTTAATAATTAAATTTTGATGAAGACATATTTTGAATTTTTAAGTAATAAGCGTTTTAATGATTATAATCATTTAGGTATAAAGTTTGGCTTTCATATATAGAAATTATTTAATGGATTTTGCCTACATAAAGGCTTAAAATAAATTTCTATTTAAATTTGGAATTTTTAATTTTAAACTATTTTTACATTTTTCTTATAAAATTTTTCAAACCTACAAACATAACAACAAAGTATACAATAAATAGTCAGAAACCCCTATATTGTACTTGATAAAATGTTAAGTTCCTGAATGTAAGCAACGTTAAGCTTTAACTACAGAAAGAAAACAAAAAAAATAATAATAACAAAAAGTATTTGCTAAAAATATAGTTTCAATATAGTTTCTGTAAATAGTAAACATTTAAATAAAACAAATGTTGCCTAAAATTAGGCAAGTGCAATATCGCTGTTCATTTCAATTTTCTTAAACTATATAGAACATTTTCAATTATTTTAATTATTATTTAATATAATTATTTTAGAAAATTAATTATTATTTCATATAACTTTAATTACTTCAATTATTTCAAATTGTTCTGAGACATTTTTCAATGAAATTTTGAAACATTCGTATGTATTAAAAATTGAGGAGTTGCCTACATTAAGTAAATTTTACATTATAAAGCTATTAGCATTCCCTCGGTGAAAGTTTTAATTAAATTAAATTTGTTTACTTATAATTAAGATCTTAAGATCTACATATAAAATAGCAATTTCCAAAGCAAAATTGTTCAATACACCATCAGAACTTTTTTCTTTAAGAGAAATACATATTATTTTTAATTTTATTTATTAATTAATTTTTATTCATTTAAAAATTGTATTAATTTAATTCTTAAAAATTTAGCGAACCTCTTTGACATTTCTCATAAGTTATTTGCAACTATTTTAATTGGAAATTAAGACAATTTTAACTTAAATTGTCAAACTACTATTAAACCCTAAGTGTAGGCTATCATTATATTAATATAAAATGCAAAAATATCAAATAATTGGCTGCATTTGGGCGCTGCAAAAGTACTAAATTCCCAGAAAAATGTTTTATTAAAAAAATATACAATATTTATTTAAAAAAATTCTTTGTAAAAAAATAAATTATATATCAAATGGAGATACAAATTTCTGAAGAAAAAGCTTTAAAGTTATACTTCAGTTTCAAAAAGGTAAACCCAATAATTGAGCGGCTATATTTTGTTTCCGCTCACTCATCGATCATTTTTCCTCAATTTGTTGTACTAAAAGTAAATTTAAGTAACATAATTTAATGAAAATTAGTTTCAATTGAAAAAAATGTAACAGGAAATTTTATGAGAGAAGCGACTTTTCAAGAGAATTTATCCAAAATAAAATTAAAATACTTTATTTTATCAAATCTATGTATTATTATTGTATATTATTTACTATTTATTATTTATAATTTATTATTTATTATTTATTATTTATTATTTATTATTTATTATTTATTATTTATTATTTATTATTTATTATTTATTATTTATTATTTATTATTTATTATTTATTATTTATTATTTATTATTTATTATTTATTATTTATTATTTATTATTTATTACTTATTATTTATTATTTATTATTTATATTTTGTTATTTATTATTTATTATTTATTATTTATTATTTATTATTTATTATTTATTATTTATTATTTATTATTTATTATTTATTATTTATTATTTATTATTTATTATTTATTATTTATTATTTATTATTTATTATTTATTTTTTATATTTTATTATTTATTATTTATTATTTATTATTTATTATTTATTATTTATTATTTATTATTTATTATTTATTATTTATTATTTATTATTTATTATTTATTATTTATTATTTATTATTTATTATTTATTATTTATTATTTATTATTTATTATTTATTATTTATTATTTATTATTTATTATTTATTATTTATTATTTATTATTTATTATTTATTATTTATTATTTATTATTTATTATTTATTATTTATTATTTATTATTTATTATTTATTATTTATTATTTATTATTTATTATTTATTATTTATTATTTATTATTTATTATTTATTATTTATTATTTATTATTTATTATTTATTATTTATTATTTATTATTTATTATTTATTATTTATTATTTATTATTTATTATTTATTATTTATTATTTATTATTTATTATTTATTATTTATTATTTATTATTTATTATTTATTATTTATTATTTATTATTTATTATTTATTATTTATTATTTATTATTTATAATTTATTATTTATTATTTATTATTTATTATTTATTATTTATTATTTGTTATTTGTTATTTATTATATATTGTTTATTATTTATTATTTATTATTTTTTTTTTATTATTTATTATTCATTATTTATTATTTATTATTTTTTTACTAATTATGATGGTAAAAAATAATGAATTTATTTATAAAAATTTAATTCAATTTAATTATTTCATTATGTTCCTCAACATTTTAAACATTGTTCTCCACTGTGTTTACATACTTGACACATGTTGTCTTTATTTTCGTTCACTACTATCTGCGTTTTCTTGTTATATTTCAGTTTCTTTTATATTTTACTTAAGACTCCCCTAATCTTCAAATGCTATTCTTATATTATACCATTTGCTCTGCTTTTTGCAATAATCTTTCCTTTAGTTGTAACTCGGCTTTGAGTTGTTGCTATTTTTAAGTGTAAGGTTGCCATGGCTTTTGCCATTTACTTCAATTTATTTCACTTTACAACATACAAACTTCAAATCCGTTTCCAGTACCTGTCTTGTTTTTATTTTCTTTTTGTTTGCTTTTCTTTTATTTTCATTTTATTTATGCTCTTCTTGTTATTTGTTGCTTTAATCAGTAGCTTACATAGTCAGTTGCCAAGTGGCATAGCAACTCTTTTACGCCTTAAAGTTGTTGTTGTTGTTGATAATGTTTTTGTTGCTGTTTGGTGCTTACTTATGTCCGCATCTTCTTTGCTGCGCTGAAGTCTTAAGTCGAGCAACAATAAATTCCTGTCATAATTATACTCATATATACTTATGCAGACTGCTGTTCAAAGAAATTTCTGCATTACAGCAACAACATTCACCTATAAATTACTATAAATAACTCTCACTTTCAATTGGTCGCTGTTGGTCGCCGTGTTGTCGTCCTCTTCGCTGTTGTTGAGTACCACTTGAGTTTGTTTGTAATTGGATCTTCTTTGCGCTAATATTTTATTTACTTGTCTTACATTCTTCACTTTAATCGTCTGCTTACTTATTTACTTACCTACTTATTTACTTGTTTACTTAGATTTGCGTAAGTAACAGAAAGAAAAGGGCACGAGTTAGATTATATCACTGAATGTGCTTTTTATTAAAATTATTTAAATATTTGCGCTCATTATCATTCATTTGTAATGTGAAGTGCATTTATAGTAATAATATATATTTTTTTAAATTTTTTACTCTTTATTATTATCTACACGCATGTGTTTTATAAGGGAATGCGGCAGTAGATTTCTCTTCTTAATCTTCTATATATTTCTTACTTCGAGCTAGTCTAAGTCTGGCGTGTGGGTCAGTAGCTGTTACTGATAGCTTTTTGAACTCGCATTTAAATATAATTTGAGCGATTATTTACATGTTTACTGCTATATATAAAATGTATTATATTTTTCTTACATTTTACAGAATACAGAGAATTCAAAGCGTGTAAATTAAAGTTCGTGCTTTGTCTGTGAGATTTCTTTTCTAATCGCGCTTGATTTAAATGAAAGAAATATCGAGGAAAAAAATAAAACAAAGGAAAATGATAAAATAATAAATAAATATGAAAAAATATCTATAAAGTAATTTTTCAAGTTTTAGAAATATGTACATATGCAAATGTACCATATATTAAGAGCTCGTCTTCGAAATAGTCACGTATTCGTGCAGAGTCGATTGCAGCTAATCTTCACGTGTTGGTTAATGAAAAGATAAAAAGCATGCACAGATGATTTTTAATTGAAAATAAATCAGATAAATTTTATTTTTATTTAAAATATAAAGTTTCTTTTTTGAAAAAGAGCTAAATTAGCTATTCAAATATTAAAACTTGCACTAAGCTTTGGCCGTTTTTGAAATTTATATAACTTAGGCCTTTGCTTTTTTAGAAAAAAAAAATTTATATATTTTTTTTTTAATAATTTTAACTAGTGTATAATATTTTTACAAACAATTAGCGAAATATAGTTGTAACAAACTTTGCTACGCCTAAATGTAGGCAACGTTATATTTGATAGTTCATTCTTTTATCATAACAAACGTTGCCTACATTTTTGAAGTTTAAAGAAATTCAGTGAATATATTATTTAAATTTCTTGAGTTGCCATAATTCCGGCTCAGTGAGTAACAATAACTTCAATTTCCCTAAAGTAGTTCTCTTTACAGAATTACTTAAAAGTCATGATTTCAGTCGAATTTTGAGAGAAAATTACATTTTGACTTAAAATATTCAATTTATATAAACTATTTTTAAACATACAGCTAAAAGTTTTTGTACAAAAATTTTAATACGTCTAAAAGTAGGCAACGTTATAAATGATTAAGTGCTTATTTTTGTGCACTTCATTTCGTATCAGCATAAATGTTGCCTACATTTTGGCGTTGTCTACAATTAGGTGACACTAATATTTATATTACGTAAAATGACATATCTCCAACTCACAAAAGAAGTAAAATATAATTTTAACGTTCTAAACACATTTCTTTTAACTCATTAGTCATTCAATGTAGGCAAAATTTCATTCCATTTTGTACACTTATACATGAACAAAGCGCACAAGTGTTGGCCGTCATCTTTGAGATACTATATCTGCATCCATCTCTTTAAGGTCTGATTTGCATTCATTTAAGATCTTGCCTATCGTGGTTTTTGTATTTTACTTTACAAGGAACCAATTTCAAGTTATTTCAATTTGATCTCAGCAAGTCAACAATGATTTAAGAAAGATTTTAGTCTATTAACAAACCATCAGGCTTGCTCTAAGAAAATTATTTCAGTCTTCGGTTACCTAAAAATTCAAAACTTGATGTAGAATTGAGTTTAGCTACAGTTTCAACTTCGTCAGAACTTGAAATCGTTTCCAATCTGCAGGGGACTTGGGCACCAGTGCTTCGTTTTCATGGGGAATGGTGTGAATTGTTGATTGTAGTTTGGTTCATAAAATTTACTGCTTCCATTTAGTTTATACACCTTTGTTTTGACCTTGATCCCTTTACTAAGATCTTCAAGACATTGTTTGAGGAATTTATTAAATGAAAAAATTTCAAAATTCAACTTATCCCAAAAAAAAAAACATTTTATAATAAAATTTTTTGTTTCACGCAATAATCTTACGTCCTGAAATTTTTCGAAAATTTATTTATAGTTTTCAGAATTAATTGAGAATATCTGTAATATTTTTGTGAGGCGTTATACATGTGTTGCTCTAAAAATGTATAAGTATTTTAATTTTTTTTACTTTCAATAAATTGTTTTTATGATGATAAACCCAACTTAAAAGATGAAATAATTTTTTTACACGGAGCACGGGGTGCTGATTTAGAGTTTTTAGCAGATTTTGAGGTCAACTTAATTACTTACATAACTCATTATCTGAATCGTACCGCATGGGCATCATTTACTTATACAATTTTTTTTTTTAGCAACAATTATCAAAAGTCAAAAAGAAAAGAAAAACTTGCTGTCTAATAAATATACACTTGCCCGGAGTAGATTTGCTGTTTTGACATCAGATCAAACCGCTCATGTAACAATTTTTTTTTGTGTTTTCTTTTTTTGCTTTTTTTTTGAAAATAATTATCAATTCTCTGTCAGTCATTCTTCCAAAACGCGTTTCAACATGCCTACCGCCAAATGTCAGAACAGGCTGTAGTGGCTTATAAAAAGAGAAGAAGCACATACATATGTATATTCGTATGAAAAATCTGTTGGAAGAAAAAATATTTGTAAAACGCATAAAAACGCATAAAACATTGTACAATATTTCGCTCTGCTCGGACTGAGCGCTGTGTAAGCTGTGGTTTAAAAAAAAACCATATCTGGGGGTTTTTCTACTATTCCATGAAGTTCTGCGTAATGTGGGCGCATACCTACATACATACATATACACTGAGCGATGTATTTATTTATTTATTGTATGCCGCCGGCTGATTGTACGCTTGAACTCACTCTCGAGTTGTTTGTTATCTCATGTGTTCTTGTTTTTATAATATTATTGTGGTAAAGAAATGAAAAAAAATGTACAGCAAAATCAACAATTTTATTTGTGTATATGGTAAATCGTTTTTTTATTTTTGTTATTGCAAAAAAAAAAATATCATTGGTCTCACCGATTTTCTTGCCCCTATAAAATAAATATACATACACTTGGCCTTTTTATACGGAGCAAATATTTTGTTTCAATTTGTTGATTTCATTAAATTAAATTTTTATTATTATTTCTTAGAATTTCGTGATCCCAACTGTCATTTTTGTTGTTTTGTGGTAATTTTTTTTAATATTATTGTCACGGCCTTTTTGTTTTATATTTATTCTTAACGATTTTTATTGTCTATTTGTTTGCGCACATTTTAATTTTAAAACATGCATTAATCATTTAATTAGTCATTATCATCGTTCCAGCATTGTATATATGTACCGTCATTTACGCCACCATTAACATTATTTTTTTATTTTTTTTTATTTAAAAATATATTTTTTTTTTGCATCGAAAAGTTGTATGAATTCCCAAAAACTTTTTTTCCCTCATATCATAAAACTGTTTAAAATGCGGCATGGCTACCAACCTCATAGGAAAGGTGATTTTTCCCAATTGTTGTTGTGGCTGCTGTTCACTTTGTTAGCATTGTTTACCTTTGTGAAGTCATTCGCCAGAGGACTTTTGTGAAGTTTATACAAATGCATGTATCTACATAAAATTATATATATATATATATATGTTCATGACCGTGAGTATATTCTTCCATTTGGGCCTATTTATACATCTAAAGTTCCACTGAAAATTATCAGCTCCCTCTAATAATCAGTGGAACAAAAATCTTCAAATAAACTTTTCACTTGAAGTAAAGGTAACCTGTAGATAAAAAAAAAATAAAAATACCCACACAATTATCAATTAAGTTATGAGAAACAGAATCTTAAGAAATGAGTCATTGAAGTACGTTTTTATGCTAAATTAAAAAAATTAAATAAATTAAAGTAAAATAATGTAAATCTAAATTAAATTTCGTAAAATAAAATAAAATAAAAATAAATAAATAAAATAAAAAATAAATAAAATAAAATAAAATAAAATAAAATAAAATAATTGAAAATAAAATAAAATAAAATAATTGAAAATAAAATAAAATAAAATAAAATAAAATAAAATAAAATAAAATAAAATAAAATAAAATAAAATAAAATAAAATAAAATAAAATAAAATAAAATAAAATAAAATAAAATAAAAAAAATAAAATAAATTAAAATAAAATAAAATAAAATAAAATAAAATAAAATAAAATAAAATAAAATAAAATAAAATAAAATAAAATAAAATAAAATAAAATAAAATAAAATAAAATAAAATAAAATAAAATTAAATAAAATAAATTAAAATAAAATAAAATAAAATAAAATAAAATAAAATAAAATAAAATAAAATAAAATAAAATAAAATAAAATAAAATAACATAAAATAAAATAAAATAAAATAAAATAAAATAAAATAAAATAAAATAAAATAAAATAAAATAAAATAAAATAAAATAAAATAAAATAAAATAAAATAAAATAAAATAAAATAAAATAAAATAAAATAAAATAAAATAAAATAAAATAAAATAAAATAAAATAAAATAAAATAAAATAAAATAAAATAAAATAAAATAAAATAAAATAAAATAAAATAAAATAAAATAAAATAAAATAAAATAAAATAAAATAAAATAAAATAAAATAAAATAAAATAAAATAAAATAAAATAAAATAAAATAAAATAAAATAAAATAAAATAAAATAAAATAAAATAAAATAAAATAAAATAAAATAAAATAAAATAAAATAAAATAAAATAAAATAAAATAAAATAAAATAAAATAAAATAAAATAAAATAAAATAAAATAAAATAAAATAAAATAAAATAAAATAAAATAAAATAAAATAAAATAAAATAAAATAAAATAAAATAAAATAAAATAAAATAAAATAAAATAAAATAACATAAAATAAAATAAAATAATATAAAATAAAATAAAATAAAATAAAATAAAATAAAATAAAATAACATTAAATAAAATAAAATAAAGTGAAATAAAATAAAATAAAATAAAATAAAATAAAATAACATAAAATAAAATAAAATAAAATAAAATAAAATAAAATAAAATTAAATAAAATTAAATAAAATTAAATAAAATTAAATAAAATTAAATAAAATTAAATAAAATTAAATAAAATTAAATAAAATAAAATAAAATAAAATAAAATAAAATAAAATAAAATAAAATAAAATAAAATAAAATAAAATAAAATAAAATAAAATAAAATAAAATAAAATAAAATAAAATAAAATAAAATAAAATAAAATAAAATAAAATAAAATAAAATAAAATAAAATAAAATAAAATAAAATAAAATAAAATAAAATAAAATAAAATAAAATAAAATAAAATAAAATAAAATAAAATAAAATAAAATAAAATAAAATAAAATAAAATAAAATAAAATAAAATAAAATAAAATAAAATAAAATAAAATAAAATAAAATAAAATAAAATAAAATAAAATAAAATAAAATAAAATAAAATAAAATAAAATAAAATAAAATAAAATAAAATAAAATAAAATAAAATAAAATAAAATAAAATAAAATAAAATAAAATAAAATAAAATAAAATAAAATAAAATAAAATAAAATAAAATAAAATAAAATAAAATAAAATAAAATAAAATAAAATAAAATAAAATAAAATAAAATAAAATAAAATAAAATAAAATAAAATAAAATAAAATAAAATAAAATAAAATAAAATAAAATAAAATAAAATAAAATAAAATAAAATAAAATAAAATAAAAAAAATAAAATAAAAAAAATAAAATAAAATAAAATAAAATAAAATAAAATAAAATAAATAAAATAAAATAAAATAAAATAAAATAAAATAAAATAAAATAAAATAAAATAAAATAAAATAAAATAAAATAAAATAAAATAAAATAAAATAAAATAAAATAAAATAAAATAAAATAAAATAAAATAAAATAAAATAAAATAAAATAAAATAAAATAAAATAAAATAAAATAAAATAAAATAAAATAAAATAAAATAAAATAAAATAAAATAAAATAAAATAAAATAAAATAAAATGAAATGAAAAAAAATAAAATGAAATAAAATAAAATAAAATAAAATAAAATAAAATAAAATAAAATAAAATAAAATAAAATAAAATAAAATAAAATAAAATAAAATAAAATAAAATAAAATAAATTAAAACAAACTAAAATAAAATAAAAAAGTAAAATAAAATAAAGTGAAACAAATTAAACTAAAATTAAATTAAATAAAATAACATAAAGTAAAATAAAATAATATAAAATTTAATTAAATAAAAAAATAAAATCAATTAAAATTAAGTTAAATAAAATGAAATAAAATAAAATACAAAAATTAAATAATATTAAATCCAAAAAAAAATTTATGTAAGATAAGATTAAATGGAATAAAATAAAGTAGGGAAACATAGTAAAATAAGATGAAATTAAATCAAAATAAAATGAAGCAAAATACAATAACAACAATTATATACAAAAAGGTTTATTAGCAATTAATTGTTTTATACATATGTTCATTTATTTGAAAGATGAAGAAAGAAACTTATCTAAATTCGCGTTTTTAACTCAGATGTTTTTTTTTTTTTTGGAATTTTTATGTAATTGTGGTCACTCGTTCATGCTGAATAAAAAAAAAAGATTCTGTTCGACCCAGTTTTATTATTTAAGCTTTGGGTTTTCCTATTGTAATTTCTTAATTTTTTATTAGATTCAGCCGCTGCAGCTGTCTTTTTTTTGCCATTGTTGCGGTTGAAGTTCAATTCGAATTCAGTTTATTAATATTCACATCAAGTTCTTTGTATAAGTGCAACGTCTTTTCAGAAGAAGTTGGTCAAGTTCGTCCAGATGCATTCTAACTGGTTTAATTTTTTATTTTTATTTTTTCTCTACTTTATTGCTTAATATATTGAATTATTTATCTTGTTGCTTAAGTGTTTGTGCGTCAATTGAATATGTATACGAATGAATATCTGTAACAGATTAAAATCAATTATGCTTAAGTTTTTGATATGTTTTTCTAAATTAAGTACTGTTATTATGTGAACGAAATTACGGAGTTATTTAGCGATAGCCATATATGAAATATATAAAAAAAGTTTAGAATTAACCAATGAATATTTTAGAACTTTTTATTATTGTATAATAAATTTTTTTTTTAATATCTACGCCATTTTATTTTTTATTTAGTATAATTTATAATTTATATTTAATAATTCGTATATTATGTCTTATATTTTAAGCGATATTCTTCTTTAATCTTCTATTCCTTTGTTTAACATAATTTTGAGATTATAATTTAAAATTATCGGCAATCATTAAATAACAATTAACAAATTTAGTAATTCTTGCGGTGCTAATCAGTATTATGCAAATTCACCAAAGCTCGTGCGCAGTTAAAAATTACTTTCTTAACGATTGACGCAATTAATGTCTTAATGACTGTTTGAGAAAAAAATTAATTGTTATTACTTACAGTTCTACTTCAAACGTCTTTATTACACTGCACCCTAAATTTCATTAAAAAAATGTTTTGTCGAAACTCGCTTTAAATTATATAGAAGTAATTTACAGACAATTTTATTTGAATTTTGTTGAATATAAAAAAAAACTTGTTATTTTGTTACTGTTTGTATATAAATTTTAGTATAAAATAATTTTAGATTGCATTTTTTTTATTAAATTCATATGTAAGAAAATTAACTTTAAATAATATCCCTTTTTGTTATACATAGTTTTTTATTGCCCATTGATTCATTTTCTCCGCTACACAATTTTATATACACATGAATACTTACATGCTCCCATACATAATTTAATAGTTTGCCCTTAGCGCAGATTTATTGCGACACTTTATACAAATTTGATTAACATTCGAAGCATTTCCCCTAAATCTCACAGTCAGATTGCCATTTAAGTGAGTCAGTCGGTCGGTTGGTCGTTCGCCGGCCGGTTTGTAAACAAAATATCAATGAGAAGTTGCAACAGTTGCCGATGGCGGCAACACTATTAAAAATAGACATACAAACAATTTATATTTGGCACTTTGTGTTTATGACTGTGCTTGTTGTTTGGGCGTGTGTGTATCTTTGTGTGTTTGGGTGTGTGTGTGTGTGCGCTCTCCAATCGATGTGCATTTATTTTGATAGCTATCAGCACTTTTTGTTGCTCTTTACCATTAACATTACCAGTAGTTGGCCATTTTGCCACATCAGCACACACACACACACATGCTCATACATTGAAGCTTTTACTTTCGAATGCTTTGAGAAATTTATTTGTTTTTGTATTTCTTTGTTGTGTTTTGTATCAAAAATATCCAGCTTTTATTGCCGCCAGCGTCTGTTGCTAATAATCATTGCTAATTTTTATGCAATCAACAGTTATAATCAAGTGATTTCGTATGCATACATTTATTTTTTTTTTATTTGAGTGTTGCTATATATTTTTGCTATTTAAATTTATTTGAATTATTTATTAATCCAGTTTTGGTTAAAATAAATAAATTTATGGTATATATTTTTGTTTAGCAACATTATTGCTTAGCGGTATTTTATTCGCAAATATTTTTTTTTGACAATATTTTGTTAAATATATTTAGGATTTTTAAATATAATTTTCGCTATAAAGTAATATTGGTTAGTATTAGTTTTGCTTAGCGACATTTATGCTAGCACCATTACTTGAAACATCTTTTTCATTTGCCATCATTTTTTAATAAAAATAAATTTGATATTAACAGCAAATTTTATGTCAGCAAAATTAACGTCCGCAAATATTTCATCAGCATTCAATTTAATATTGATTATGTTCAACGATATGTTTTTATTTGTTTTTGTCTATTAACATGCCTAACAACATTTCTGTTTATCAACATTTCTGTTTGTCAACATTTCTGTTTGTCAACATTTCTGTTTGTCAACATTTCCGTTTATCAACATTTCTATTTGTCAACATTTCTATTTATCAACATTTCTGTTTATCAACATTTCTGCTTTTCAACATTTCTGTTTATCCACATTTCTGTTTGACAATTTTTTTAGCAACATTTGTTTTAGAAAAAAAATTTTGTTTAACAAAGTTTCTATTTGACAATATTTCTGTTTAGCAACATTTGTTTTTAGCAACATAGTTTTTTCCCCACAAATTTCATGTACCAGCAAAATTACTCAAAATATTCGCCGAATTTTTTTTTAGAAATGGTTTTTAAAAATATTATCTTTTAAAAATTGAAAAACGAAAATAAACCCATAAACTTTTAAAAGGCATCAAACATAATATAAGCAATTTACGAGTATATTTATCACATAACAGCATTTATCTACTATTATTTTTAGGAACCCTTTTTTTATTCTTTTATTTTTTATTTTTTTTAATAATTTTTCGTAAAAAATTGGTTTCATAGAAAATTTTTAACAGACTTAAGCAAAATGTTTTACTTGTTTTTGCATGCAAAAAACTGGAAAAATATTTTCATTATTTATTATATACATATAAAAAAATATAACATAATTTCTTTTATTTCAGGTTAAACAACATTTTATAAAAAAAAAACGTAGAATGAAGTGAGTGCTTAGTTAACAATTTCTAAAATTATTATATTTTTATATTTTTCATCTAATTTTTGGCTTTCGTTTGTTTAAATTTAATATTTTTTTTTATTTCAAAAATTCAAGATTTTATTTAATACGATTCAATAACTTTCTAATTTATTTGGCGCCGCTGGGCTAACTGCCTTTGGGCTTAATTTATTTAGCACGTTTTCTTGCGATTTCTTTATTTTTATTGCAATTTTATATATTTTATTTTTTGAGTTGCCAAACAATTAATTACATATTGATAAAAACCGATTACAAACACTTTTTTACATATGTGCATATCTACAATTTTGTATATCCATAAAAATCTACCAAATCATGTATATAATCTAACAATATTTTGCCTTTATTTCACTCGATTCGCTTGTCACGCAGCTATTTACGACTATTTCAATTTTTGCTTCGATTTTCATTACTATTTTGATTGAACAACTACTTTGTTGTTGCCTAGTCATGGCATGAATGAAATAAAACACATTTTTTTTCAACTTCTTCTCAATTTTGTTTCAACGCGTGCAAACTTTCTTAATAGATTTTCTGATAAGGAACGTTTGTTTTTATTTTAATTTGATGGATTTTTGCAGTAAAACACAAAGTTGGAAAATGACATAAAGTGAGTTGAGTATCAGATTTTCGGGAATATATATTAAAAAAATAATGATTTGTTATGGATAATAGTGAAAGAAAATTGATATTTAATTAATTTTCGAAGTTATTCAAGTCTTTTCATTTTGATTTTTATTTTTATTTTGATTTTAATTATTATTTTAATTTTTATTTTAGATAATATTTTAAGAACTTAAAAATTATAGCTTTGACTTAAAAAGTTTACAACATTTAGCGTGTTTATTAGTATTTTCAAAAATTGGGAAAATAAGTCACTAAAAAACGCAATAACTTATCATAAAGCAGTCTTGTTTACTTAAGTAAAAAAACCTAAATCCGATGTTTATTTAGCAATTAGTGAGAATATTTTAAATTGCGTTAATTCTCGTGCAAATAAAATAAGTCATGTGCAAACAAGAAACCCTTAATAAATGTAAATACGTGAAAAAATGAAGTTAATAGCATTAATGACTAACAAAATGTCAGTATCCAGTATAAAGATAACATCTGAAGAATAATTTAGAAAATTCTAAAATAAATATTATCCCTTAATTATTTGGGTTACCATCATTTATTTGCTTAAATAACAAATTTTCTGATGCCTAGAAATTGTCTACGATTTTTGATTCACTTCCCGGAAAAAACCTTTAAGTTTCAAGTGGTTCGATTCTTTGATTTTTGGTCTAGTAAGAAGTAATCCAGCATTGTTTAATTATGTCCTTTTCCTCACATTTTCACCTCGAATAGTAAAAAAATATGTATATTTTTTTGATTGTATGCAAAGTTGCTAAAAATTTAGACTTCGTTTTTACCCGATTGAGGTTTTGAAAAAAAAACTATTTCTAGCATAGTTCTAAAAATTAAAATAATATTTTTCTCGATTTCTGTTTAGCATCATTTATGTTTAGCAACATTTCTGTTTATCAACATTTTTGTTTAGCAACATTTCTCTTTAGCAACATTTATGTTTAGCAACATGTCTGTTTAGCAACATTTCTGTTTAGCAACATTTCTGTTAAGCAACATTTCTGTTTAGCATCATTTCTGTTTAGCAACATTTTTGTTTAGTAACATTTCTATTTAGCAACATTTGTTAATAGAAAAAATGCATACCAACATTTTGACTAGCAGCAACTATTTGAATTTAGATAACTAAAAATACACATATATTTCTCTCCAATGAAAAAATCAAAATTAAAATTTTATATCGGACAGCATTAAGGATTTCTAAAACAAATACAAATATTATAAAAATATTATATATCCACAATTTTTGAAACCCTTAAATTTTCTCCCTATTTTATATATGCATATTTTTAAAAATTTCAACATTTTCAAAGCACGCGAATTTCATTTCATTTCCCTTTTATTTTTAATCTTTTAAGAAGAAAATTACTTTAAGCTAACGTTATACTTCAAGTGCTCTTCCGATGAAAACTATTGAAATTCTATAGCAACCATTAAAATAAAATAAAAATTTATGACTTAAGTTTTGCATAAAAAAGTTTGCGCCAATTATTTAAGACATATAAATAACTCAAAAGAATTTTGCTAAAATATTTTTAAAGATTTCTCATCTTAGCGCAAATTAAAGTTTAAAACTAAATTTTTGCTTGAGATTTTGTGTTATATAAACACTTCAAAAGCACTCGTTACTTGCATTCGGAAATACATACATATGTATGTTGGTATGTTTGTTTGCAGGTTGACTGTACTCGACTGGTCTAAAATAATTTTATTTAGTTCGAAAGTGGAAGTTTAAAGTGGCGAAGATTTTCAATACAAACGTCAAACTTTTAACATAAAATTTATTATATATGTATGTTTGTTTGTTTGTGCGTACATGCTAAAGTACAAAAAGTAATCCCAAATTACAAAAGTTTTTAGTTTAACAATTTTAAAAATAAATAACAGCAACAACATAACGAACAATTTTTTTTTAGGTCATAAGAGCGAGCATATATATATATGTAAAATGTAAATAAGGAAAGAACAAAAGTCTACCACGTTTCTCTGCCGACCACGCTGGTGTTGGATAGTAAATAAATATAAAAAAATAAATAGAAAAATGTTTAAATATAAAAATCAGCTTGAAACTATGGGCCACAACAACAATGGTAGTTATAAGTGTATAAAATAGCGAATTTCAGCGAGAACACATACACACACACACTCACACACATACATACATACAAACGTTGCCAAAGACAGCCTCGAAACAGGAAAATCCCAGTAATATGTAATAACAATTACAATAACAGCAAAAGCAACAGCAATAAAAACAGCCACTGTTGTAATGTTGCCTGCAGACGACAATCACGACAACAGCCGTAGAAACAATAAGTACAACAACAACAACAACAATATCTTTGCCACTGATGACAACAACAAGAGTGCTGTTGACTGCAACAGACATTGGCGACAGGCAGCAAAGCAGCATATATATTTAAAATAAACAACAAAAAGTACAAAGAACGACAACAACTAAACACAAACAACAATAACAAATGTTTGGCAAGAATCTATATATATATGCACTTTGTTGGCTTGTTTATGATTGCTGCAACATCACAACAGCAATCGCAGCAGCACTAGTAGCAAGGCAAAGTCATTGTGAACAAAGGCAACAGCAAAAAAAAACAAAAAAAAAGAACAACGAAAACTCCTTGCATTGGCCATACAAAAGTTATGCTGAAAACTTAAATAATGATTATACATATATTTTGTTATATTTATTGTCGTATATATGTAAATATACATATCTTTATAATATATAGGTATGTATAAGCAAATCTGATTTTCCTCAACTCAACTGCTCACTGCTGTTGTTGCCACAATAACACGATACACAATTGTGGCAAGCGGATTATTATGTTGGCTGAAAGGCTGCTTATTTCCTATCCATATCCTTTTTCTTCTTCTTCTTCTAATTCATCTCATTTTACCCTTTTATTCTTTTCTTTTTCTGCTTCCATTATTTTTTCTTCTACTACTTCTTCTTCTCCTACTTCTTCTTCTCTTACTTCTTTTTCTTAAGCTTCTTTTGTTCGATCTTGTTGTCCGTAATGTAAACTTGAACAGGTTTAAGGTACATAAGACAATAGCAGCAGCACCAGCACTAGTTGTCTTCTTGCTGTTTACATTTCTGCTGCTGCTTCAGCTGTAAATTGCCTTTCAATTTCGATTTCATTTCATTGTTGCTGGAAGGTATTATATAACAATGATGATTTATTAGAACAATAGTAAAATTAGTTAAGAGTTGAATATGGTAAATAGTGAAATCTTTACTCACATTTTATATTAAACAAACAAATTAGGGAGCTAGAGCCATGTGTAGAAGTTCACGCACCTGAGGAAAGTTTTTCCCTGACATTCACCTGGGAGTGGCCAGAAAAGATTCTTTTGCATATAATTCAAGCAGCTCACGACGTCCGGTCTTAGACCACGTATCCCCTGAGTATCCAACAAACATCCCTTTTCCATCGAGCTAAAGTGAGAAGGCGAATCCTATGCGTTTGTGCGTAAAAAATAAATACATGCCTCGGATGAGAGCACCCTCTATTGATGACGACCCTCGCAATTGTTCTAAGGAGTACGATTTAAGGGCATGCACCTGGAATGTCTGATCTCAAAAAATTAAAGACGGACATCACCGCCGTCCAAAAAGTGAGATGGAACGGGCCAAGGGCGGAAACGAGTAGGTCCTTGTAACATTTACTACAGCGATCATATAAATGAGCGTAAATTTGGTGTCGGATTCATGGTGGGAGAGAGATTCCGTCGCAGATTACTTTCATTCACCCCAGTGGATGAACGTCCCACCAAAAACCGCAACAAAGTGAAATTTATTTACATATCGCTGATTTGCGCCCACGCCCCGACGCAAGAGAAGGTCGATGTGACCAAGGATGCCTTTTACAAGCGTTCCCGCCACGACGTCAAAGAAGGTATCTTCTGCTCAACTGTCGAAAAATTTAGTCTACGCAACGAAACATCCCCAAATGGTTTAACGCCGATCGACTTCACCGGGGCCCGAAATACCTATGATTGTCTGTAGCACTAGATTCCAGCATAAGAAAATTCACCAAGCCACTTGGCTGTATCCAAATCGAAAAACTCTCAACCATATCGATCATCTTGTGATAGACGGAAGACATATATTCAGTGTTTTAGATATGCGTACATTCCGAGGTCCTAATATCGCCTCGGATCACTATCTTGTCGCAGGAAAGATAAGCACGCGCCTCTGTGTTTCGAAGAACGTCCGTCAACAAACACAAGTAAGGTTCGACGTCGAAAAGCTGCAATCGCAAAAAACAGCAGAACAGTTTTCTACTTGGCTTGCACTCTTGATTTCTGAGAGTACTCATCATCAACTCGGTATAAGGGAACTGTGGAAGCAAACTCCCGTCGGACCCAAAGGGGTAATCTAGTGACAGATGTCCAGAGTATACTGAATTAATAGAGGTAGCACTTCTCCGAATAGCAATTGTACTCTTAAAAAACAACAAAACGGCGGGGACAGATGGATTACCGACCGAGCTATTCAAATACGGGGCTGAATAACTGATCAGGTGCATGCATCAGCTTCCTTGCAAAATATGTTGGGATGAAAGCATGCCGGACTATTGGAACCTAAGTGTGCTCTGACCGATCCACAAAAAAGGCGATCCCACAGTCTGCGCCAATTACCGTGGAATAAGCCTTCTTAATATCGCATATAAGGTACTATCAAGCGTATTGTGTGAAAGACTAAAGCTCACCGTCAACAAACTGATTGGACCTTATCAGTGTGGCTTTAGACCTGGTAAGTCAACCATTGACCAGATATTCACCATGCGCCAAGTCTTGGAAAAGACCCGTGAAAAGAGAATCGACACCCACCACCTTTTCGTTGATTTTAAAGCCGCCTTCGACAGCCCGAATAGGAGCTGCCTTTACGCCGCTATGTCTGAATTTGGTATCCCCGCAAAACTTATGCGGCTAAGTAAACTGACGTTAAGCAACACTCGATGTTATCGGCCCGAACAACCGCACCGTGAGTTCCGCTTTCTCCAGGCTTGCTAAAGAAGTGAAACGAATAGCTCTGGTAGTGAATGAGGGCAAGACGAAATATCTCCTGTCATCAAATAAACAGTCATTGCATTCGCGGCTCGGCTCCAACGTCACTGTTGACAGTCATAACTTCTATGTCGTAGATAATTTCGTCTATCTAGGGACCAGCACCAGACACCAGCAACAATGTCACCCTTGAAATCCAACGCACAATCACTATTGCCAATGGGTGCTACTTTGGACAAATAGGCAATTGAAAAGTAATGTCCTCTCTCGACGAACTAACTGGCTACGGCGAATACTGCAGACGACGGAACGATGAGCTGTACGAGCTCATATATGTGATGATATTGCATAGCTCAGTTATTGAAGATACAACGGCTGCGCTGGCTCCAACCTTGAAAATATTCCGCCCGTGGAAGCAAAGGAAGAGGAAGACCTCCACGCCGTCAGAAGGATCAGGTGGAGAGTGACCCGAAATAAAGATATTATTTATAAACTGCATTCATAAATATAATATAAATATAAAATCAACCGCAAAGAAAATTACCGAAACAAAACGAAACAAATCAAAATAAAATAAAAAAATATTAAAAAAAAATAAAAAAAAATAAAATAAAATAAAATAAAATAAGATAAAATAAAATAAGATAAAATAAAATAAAATAAAATAAAATAAAATAAAATAAAATAAAATAAAATAAAATAAAATAAAATAAAATAAAAAAAAATCAAATAAAATAAAATAAAATAAAATAAAATAAAATAAAATAAAATAAAATAAAATAAAATAAAATAAAATAAAATAAAATAAAATAAAATAAAATAAAATAAAATAAAATAAAATAAAATAAAATAAAATAAAATAAAATAAAATAAAATAAAATAAAATAAAATAAAATAAAATAAAATAAAATAAAATAAAATAAAATAAAATAAAATAAAATAAAATAAAATAAAATAAAATAAAATAAAATAAAATAAAATAAAATAAAATAAAATAAAATAAAATAAAATAAAATAAAATAAAATAAAATAAAATAAAATAAAATAAAATAAAATAAAATAAAATAAAATAAAATAAAATAAAATAAAATAAAATAAAATAAAATAAAATAAAATAAAATAAAATAAAATAAAATAAAATAAAATAAAATAAAATAAAATAAAATAAAATAAAATAAAATAAAATAAAATAATATAAAATAAAATAAAATAAAATAAAATAAAATAAAATTAAATTAAATTAAATTAAATTAAATTAAAAAAAATAAAATAAAATAAAATTAATTAAAATAAAGAAAAATAAAATAAAAAAGTAGAGTAAAATAAAAAAATTAAAATAAAAGAAAACAAAATGTAATAAAATAAAATAACATATAGTTAAAATAATAAGTTAATAAAGTAAAATAAAAAAATTAAATTAAATTAAATTAAATAAAAAAAAATTTAATAAAATAAAATGAAATATTTTAAAACTAAAAACTTTTAAGACTGCAAATCATTGATTGAAAAACCGTTGGTGGCTACAACTCTTCCTACTTATTAGTACTACATACGATACAAACCTGAATAGATACATACATAGTATTGTTTATGGGAAAATTCAAGCTGTTATGTGTATTAGTCACATTACTTTTATTATTCATTTACCGTGACTATTTTTGCGACATTCGCTTTTAGACTTCTTTTATAGTAAACTACTTTCTGTCATTTCACTTTCCTACAAAAGAGAATTATAAGAAACTTTAATATTATTTAATTTTATGAGCAGGAAAAAAAATCAAATGGCTAAAATTGTCTAAGGCGAAAATAAAAACCCGTTTTTCAAACTAGACTGCAACATCGCTGTGTTTGCCAAACATTGCTATTACATACCATATAGGTATGTACGTATACACATACTTGTATGTACATATATTAGGTTACATGAAAATAATAATAAACGAAATAACATCACTTAAAAAGCCGAAAAATCTAACTGTGTTTGTTAACTCATTCGCTAACAAAATTTATGTAATACGAGCACAATTTGGATACACATAAAAACTGTTTATATGTAGATATGTATATTTGTGAATATCTATTAAATTGTGTATTTGTATTTTGAATTTTCGTTTTCGTTTTTTTATTTATTTATTTTTTATTTTTATTTTTTTGGTATTTAACGCTCTGTACAGACCAAGTTTTGCGATAATTGAAGCATAAAGTTGAAAAGTGAATAAAGTGAGAGTGTGCGAAATGTTATATTCCCGACATGAATAGGGAGATAATGCTCGTAGCTGTTAGCGATTTTTAATTTATTTCAATTTCAATTTTCTATTTGATTCTCTTTATTTTTTTTTGATTTTTTTCGCTATAGCAATTTAATGTAATTAGGTAACGTCACTGATGATAGCGTGATTGATCTCAAGCGTAAATAGACAGAAAGCGATATCGAAATAAAATTAATAAATAAAAAAAATTAAAATAAAATTTAACTTAACTATAAAATCGAAACTTTTTAAATAATGAAAAATGTAAAGTTTAAAAAAAATTATATGATAAAAAAAAATTATATGATAAAAAAAGTCTATGAAACTTTTGTGCCATACATACATATATGTATTTGGAGAGATTATTTTAACATTTAAAATTTTATTTTGAAAATTAATATTATTATTTGGAATTTCTTACTTTTTATTTATTATGACAAAAGGTTTTAATTTTGAATTTTGTAAACTTTTTTTTATCGTAGTTAAACACAGTTAGGTTGAACTTAGCTCATCACACAAAAAATGAAATAATTATTTAGAAATTATCGCTCAGTAATAAATACTAATTTACTTTACTTTAATATTTTTTTTAAATTTTTAATTCAGATTTTTTAATAATTTTAATTTTGGAACAATTCAGTTTACGAATAAGTATTATGCAAACTAATAAAATATAGTTAAATTAAAAATTTTTTATTTCGAAAATTCAAATTTTGTTCAAATTTGTATTTATTTTGTATAGTTCTAATTTTTAGTCAATAAATGTAATAATTTTAATAATTTGAAATTTTTTTTAATTAACTTTAGTTTTAATTTAATTTTATGTTTTAAAGAGCATATTTAATTTTTTAACATTTATAAAATTGTAAATAATTGTTAAAAAATTATTTTTTTTAATTATTTCAAATTTTAATGAAAAATTTAAAATTTTAATTTTCAAATTTAATTGAACTTTTTTTTTAATTTTTCAAATTACTAGATATAAACACCAAATTTAGTAGATTTTGCTTGGCTTTCATTATATTATAGCAACAAGTTGTATCTTCACTTTGTCAACGGAAAATTTCAACCCATCAGTCTGAAGTGGTATTTCTATTGAATTTGAGGGCAACGAAAGTAGAATATTACAAATAAAATAAAGTAATAAATGTATAAAGCAATCAATTATATAATCAGTCTAGACTTTGATGTTTGCATTTGATTTGTGGTAGGGAAGCATTTTTCAAATAAGGTTGGAAAAGACAAAAAATAAATAAAAAAAAAACTAGAGAAAGGATCTTAAATTGTTATCATTAATTATCTGTATTACAATTTATAGTAGAAAGTCATTTGAGCGACAATTTAATTTTTTTTTAACATTTTTTTATATATAAAATTGATTTATCTTTGAAACTCTCTTTATTTGAATTAAATTTTTTTAACTAATTAGTTTTTTTATGATTGCTTGATGCCATTAAAATGTGTTTTAAGAACAATTAAATCAAAATGAAGGAAATTTTAATAAATTCTGATACGATTTGTCGGCTTTATCAGTTCATACTTTACAATTTATTTCATTGCTGTGAAATTCAGCAAATATTTCAAACACTTTAAATGCTAATATTAGTGATATCTACTTGAAACCATATTCAGTTTAACATAGAATGTCGTCCATTAAGATTTATGCATTATTTTTATTATTTTAAACTAATTGTCAGTGCTTACAAAGTTATTATCATAAGCAAAATGAATAGTTTATTGTTTCCAGTAAATTGCTTCCGACTTTAAGCGTCGATTATCTCAAAATACATTTAAATACAATAACAATTACAGTTAAACTGACTAAGCTTTGATTGCATGTGGTAGGTAATAGAAAAATAATTAGGTAAATTTAAAAATGTGTATTATATATATGTACAATACTTAACCCATTGTGTGATCAGCTGGTATATTTTGACCCACTCTGCCATGACGGATAATATTGGCCTTGAAACGAAAACAAGATTACATCACACAATAAAATATAAGCATGAATTAATTGTATATAAATTACGAGTATATATAGTTGAAAAAATAGTTGTAGAAATTAGTATTAAATATAGTAATAGAAACTACAATTGAAATAGCAATAGAAATAATAAGGAGATACTCGTAGATAGTAGTAATGTAATAGAAATTGCTAAAAAAATGTGACAAAATGCTATAATAGAAATAGTAGTAGAATAGTAGTAATATAAATAGTAGTAAAATATGAAGCAAAAGTACAAAATGGATTTTTTCTTATGTAGCAACGATTATAGAAATAAAATATAATAATAAAAATGGTAGTAGAAGTTGCAGCAGATAATTATGTGAAAGTTCAAAGGTGAAAATTAGTAGTAATCTTGATATGATAGTAATAAAAAAAAAATATTATACTTGAAAGTTATTATTTTTTTTCGTTTGGTTGAAACTAAAGGTTTTCCCGATTAATATCGGCCAATTCTGGCCATAAAAAATCTTTAATCATCTCTCGACAGTTCACTACAGTACGAATCTCTGCTTTTGAACGACGATGCTGGGAAAGGAACGTTGCGCAGAAGTGACGTCTGATGGAGTGGGGTGAGCACTGAAGGCGTTCTCGGTGAATTCCGTGAAGCCGAACCAGTTAGTTAATTAATTAATTAATTAAGTTAACAAATGTCCGATGATCCGCGGAAACAAAGTCAGGAGGTATGTCAATCGAGATTTGTATGGGTAAGTGGTCCGATGCTAAGTCAGTACAGGTCGCCAGACTATATTGTTTATCAGACCAGCACTCGCAATTGTTATATCGGGCGAGCTTTGGCAATTACCCACAAATCTGCTGGGGGTGTTATCGTTCATTGTGCAAAATCTCGAATCGTCTATCTGTTCCGCCAGCTTCATTCCTCTACGGTTATTTGACAGCTTAGAATGCCAAAGATCGTGATGTGCGTTAAAGTCGCCCAAAACCAAACGGTTTTCGCCCCTGAGTAGCGCGCCTCTCTCAGGGCTACATCCAACTGGGCAACTTGTAACAGGAGGAATCTATATATTAAATACCTAGAGCTCAGCATCGCCTGACTGGACATTCTAGGGTAGTATCCCCGCGGTCCATGTCGCCGTCGATAAGACGATACTGCACGGGATTGTGTAGGATGAACGCTAAGCCCCTACCATGGTCTCGCTCGTGTTCCTTCCGGATTATTTTGTATCCGGCCCGGCTCAGAAGATCCGAGCATGTGGTCAACTTCGTTTCCGATATCGCAGCAATTAAAAGGTGCTCCCTGCTCATAAAGTTGACTATCTCGTCGATCTTCCCCTGGAGTCCGTTGCAATTAAATTGTAGTAGTCGTGTCTGTCTCGGCAGGACGTTCGTGATGCGGGTGGTTAGGGAGTGATGCGTGGATGGAGTGTGTTGTTGTTGTTTTACCCGCTGAAATTGGTTCCGCACGTTGATGTTGATTGGTGGTGGTGTTGTAGAGACAGGCGGGGGCAGACTCCTACAGCAAACGTACACATCATTCCACTCTCCGAAAATGACACCAGCTGGAGCAGGAGTTGCATCTAACTGAGGTCATTTTTCGACGTACTATGGCCTGACACACGGAACATACTGTGCGGGGAACTAGAAGTTGCTGGGAAGTCCTTACACGGGAGGAGGGAGAGGAGCTGGTTGTGAATAAGGATGGGGGTGAGGGTTGATGAGAGTCATGCTGCGGGGAGTTCCAGAAGACCAAAGAGGTCTATGGGATACTCAAAGTGGGTAGGAGTGCTGAAGAAACTGCCGTTGAAGCTGGGGGCGCACTTGTGGAGGTGGAGGAGTGGTGGAGTCTTTTAAGGCACATGCAGCAGAAATAGTTTGTCGGACCAGGGTTGGTTTAGACGCCAGCCCTGATGAGAAGGATTTGGAGCAGCCATCTGCGAGGTGTTGCCCCGTTGGCGCACTTGAATTAATTTAAACTTAAATGTGGACCTAAACGGGGTTAAATTGCCGAAAGAGTGACAGCCCTTGGCAGGATAAAATCCAGGTTAACTCCGGTATGTAGAACCAGCTGTCTTGAGAGTTGTCAAATTTTTGATGCTGAGGAATACGCTCAGAGTGAGAAATTTTTGCTCGACGACGAGCGTCGTGTGGAAAGTTTCTTGCTTTTCTTCACTTAAGCTTTATGAAGTCTTCGGATCAAATATGTTGGATCTCAGACTTATTATCAATACTTCTTTCCCGGAAAACATTTTCGTTTTAAAGACTAGCAGAAGACTGGTAAAAATATTCCTATAAGCATTTTCTTTTTTTTGATGAGGGGAAAGTTTGGGCCACAAAAAAAAAAAAAAATTAATTTAGTTTATGGGCCCGATACTGTAAACGGACGTGTAGCACGAAAGTGGTTTGCTAGGGTCCGTTCCGGTAATTTCGATGTCAAAGATGCACCATGCGTCGGGAGGCCTGTCGTCGAAAATTGCGATAAAATCATGGAAATAGTGGAAACAGACCGTCACGTGAGCACTTATTTATTTACTAAGGAACTAAAGATGAGTCAGAAAACCGTTTCCAACCATTTGCATAACCTTGCATTTATAAAGAAGCTCGATGTTTGGGTGCCACACGATCTAACGCAAAAGAACATGATGAACTGACTTTCCATCTGCGAATCGCTGCTGAATCGCACCAAAATAGACCCATTTCCGGAGCGTTTGGTGACTGGCGATGAAAAGTGGATCACTTACGACAACGTCAAACGAAATCGATCGTGGTCGATACGCGGTGAGCCGGCGGAAACGGTGGCTAAGCCAAGATTGACGGCCAGGAGGGTTTTGTTGTGTGTTTGGTGGGAATGGCAAGAATTTATCTACTACGAGCTGCTCCCCTATGGCCAAACGCTCAATTCGGCCCTCTACTGTCAACAACTGGACCGTTTGAAGGCAGAACTCATCCGGAAGAGGCCATCTTTGATCAACAGAGGCCGAATTGTTTTCCATCATGACAACGCCAGGCTACACACGTCTTTGGTGACGCACCATAAGCTCCAGGAGCTCGGATACGAGGTCCTAATGCATCCACTTTATAGTCCGGACCTGGCGCGAAGGAATTACCATGTTTTCCTGTCCATGGAAAACGCGCTTAATGTTGAGAAGTTGGCCTCAAGAGAGGCCTGTGAAAATTGTATCTCCGAGTTTTTGCCAATAGGGACGCAGTCTTCTACGAGAGGGGTGTAATGAAGTTAGCATCTCGTTGGCAACAAGTTTGCGAACGAAACGACTTAACTGAGAGTCCTTGTCCCACAGCCCAGCCAGGCGCAATATATGTGGGTACTCTAAATTTTGATTCACACAGAGAATTTTTAAGGATTTTTAGGAAGTTTACAGTTTAACTGAACACATGTCACATTGCGGTCCTTAACCTTAAACCAGAAAAAAATATGCACAAGTTCATTCCACTTTTACCTTTAACACAATTTCAACAGCTGCTAACTTTATAAGCAAATAAATATATATTTACATATGGCTTTTTATATAAATAAGGGCATACATACATACATACATAAAATATTACATAAGCACAAAGAGGCAAACAAAAAAATTATAATTTCTTCCTTCCCTCTTGCCTTTGCAGAATGTCAACACCCACGCATTTTTAAAAATACAACAACAACAACGTCAACGAAGTTGAAAAACTTGAAAAAAAGTTTGGCGGAAAAACAGCACTGCTGCGCTTTGAAATTTAAATAAAAAAAAAAAATAAATAAACAAGACTCGCGGCAAACGTAATCGAACACTTGTTTAAAATTAGTGAAAAAGAAAAGTCGAAAAAAAATTTAAAAAAGTAGTACACGCAGTGTTTGAAAACAAAAAAGTTGCAAAAGTAAATAAATAAAAAGAAAAAAAAAACAAACAAATAAAAATATTCGTTTGTCGTTTGTCAGTCTTATAAAAAGTAATAAAGCAAACAAGAGCAAGAAAAGCGCTAAGAAAATAATAAAAATAAATATAAAAACAAATATAAATAAAAACAAACAGCTGCAAGTAAGCAAAAGTGTATAAACAAGGCGTGGTGATAAAAAACAAATCGTGGTTTTGATAAATATATACATACGAATAGTAACAACAATTCCATAAGCGTTAAAACAGCCTCAACTCCAAACGCCAAACGCGTTTAACTAAAGGCGGAAGCGACTCACTTCTGCGCTTGCATATTAACATTTAAAGGTGTGTGTGTGTGCCTGTGCGTTTTTTTTTTATTTTTTTGCATTTCCATTTCTTTGTTTATTTGATTTCTTTGCTCAATTACAATTTCACTGCCAACATCTGTTGCCGTCTGCAGCTCAGAGCAAGTTTAATCGAACGTGATTCGTGTGTACGCGTGTAATTTCATTGTCTCTGTCAAGCGCGCGACGAGCGTTTCAAAATCGTTAGTGAAATTTCTGAAAAGCGTGAAAAATTGGAAACAAAGTAAATGCAAAAATAAAAATAAAAAATTTATAAATACGTGACAGAATAAAGAGGAAACGTGATTTCGATAAATTTTTTTTTTGTTTGTTTGATATCTATTAGGCCCATCAAGTAGTTAAACGCTTGTGGAGTCATTATTTTTGCTTGTGAAGCATTCAAAAAAAAAAAAAAAAACATTAAAAAAATCAGTGAATAACAACGGAAAAAATATTTAAAAAACTAAAAAAATTTAAATTTAATTAAAAAAATAAATTAAATTCACAAAAAAGCCTAAGCTATTTAACCAACCCTTTCACTCAAACTATAAACTATAAACTCACTATCACTTCTTTGTTTTTCCATGCACTACGCTTATAGCTCCACTTCACTCTTAAGCGTGAGATCTCAATTTTACGCCGAGTATTAAATCGAAGACATTCAACATTTAAACAGGTAAGTGGCCACCTTATTCTACAAACATACATCCGAGTACGTATTTATAAGAAGCTTAAACATTACCATCCTTTCCATTTCGCAACCATTTGCTCGGATACTCACTCGTTCCATATATACCTATGTATGTAAGTATGTATGTATGTACCTGGTCAATTGCACTCCAACATCGGTTCGTTTAGTCAGTTGTGTAAATGTTGTAAGTTCACAAGTTTTTTAATTACATTTCCAAACGAGACTTTCTTCTACTTAACTCACTGCCATTGCGTTGATCTCCCATTAACTGTGTGGCATACTCTCTCTACTCAATTCACTACTCTACACCGTTAAACTCAGCCGCCGTCGCGCTAGGCTGTCGTGATGGCCGCGCTCTTCCTTTAATTACGTGATTATTCATTGCATAATTGAAAGCAATCAGCATTGCTTGTAATTTCGCGTCTCTCACTTATTTGAGTTTTCCGTTGTATTTTTTTTATCCGATTTTTACTCTTTACCTTACTTCATTTTCACTTGCAAGTCTTGCGGTTCATTTGGTATTACATAGATATACCTACATACATATGTAGGTATATCGATTAAAAGTTTTCCATTGGTCCACCACCAACTTCGCTTAAAGTACGTATATGTATACAATATGTAAGTCACTCGTCTACATTGCGGTTTTAATGAAGAGGTTAGTTTGAACTTTGGTACTTGTGGAATCCGAAGTGGGTCACAGCTGCGAGAATAAATTTATTTTGCATAGAAGAGGAAAGTTCTAAAAGCTGAACCATTTCAAGGTTCCCTGCTTTTTTCAAAAAAAAAAAAAAAAAAAAAAAAAAAATTCAAATTTATTGCGGATTGTTTATTATCATTCGAAAGATCATTCTTTGGCATTTCTTTTTTGAAGATTATCTCTTTCAAATGCTGGTCCTGTCTACGTCTCAGATGATCCATCCATTTCGACCGGTAAATGGCAAAATACATGCGTGATGTGTTGCTCCAAGGCCTGAATCGGAGCGGAATTGTCCGCATAGCCTTCCGACTTTATATATCCCCACAGGAAAAAGTCTAACGGCGTGATATCACACGATCTTGGTGGCCAATCGACCGGTCCAAAACGTAAAATTATCTCCACACCGAAGTATTCTCCCAATAAATCCATTGATTGATACGAGCTTCAATTTCAGGCATCACCTAGTCGGTTATAATGGCGCGATAGCGGTCGCCATTAACGGGTACGTTCTGACCGGCATCATTTTTAAAGAAATACGGACCGTTGATTTCACTCCAAACTGTGGTTTTTTCAGGATGAAATGTCAGCTCTTGAATCTCTTCAGGTTGCTCTTCGTTCCAAATGCGGCAATTTTGCTTGTTTACATACCCATTGAGCCAGAAATAGGCCTCATAGCTGAACAAAATTTGGCTCGAAAACGTCGGATATTCTTGGAACTTTTAAAAAGTCCATAGAGCCAAGCGATGTCGCTTAGGAAGGTCGAGTGACTTCAGTTCTTGCACAAGTTGTAGCTGGTATGCTTTCAAACTAAGATGCTGGTTCTCAAGATGGGTGATGGTGTATGCTTAGTAGGCCGATTACGTTGACCATAAGTGGAGCGAAGTGCCCGAAACACATTCTGTACAGAATGTGAGTTTTCGAAGTAAAGCTGAAAGATTTGTTAACGTTTTTTTGGCGTAAGTCTTTCCATAATGAAATGCTAAGTAATATTGAATAAAAATAACATGAGAGCTTGACAGGACTCACGCGTGATCTGTCAAAGCAAGGGTATTGAAACAATTACCTCTACTTGGATCACCCGTTATTTGGTTTTAGTATTCAGAATGCACTATCAATTCTTCATGAGGTCTCATCACGTTATATAAATGAATTTTTCTTCCCTTTGATAACATTTCAAGAATTGAAAAGCTCTTTATAACATCAAAGTATTTCCTTCTCACTTCTTTTGCGACAGAAGATTCACAGGAAAAACGATATCATGTTCTGTTTTCTGTGTCTTCTTCAGTTTTTTGTTTAACGGCTTACACAATTACAGTCGATTCAGCAATAGTGCGTCAGATGATTCTTATTTTCAGTCTGTGGAGCCACTTGGATATACCAGGTCGAAAGCCAAGCTGATAAAGTAAATATGTTAGATAAAACCATACGGGGTATATGCGATATTGAGGCGATTTGATTCCAATAGTCAATGGTTCTGAAATGAATGAATTTTTGAGCATTCCCATCCTATTATCCATCTGTTTGAGCTCTTCATACTCACGCATTTCGGTCTCACTCTTTTACTGCTTCTTTAACTCTCTTAACCTCATACACAGCGCGCGTTACGGATTATTGCAACATAGCTGAATATGCAGAATTCTTTCTCTCTGCTCTTTTATGGACTTCTCGAAAATCAGTAAGTTTCGTTCGGCGGCTGTTCGTGAAGAGCTTGAAATGCCGTGTTGCGTATGAGTGTTCTCATAGAGCGGGAATGTAAGTTCAGCAGAAAATCATTTGAATATCTGTATTGATTTTAAGATTGTGATTCTTGATAAACTTGGAGCGTACGCTCAACTAGAACACTGGAGATATGTTGTCAGTGTATTTTAGCAAGAGGCAGTCAATGTGTAATTTTCATAAGCGGGAATCTAGTACTATAGATAATCATATTTCGGGCAAAGTGGATCAGCCTCAATCCAATGTGGAATGTTTCGCCATGGACTCTGAACGTGTCAGCTGTTGAGCCGAATTTACTTTCTTTGAACACCCTGGCGCTCACATCTTTAAACCCAACGAGCGAGATGAACGGTCGTGCCTCATTCTTGCCCAATCATTTCCATATTTTGGACTGCGGTGATTTCAATTTTTGTTATTACGTGGACATTCATCAACTGGGCAGCGGCATCTGCCGATTTGAGGGATCAGATATCCTAAGTGGTCCTTAAAACTACGATAGAAGTGGCAATGATCACATTCCCTAACCTTTGTTCTCATGGCATGTCTAGAACTAGGAGTTCTGACTTAATCGGCGAGCACTAAAAATATCCCTAACACCGATGATGCCTTGTGTTATATTGATTTAATTGAATTTTTTTTAAAATTTTTGGTTAACAATAAATTAAACTTTGTCTCTTATTCCATGGGACGAAATTTGGGTTTTTATTTTTGGGCATTTACCGTCAAAGCAAACAAAATCCAACTGAAGAATACCCAAACATTTAAAAGAAATGAAATCTTCTGAGCTTTCCTATAGTCAAAGCGAATACACAAAGGTGAAACCAGAAGAAAAAATACAACAATTAGCGTGTATTTTCTTTTTTGCTTTTGGGTAGTGTTTGTCAAAAACATGGAAAATTAATTGGCTTTTAAAAACACACAACCTCTATGTTTCTCTAAATTCTTTGCCTTGCTGACAGTGTGAAAAATTAATAAAAATGTTTGAAAATTAAAAAAAAAGAATTGATAACAGAATACAATTCGAGAAAATGGAAAATGTTAATGTAAATAAAAATAAAGTAAAATAATAGAAAAATTTCGGCGAATTGAGAAAAGTGACTACAATTACACAGGCATCATTTGCTATGAAGATCTATACAAATAAATCCGGAAATCGAATGTAGAATTCTTGAATAAAAAAAAAAAAGCAAAAGAACATTAAAACTATATTCCTCTCCAAAATTACTTAAATCTGTCTGTGAGTTGAATTAAACTTATTTTTATGCATTTCCAATTTTCAAATTTACTAATGTATGTATGTATTGCCGTTATTTTTATGCCATTTTTACACTTACCATATATCCAAGAATATAAATATTTATGCGCCCTAAAAGTTATTAAATGGAAAGGTGCTTTGGTATTATTGAATTATTTTATGATAATTTTTCTACTACCATATGTACCTATATCGTTATCCGCTATACATATGTATAATAGGCATGTAAAAGTATAAGGTTATTTGCAGTAAAATTTTATTATTATTATTTATTTTTGGCCAGCGCAAGTATAATGTTATGATTATTGTTTCTTGCATCTAGATTGTCCAACACAAAAGGCAAATACTATTCACATACACTAAGCCTAGCTATTAAATTTGCTTATAAATAGTATGTGTTGGTATTAGCTATTAATAGAAAGACTCAGATGCATATGTACATATGTATGAACTCAAGGAACAATTTATATTTTTCCTATAAAGTTGCTTCATTTGGTTCAATTCTATGTGTAATTTAATATATATATATATATTTTCTTCATTATATTAAATGCTCATTCACCTTTATGTGGACTTTAAAAGATTATTATAGGTAAATGTTTTCATTTGGGAAAACTGAGAAATATATTTAAGGGCACTCCAATAATTGAAGACGTTAAATCTTTGAAAATTAAAGTCCAGAACGTAAGAAAAAAGCATAGAAAGTACAGGTTAATAAATAAAATATAGTTCGGTTGCGGAGATTACACTTTTCAATCATCCCTTGAAAGTTCATATTGTATATTGTTAAACATATTTTAGTATCATATAAAAAATTTAATTTTCATTTTAAATTCTTTTATATATTTTATCATAATTTTTCATTATATTCCTTTCCATTTCATTTAAATTTTTCATTCAAATTTATTTTACTTTAATTTATTAAGATTGGAAAGATTGCGTAAATTGTTTTTTTCGATATTCGATATTTCATGACGATTTTAAGACCAAAACCTTGTTCAAAACCATCAATCAACCAACGTATTCACCGAATTTGGCCCCATGCGACTTTTTTTTGCTTTCAAAACACAAGTTACTTCTCCATGGAACTCGATTGAGGCCGTAAAAGAAAATTCGCAGGGGGAACTGAAGGTGATCCCGGACAGCGCCTTCATCGTATGTTTCGATGATTGGAAAAAAAGGTTGGCATATGTGTATCGCTTCAGAAGGAGCGACAAATAAATACTGGTGAAGATTAAAAATGTTTCGTTTTATTTACAATATCCGGTCACTTTTTGGTCTTAATGTATTTATTTTTTCTATTATTTTTATTAACAAATTATTATTATATTTCTTTATTAAAAATTAAAATGTTTAATTTCACATATTGTATTTTAATTAACTGCATTTATTTGTATGTTAATTATTTGACTTTTTCTTAAATTTTATTATTTATTTTTCAAATTTTTACATTTTTTATTTGATTTTATTATGTTTTATTTGCTTTTATTTCATTTTTATTTTCATTATTTTTTTTTGTTTTATTTTTTTTAACTAGGCAAATTTTTTTTTTTAAGTTTCTTGTCTGTTATTTTATTTTTTTTTGCATTTGAATTTTCTCAATTTCTTTTCATTTAATTTTTCTGTATCTCATTTTATTTTTTTATTCTTCCTGTTTTTTAATTGAGTTTATTTTATTTTGTTTACTCGGTAGCCGAGTGGTTCGGAATTATTATATGTACTATAAATTTATTTTATTTTAATTTACTTAATTTAGTAATATTTTATTTTATATAATTTTATCATTTTTTAATAGAGTTTATTTTACTTTTTTATTTTATTTTGTTTTATTTTGTTTTATTTTATTTTATTTTATTTTATTTTATTTTATTTTATTGTATTTCATTTTATTTTATTTTATTTTATTTTATTTTATTTTATTTTATTTTATTTTATTTTATTTTATTTTATTTAAATTTATTTTATGTTATTTAATTAATATATTTTATTTTGTTTTATTTATTTTATTTTGTTTTATTTATTTTATTTTGTTTTACTTTATTTTATTTTGTTTTTTTTTATTTTATTTTATTTTATTTTATTTTATTTTATTTTATTTTATTTCATTTTATTTTATTTTATTTTATTTGATTTTATTTTATTTTATTTTATTTTATTTTATTTTATTTTATTTTATTTTATTTTATTTTATTTTATTTTATTTTATTTTATTTTATTTTATTTTATTTTATTTTATTTTATTTTATTTTATTTTATTTTATTTTAATTTATTTTATTTTATTTTATTTTATTTTATTTTATTTTATTTTATTTTATTTTATTTATTTTATTTTAATTTATCTTTTTTTATATTTTTATTTTATTTTATTTTATTTTATTTTATTTTATTTTATTTTATTTTATTTTATTTTATTTTATTTTATTTTATTTTATTTTATTTTATTTTATTTTATTTTATTTTATTTTATTTTATTTTATTTTATTTTATTTTATTTTATTTTATTTTATTTTATTTTATTTTATTTTATTTTATTTTATTTTATTTTATTTTATTTTATTTTATTTTATTTTATTTTATTTTATTTTATTTTATTTTATTTTATTTTATTTTATTTTATTTTATTTTATTTTACTTTATTTTATTTTATTTTATTGTATTTTATTTTATTTTATTCTATTTTATTTTATTTAAATTTATTTTATGTTATTTAATTAATATATTTTATTTTGTTTTATTTATTTTATTTTGTTTTATTTATTTTATTTTGTTTTACTTTATTTTATTTTGTTTTTTTTATTTTATTTTATTTTATTTTATTTTATTTTATTTTATTTTATTTCATTTTATTTTATTTTATTTTATTTTATTTTATTTTATTTTATTTTATTTTATTTTATTTTATTTTATTTTATTTTATTTTATTTTATTTTAATTTATTTTATTTTATTTTATTTTATTTTATTTTATTTTATTTTATTTTATTTTATTTTATTTTATTTTATTTTATTTTATTTTATTTTATTTTATTTTATTTTATTTTCTTTTATTTATTTTATTTTAATTTATCTTTTTTTATATTTTTATTTTATTTTATTTTATTTTATTTTATTTTATTTTATTTTATTTTATTTTATTTTATTTTATTTTATTTTATTTTATTTTATTTTATTTTATTTTATTTTATTTTATTTTATTTTATTTTATTTTATTTTATTTTATTTTATTTTATTTTATTTTATTTTATTTTATTTTATTTTATTTTATTTTATTTTATTTTATTTTATTTTATTTTATTTTATTTTATTTTATTGTATTTTCTTTTATTTTATTCTATTTTATTTTATTTTATTTTATTTTATTTTATTTATTTATTTTGATATATTAGTTATTATATTTTATTCCATATTTATTTTATTTTTTTATTTAAATTTATTTTATATTATTTAATTTAATTTAATTAATTTATTTTATTTTGTTTTATTTATTTTATTTTGTTTTATTTATTTTATTTTGTTTTACTTTATTTTATTTAATTTAATTTAATTTAATTTAAGTTAATTTAAATTATTTTATTTTATTTCATTTCATTTTATTTTACTCTATTTTATTTATTTATTTTGATATATTAGTTATTATATCTTCTTATATATTTATTTTATTTTAATTTAATTTAATTTATTTCAATTATCATTATATCATTAACATATAGTTTTATTTTGTTTTATTTTATTTTATTTAATTTGATTTATTTTAATTTTATTTAAATTTATTTTAGTTTATTTTTATATAATTTCACTTATTTTTTTTTTGATTTTATTTCTTTTTATTTTGTTTAATTTTATTTTATTTTATTATCTTTTATTTTATTTATTCTCTTTCATTTAATATAATATAATTTTAGTTTATTTTTTTATTTTATTTTATTTTATTTGATATTATATGATATTATTGCATTTTATTTCATTTTATATAACTTTATTTAATTTTATTTAACTTAATTTAGTTTAATTTAACTTAATTTAATTTAATTTCATTTCATTTTTTTATTTTATTTTACTTTATTTTATTTTTTTAAATTTATGTTGTGTTATTTACTATAATTTCATTATATTTTATTTTGTTTTCACTAAAAATACACGTATATAATACTTGTATTTTTACTTATATTCTAAAATTTAATTTGATTTGAAATTATTGAGTACAAGTATTCCTTTGGGAAGTGAAAAGTAAAGTATCATACCGTTTGAAAATGAACACTTGTGTAGTGTGTAAGGTCAAAAGTATTAAAGTTTATGCTTATAAGAATATTCATATGTTTACTCAAAACTCTCTAAAGTCACGTTTTGATTAATATTTTAGAGCTAATGTTGGTCATTAAAACATAATATTATACTAAGAATTTTAATTCCCGCATAACCCGTAGGAAAAATTTCTTTAATGTTAAAAGAAAGAACTGTTTGCGGTGTGAATGACTACCGTTATTGTCAAGGATTTGGTTATGGATATTATTATGTATACGGTTATAGATATGGTGATGGATATGGCTATGTATATGGCTATGAATATGGCTATGTTTTGAATAATACACATGGATATGTATATGGTTAGTGGTATGGTTATGTTTGTGGTTTTGGACACATAACAAGGTTTGAATATAAATATCGACATGTCAATGGATTTGTATGGGAATATGAATGTCGATATGGATATGAATTTATATATTATAATGGATATGCATAAAATAAATGTACATATCTAAATTGAATCACTTTCCTAGTGGGCAGTTTTGAGAACACGTTAGCAACAGCAACAAGGAAACACCACGTTCGCGACATAAAAGTGAAAATTAAAATTTAAAATTTTCTAGCCACCAACAAAAACCATAGGGTCAAAAAAAAACAAGAAAATACCAACAAAGAAAAATATGCAAGCGATGAACCGCATGCGACACAGAGATATGAAAAAGCCAAAATGGCGATGGAATATGGTAATATTAAAAAAAAAAATGGAAAAACTAAAACAAAATAGACAATGTCAAGCATTAGTGGTAAAAACATTAATGGGGGCGTGAGAGTTGTGCGCAAGAAACACAACAGGAGGAAAGAAGGATAAAGGATATGCTGACAACTGACTGCCTGTTGGTGCTCAATATGCACTGATGTCGCACGAAGTACACACGAATACACAAACCAATAACAAAAAACTAAATTTGTATAATTCTGCAACACGAAATAAATATAAATGTATGTATGTTTGCATAAACACCGAGGGAGATAATGACAGAACAAATAAGCAGCGTCCTTAGACTGCCGTGGTAAGCATGTCCTGTTGGCTGCTGCTGGAGTAACCATACATACTTTTATACTTTTTCCTCCTCCTCCTCCTCCTCCTCCTTCTCTTCCTCCGCCACCTTCTCCCCCATTCACCATAAATAGGCAACAAAGTACCAAAGATAATGTGCGCGACTGTGCAAAATGACGACAAACAGGCGTAGAGACAAATTAATGGACAAACCAAGCGTCTAAATGCCAAACAGGCTTGCATTAAGTAGAGGCGTATCGCAATGCTAGCGACAGCAACCACAAGGAAGCGACTAAAACTCAACGAATACAACAAGCCAAACGGTCGACAAGCGCGCTTGTCATGCTTTTGTAGCAAAAGATAGAATACCCAGAATAAATGGCGACAGCGGAGGAAATAGGAAGGTGGCTGGAGCGACAGAGGGCGACAGAGAACGACAAGGGCAAGCGCGTACGTACTGATAATGCCAAAGTTTGTATATATGTGCGTATGTATGTTGTACTTGGTGCTCATTCAAATTTCGCAAAAAGCATTACCGTTGTGGCAGTGGAAAGCGGAAAACTGAGTGCAGCGTATAAGCGTGTTGTGTCTGATATGGCTCGCCACCACAGAGCACAAAAAAGTCACATTAAATGTGGCAAATGCGAAAAACAACGCTCGAACTCATTATTTACCCAATAAACACTAGTATATAAGCACTGAGTATTTAGGGTTTTTGAGAAATTTACAATTCTCGAGTTGATATCCAACCAATTCTCAACTTTTGAAAAAAAATACTATATTTTATGTTCTACATCATACTAAAAAGTTTCTTTTGCTATCGAGAGATAAGTTTGTATTCTGATCGAACTCATTATTTATCCAATAAACACTAAACTCTGTGTATTTAAGGTTTTTTGAGAAATTTACAATTCTCGAGTTGATATCCAACCAATTCTCAACTTTTGAAAAAAAAAACTATATTTGATGTTCTACCTCGTTCTCAAAAGTTTCCTTTGCCATCGAGAGATATATAAATCTTAAGTTTGTATTCTAATCCGTTCACAAATGTTTCTTCAGCCTTTGAAAAATTTAAATTTCTGGAGTGGAAATTTCAGAAACAAAGTCACAAGTTCTGAAAGTACATATTTTATGTATTATTAATTTGTTTTAAATATTCTCATGTGATTATTGGGCATGTAATTATCTATCTCCGCCAGGATCGGAAAGGACCTCTCCGAGCTGTTCGATACCAAACGATGTTCCAGACAGGGTGATTTCTTACCGTGTGACTTTGAAATCGTTGATAATTTCATCTATTTAGGGACCTGCATGAACAGTTATAATAATGTCAGCCTTTATTTGAATGATGTAGTGCTTCATATATGTATAATGTCAAGGCTCAAATTTTATGGTATAATAAAAAAGGAGTTTCATAAAAAAAATTCTTTTAAATGCAGGTTTATTTTCGAACGCGAAAAATGAATAACCCTGTACAAACTTACCGAAATTAGGTCGAAATGGTTGTAGAAATTAGTAGTAGCCAGCAACACTTTGCATTACTGACTGCATTTTATATGAAATTTTTAGTTCAAGTCGTTTGCCTTTGGAGTGGTTTTCGAAATGTTTTCACTAACAACAACAATTCCCGAGCTATTTACTACATACATATGTTTATATTTACAGGACTTTGCCGAAACCACATGTGTACACGTATGTACACGTATGAGTGTGTGTGTGTGTGTGCGTGTGTCATACAGTCATTGCAGCTGGTGATTATGGCCATCAAGGATATAGTGTAACCACAAGAACAACAAAATTAGCAACTAACAAAACGAGTTTAGTTAGTTTGTGCAGTACATTTCATATGTGTGTCGCGTTGTTGCTGATAACAGTAGGCGCCACTTCGAATGGGTTTGAAAATTTTTGCATATATTTTTAATTTTTTTTTTAATATTTTTCTTTGTTTTTGTATTTTTTTTGTTTTTGTATTTTTTTTTGTTAGTTTTCCTAGTGTATGTAGTAAATGGCAACACAAGGAAAGTTTGTAGAGAATTTTATGAAAATAAATTAGCGGTTTTTGGTGATATAAACTTCGGCGACTAAAGGATATTTTCAAAAAAAAAAAAATAAAAATAAAAGTATAATGTGGCGCTTACTAAATATTTAAATGAAGGATTAGAGACGATTAGAATGGGTAAAAGTTGAGAATTTTGTACTTAAATGTGAGTTAATTTAATAAAATATTATAAGTAATTAGCTTGAAATGTTGTTGAGTGCAAACAGTTCATCAGTTATTCTCTAGCTCTTTTTCATTTACTGCATACGTTCTTCTTTACAACCATTTAATTGGAAATTTTAAACAGAAATCACAATCAAATTTAATGAATTCATACATAGTTGAGACGAACATAAAAATGTCACTGAGTTATTTTAATCAATTTGATCTTTATAGCCAACAAAACCACGATCTTACTTGGTCTCTAGCAGCTCTAAATATCGACATGTTGAAGTGCCTTTCAGAAAGAAATATTGCGATAGTGACAGTCCTTGGCCATATAAAAACCTGGGTCGTTCCGGTGTAAAGAACCGACAGTCGTGGGAACTATTGGATTTAAGTCGCCTCTTATGACAGGCATGCCTTACCACGGGTAAATTCTTGAGCCCCTAACACGCTGGGGTATAGCCTGCTTCATGCTCTCTTGACTCGTCTGTTATGGCAGATAGTTTCAAAACGAGAATTGGATTTCAAATATTACATTGTCCAAAACTAATATACATTATTCATATAGAAACTACTGGAAAGTCTAAATGAAATGTTTGATTTTTATTTAATTTTACTATGTTGCCAATTTTCACGGTTATTTTTCCATTGAAAATTAAGATTTAAAGCAAAAACTGAAAACATTCAGAAAACCAACAAAAAGCGTTTTGCTCTAGTTACGCAATTAATGTAGTGCCACCGTTAATTTATTTAATATTATTTTAATAAATATTATTAAATAAAAAATATTAAATAATATTATTTACAATGTTGACAATTTTCTCTATCTATGAAAGAGTTGTTTTTGCGGAAGATCGAAGTTAATTAATTGTTAACTGCTTAAAAAGAGCAAAAAAAAATCTAAATTTTTCTATATTTCCACTAAGTATGTCGTGCCATTCTTCGGTCGCAAATAATATTCAAAACACATATCATTCGCTATGTTGTCAATTTTCTCGTTACGAAGATTGTAGAGAAAAGCTCCCAAGTTTATAATTAAATAAAATTTCTGCTAATTTACTGTGTGATATTCGTTATTATGAAAAATTTTATTACCAATGTTGCCATTTTTCTTTTACCAGGCGAAAGTTTTTGTGTATATAATTTATTGAATTTTCCCAAAAATATTGTGTTGTACTCATTAATAATATCCAAAAAATATCAAATGCATGTTGTCAACTTTCTTGCATAAAGAAAACTTTTGAGATTATATTTTAACCAAATTCCTGCTTCTTGTACATTTATAATATTGCTATGTTGTCAATTTTCATTTTCTAAGAATTGTCGGTGGAAATAGTTTTATGTCTAGATTTAAATGAAATTTTTGGCTAGCTTACTGTTTGATAATCATTTTATAACAAAAATAATTTGATATTTTTTTATCGAGTAAAAAATTGTGACATAGCATTCGATTCGTTTCTAATGCATAACGACCGGGTGGTCAAGCGTATTAGTAGCAGAATCTAATCCCACCCTACGAATATCTAACTGCACTTTTAGCTACTAACTACTACGTGTTGCACTCCTACTCCGCCGTTGTCAATGACTGCTCGTACACAACTCGCGGTAAAGGCGGGCAGTACCGAGCGAGGAGCAGATCGGCCAGTAGCCCAACGAAGCAGGTAGTAGTAAGTATTTTTTTAATTACTATTATTTAGTACTCCTTCATATTGCCTTCTCCGTTCTCTATTAACCTTGCAGCTTCGAGACGGGGTCGACAAAACTTCCTATCGCCACCTCTGTTCTCTATCAGCCTTGAAGCTTCGAGACAGAGAAGGCAACACCTACTTTCTTAGTTCCGATTGTCTTCACCGTTCTCTATTAACCTTGCAGCTTCGAGACGGGGTCGACAACACTTCCTATCGCCACCTCTGTTCTCTATCAGCCTTGAAGCTTCGATACAGATACGACAACCTCTCCTTTCCTAGCTCATATTGCCACCTCTGTTTTCTATTAGCCTTGCAGCTTCAAGACAGAGACGGCAACACCTGCTTTCTTAGTTCCGATTGTCTTCTCTGTTCTCTTTTAGCCTTGTAGCTTAGAGACAGAGAACCGCCGAACCGAAAAGATTGCACGGACGTTAAGGAATGTTATGACGCATCGACCCACGTGTACAAGACTGTACACGACCAGTGACTTCCTCTCGTTTCGGGACACTTCGGGTGTGTGGAAAGCAAACACATCCGTGTTTTATTTAACCATTGGGTTTTAGGGTCTCATTGGCGGAAAAAGTTACAAAGTCTAAATTTAAGTCGAGCACCGCTAACTATATTTAAAGAAAAAATAGTTTGATATGCTGCATATTATTGTCGTGAGGAAGCTTTAAAATGTGTATTTCAAAGAAAGTTCTGTCATTTTACTGTGTCGTTTTCTTACTTTCAAAACTTTCCTTTTACTATGTTGTCAATTTTCACGCACCGATTATGATCAGGAAAAAATTTTTAAACCTGAATCCAAATGAAATTTCTGCCATTCATACGACAAAATCTTAAATTAGTCAATGATAGATAAAGTAAATTCCATAAATTTGTTCTTAAATTAATTAAATTAAATTATTTCAGCGATTTAAATTTAAATAAAACTTAAATTTTTATGAATCCTTTTACAAATACATTTCTATGCTCTTGCTAATTATTCTCTTTTATCCACATTTATGAATGCAACGCGCTGCTGCAGCCAAATTTTAAATACCTCCTCAATTGTAATTAAAACAAACGAATTACCGCTATTCATGGCTCAAGTATCCTTGAGCTTATTAAAGTTTCAAGCTTTTGTTCAACGTCAATGCCAACGAAAGGCATAGAATTGACAATAATAATAATGTGCGGTGACGCCAAAAAAAAAAAAACCCAATACGACACAAAGCCAGAGCAACAACACTATGTGATGCAACTATGAAACAGCAGTAACTAAAACAAAGCCAACAACAATGATGATCCTTGAATTCACTTTATTGTCTGCACTTTTTAATACCAATTCCAACTCACTCGCTGGTACTTTAAGTTGACCCTTCGTGCAGCGTCCTTGTCTTTTGAAGCGATTGTGAAACACCAAATAGGGCTGAGCATGTCCTGCGGTTGCTTGTTGTTGTAAGTAAAGCTCGTTGCCAAATTTTCTATTTTTTAGCTAAGTTTTTTTTTTTTTTGTTAATCTCTTTCCATTTGGGTTTGTGTGTTTTTTTTGCCTTTTCATCACCCACATCTTTGATGTCGTTTTCTCTCGTAAAAGCGACAAAGTGAAAGCGTGCTTGGTTGGCCATTTTGGCTTGCCTGCACTAAACTTTGGCACAAAAGAACAACAACAAAGAATATCATCATTATCCTTGCTTACGTTTGAAGCTATTAACAGAGACGGTACAGCACAAAGTGGAATAGAAAAAAAAAATTGAATAAAAGAGGTTTTAAGATTTTTAGTAAAAGCAAAGTGAAAAGTGGCAACAGCGCATGCTAAGTACTGAGTGCTGGCAGTGCAGTGAAGCTTAGTTCAATTTTGTCCCTTTCTTTTTTTATTAAAACAAAGTAAAAGAAAAATCCATTTTGCTTTAACAGCAGCAATTCTGCTCTTTTTTTCGCTTTACTCTCTTTCGTCCCGTTCGCCTGCCTATGGGCTTGTGTGTCACCACGAGTGACAGCGAATGGCTTTCACTTTCTTCAACTCCTATCAGTTGGTGTGTGTGTTTTATGTATATATGTATGTATGTAAGTGACTTGCTCTTTCTGCGCTTGTGGTTTAGTTATAGCCTCGGCCACCAAATGACAGCACGTTGACAGCCCACCGCCATATCGCCACCGCTAGGCAAGCGACGAGTGAAGCGTACAAAGATAATGACAGCTAAAAAAAGACATGGCGACGATACAAACCAGACACGCTTGTGGACAACGGCATTTTATTATGCTCATAAAATTTAAAAGGATACAAACCGCGGTTAATACACGCTCGTCACGTAGATCTGCAATATTTCATGAGATCTCTTAATTTATTTGAACGCCTCATTTTCATTACTCTTCTCGGGGAGTAGAGAGCAAAGTGTGGTTAGGTTTACAGCCAACATGAGAGGTTGTTCCTCTATTGCTGGTAGATAGAGCTCAACTAACTCCAGACCAAAAGTAAACGTCCTGGGGAAGAGTCATTGGTATTTAGGAGATATGCTCTCTCATTCAAAAAAAGCCATAACTTCCTAGCTGACGAGACCATGTTGTAGGGCAAGTTAAGTGGCTAAAGCCTATGGAAAATAACTCGCAGCATTGGCAGCAGTACTATCACTCCAAGCTTAAGCTTCCGAAGCAGTTAAGTATTTCTCGAGACATTACGGCCAACTGAGGGCTATTTATTAAGCTGACATGAGCGTCCAAGCTCAATATCAAGGACTATGGTGCTTTCGTATTACATCCGAGTTCGATTTAAAGCACCAAATCTCAGAGGACAAAGGCTTCCTGTGTGCCTCTTTACTGAGATTAACGATTGTGACATTTTAGGAGAGTTTTCTATGATCTCAACTGAGGCTTCCAGCTAAGTTTATCTAACTTTAGTTGTACCTATATCCTTATTATATTATATTACCACTATAAACCTCTACCTAGTGTGCGTCAACTTTTTCAATACTCTGTCATGTCAGACAATTGGATGGGTCAGTGTGTGTCTTTGGGCAGGCCTAACATCTCTATTCGTCTTTTACCTGAATACTCACTGTAGAGCTTTAGTCGTTGAACCAGCCGCATTCTTACCTGTAAATCTATCCATAGTTAGAAACCGTTCGTTGTCAATACAGCAGTCCGGTAAATGCTCTTGGTCGAATAACTGCCACAGTAGTTAACCAATTATCATAAATGTTAACAATCATAAGTCAACATCCGTCTGCCGGTAGTCACCAATCTTCTTCTGTATTATTCACCAGTCACAGCTCGGCTGTAATCAGCAGACTCACCTACTTGTAGGTCCTCAGGAGCTTCAAATGTCCTAGACTCTATTTTAAAAAATGCAAAGAGCTCTTCTAGGTATTGCTCCAAATGACGCTGCAGTATATGCTAAGTGCTTAGAGCTCTCTTTATGCTATCCCGAACTTCGAAAAGGTAATGATGTGCGTTATCTGAGTACTTAGAGAAATAGAGATATGATGAAGAAAATTGGCAACATTGCAACGCCACTGACGACTGAGTATTCTTTGATATGTGGTTCTAATTTTGTTTGGAAAACAATTCCCTTTCTGAGTAAATGTCAATACCTCCAAGTATACTATATTTGATATTAGAGTTATAACTTTGTTAAGTGAAACTAATTTTTTCTTTGCTTTGTTGGTACTGAAAAATATAAAAATTGTTAATAAATGCAAGTGTTTTTTATTTAACTTATTATTGGCATAGAGTTTAAAATGAGTTTTTTATTCAAGATTTTTACTTAAATTAGCTTTAATTTTTTTTAACAAAATAATTAACGGCAGAAAGCAACTCTTCATCAATCACCGAAAAAGCACCCCATATAAATTTTGTACATGTGTGTGTGTGTGTGTGTGTGTGTGTCTTTATTGTTGTCAGTTTTTCTCAACGCCTCTGTCGCCATCATCTGTTGGTCTCTAATTTGTAGTTGGAAAACAATTACCATGTCATACAAAACAAAACATAATTATGCACACCACCTTCCTGTTGTACACACACATCGAAATATACTCGTACAATAAACACAGAATATTGTGGATGTGTGCGCCTTAAAGGCTGCAACATAAAATTTCCCAACACTCGTTTGATAGTCTTTCCTTTTCTTTGTTGTGTTCACGCTTTATATTGTGGCAGCCTTTGGCTATATAACTGTGAATTAACATATTTATCTGTGTACGCATTTTCATTTGGCGCAACATAATTTTATTAATATTAATAGACACAGCAGAAGGCTAAAAATTATACCCTAGTGGGTGGTTGATTGGGCGTGTTGCTCTTTGACATTAAGAATTTTTTTTTTTAAATTTTTTTTTGTATACTTTTTTGTGTATGCTACCCTGACGGCCGGGTTATTGCTGGCATTGGTGTGTATGGTTCAAGTGTGTGAGTGCGCTCCTTTTTTCCGTTAGTGGAAAAAGTGACCGTTATAATTTTAATACTTTAAATAAGCCATCCTGTGGCATTACAAACGGGTAATTAAGAAAGCAACTAACGGAATTTATGCTTAACGGCGAATATGGTGTTGTGTGCGTTGCTTAATGATATTTTTTTTTTCGTTCGTCATTAATTTAAGCTCGTTTGGGTTCAGCGTTTACTTAGAGTTTTCTTCATTTTTTGGTATGTATTTTCTTATGCTAGTCATTTTCCATTTATGTCTGGGGTTTTCCTTACCAAAGCATTGCGACACTATCCTTTTTCACTTGCTGTCAAGAAATTTATGTTATTTGAAAGTGTGAAATTTTAATTAAGCTGCTTTTAATTTTAAATCAACTTTGCGTGCGTACAGTGTTGAGGAAAAAAAATTAAAAAATATATTTAAAGATACTTTTTTTTAAATGAAACAAAAAATATATAAAATAATATAATTTCAAGTCTTAATATTACTCTAGTTTAAGATTCAATTAAACCTTAATTTAAAAAAAATCTAAATCTATAATTATATGAAAATTTCTTATACAAAATTATTAAAAAAAATACATTTCATTCTGAATTCATTAATAATTTTTTGATGGTGATATTATTCACGAAAAATTAAAAAAAAGTCTCTCCTTTACCAGTTTTAGGAGCCAGATGTGTTTAGCGTGCGTCTGTGGCAGTATACTTAGATTATCTAAAAATTTCCCTTCTTTGTGCCTATCAAACCCAACCAGCAACTTACAAATGAAACGAAATTCTTCTTCTTCTTCTTCTTCTTCTTCTTCTTCTTCTTCTTCTTCTTCTTCGTCTTCTTCTTCTTCTTCTTCGTCTTCTTCTTCGTCTTCTTCTTCTTCTTCCTCTTCTTCGTCTTCTTCTTCTTTACTAGCCTAAATACTTTCAAAGCTGGAGTGATATCATCCATTCGGACCATATGATCTAGTCATCGTGGCTGCTAACTCTTTATTCGCTGAGCTATGTCACTGTCGCCGTATACCTCGTACAGCTCAAAAGTCCGCAGAGTTCAAATAAATAACTAAGTGAAGAAACAGATGCGTCTGTCCGACTTGCCGCGAACGGCGCCGAATCGACTCTCAACGGTCTTCGTGTACACTCGTAAGCTAAAGCAGCTTCAGTTTCTTCAATGTGTGCTAGACGTGGTCTATTCGGTCGAATGTTATCCAGTAAAGAATGTTGGTTCTCAAGATGGGTGATGGTGTTGCGAATAGTACGCTCAGTAGGCCGACTATGTTGACTATAAATTGAGCGAAGCGCGCGAAACATATTCTTTACAGAACGTGAAATTTCATAATAAAGTTAAACGATTTGTAAACGTTGTTCAGGCGTTGTTCTTTCCATGCTAAAATTCCAAACAATACTGAAAAAAAGTAACATAATGACGCATGATCTGTCAAAAAAAAAGTATGTCACTGTCGCCGTATACCTCGTACAGCTCAAAAGTCCGCAGAGTTCAAATAAATAACTAAGTGAAGAAACAGATGCGTCTGTCCGACTTGCCGCGAACGGCGCCGAATCGACTCTCAACGGTCTTCGTGTACACTCGTAAGCTAAAGCAGCTTCAGTTTCTTCAATGTGTGCTAGACGTGGTCTATTCGGTCGAATGTTATCCAGTAAAGAATGTTGGTTCTCAAGATGGGTGATGGTGTTGCGAATAGTACGCTCAGTAGGCCGACTATGTTGACTATAAATTGAGCGAAGCGCGCGAAACGTATTCTTTACAGAACGTGAATTTTCATAATAAAGTTGAATGATTTGTAAACGTTGTTCAGGCGTTGTTCTTTCCATGCTAAAATTCCAAACAATACTGAACAAAAGTAACATAATGACGCATGATCTGTCAAAAAAAAAAAAAAAGTTATTGAAAAAATTCCCTCTACTTGGATCACCCGTAACATATTTTTAATTCCTACTTGAACCAATTTTTTACGCCACTGTATTTTTATACAAAAATATGTTCCACTTTGTTTCATTCGCCGTTCGTTTTCTTCCAAATTGCCTTTCCCCTCTTTTTTGGCAACGCATTAAAGTTAATTTCTGTTATTAAATTGGGTTAATCGAATTTTTCGGTTACGCATAATTTATAAGCGAAATTTCGTAGATCACAATCATCGCAGGAGGTCACAATATAATTGGGTATTTATGCCTTGACATTTTGTGGGTTTCCAGGAAAGAGAATTTTTTAGACGCTAGTGAAAAGAAATTAAAAAAGGCGCAGTTAATTGTAAACAAAAAAAAAAAAAACACAAAAAAAATTAAAAAATTAAAATAAAAATTAAACCAAAAAAAATATTAATATTTTTCAGTTAACCCATTTTTTTTTTGGCTCAATTTTCATGCACAGGCCAAATACAACAAATACTAAGTCGCTGATATAAAAGCACAAAAACCCTTAATTAGTATGCATGATTTTTCCTCTTTCATACACAAATTTGTGTTTCGAATCAACAAATAAACTAACAATATATTCGTATATACAATGAGCTTTATCCTTGGGCAGCTTGTGTGTGCCGGAGAAAGAGGTGGTTAGAGAGTGGGAGCGAAAGCATTGAAAAAATCTTCACCACAATAGCCATATAAATTACGTCAATAAGCCAGAATAATAGCATAGTCAGAAGCCTTGAATGTATGAACACACACTAAGCCACATACAAATAAATATTTTCACAAAAGGTTAACATAATAAGAGCAAACTCAAAACGCATACTGAAATTCAAATAACAACAATTGCAATCGCCGACAAATAAACGATTTAAATGGAAGCGAGCAAAAATCAAGCAGAAAAAAAAGCAATCTCTCAATGATGAAACCACAAATTCTATTGTTGCCATGAAATTTCATTTGATTGCCATTTGAATGCGTGCAGAATATTTTAATGAGCTGCGTTAAACAAGCCAAACCAAGCCAAGCCAAACCAAACCAAGGCAAACCATGCCAGCCAAGCCGAGTCAAGCAATCAGCGACGTGGCAAAGGCAACGAAAGGCGCTGTGAAAATCACACACTCTGCACACAACCCTCACATGCCATATTCCGCTAGCTACATATTTACCACATACACTATCCACATACACACATGGTTAATATACAAATAAAATAAAATACAAACTAAAGCAACAAGCGCACAAATGAAGGCACAAAAAGGAGTATTTTCTTTATTATTATTTCTAGTGAAATTTGTTAGTGTATGTGTTTGGCAATCAGTTGCACATGCATTGCATACATATGGGCGCTTTAGCTGATTTCTTGTAGTTTGAGTTGCGTTGTGCTGCGTAATGAATATTGTCCATGATTCGGTGTGTTAATAGCTTTCTTCGCTTGGATTTCTTATTTAGGTAGTTTGTTACCTCACCGCCTTAGCTTACCATCTTTGCTTGCAATTTTATTACACGTTTGTGGCTTTTCATTTGATTTAATTGCGCTTTTGATTAAATAGCTGACGTACAGGTTGAGAAAGTGGCTAGTTGGGTGATTTGTAGATTATATTTAATTGCGTAATAAAACATCTTTCCACAATTACGTTTCCAAGAAAATGTTATTAAAAAAAATTATTTTTCTTTGCAGGTAAAGACCACAGCCCTTTTAATACCAATCAAATGTGAGTTAATAAAATGCATAAAGTATTTTTATAGCTAATTACACATGCATTTTCTTTTTATTAGATTTAACAACACTTTTGTTTTAGTTAGTTAAATTTACATTATATTAATTAATTTTTTAATGTATTTTATTTTAATTTATTTTATTTTATTTTATTTTGTTTTATATTATTTCATTTCATCTTATTTTATTTTATTTTATTTTAATTTATTTATTTCATTTGATTTTATTTTATTTTTTTTTATTTTATTTTATTTTATTTTATTTTATTTTATTTTATTTTATTTTATTTAATTTTATTTAATTTTATTTAATTTAATTTTATTTTATTTTATTTTATTTTATTTTATTTTATTTTATTTTATTTTATTTTATTTTATTTTATTTTATTATATTATATTTTATTTTATTTTATTTTATTTTATTTTATTTTATTTTATTTTATTTTTTTATTTTATTTTATTTTATTTTATTTTATTTTATTTGATTTTATTTGATTTTATTTTATTTTATTTTATTTTATTTTATTTTATTTTATTTTATTTTATTTTATTTTATTTTATTTTATTTTATTTTATTTTATTTTATTTTATTTTATTTTATTTTATTTTATTTTATTTTATTTTATTTTATTTTATTTTATTTTATTTTATTTTATTTTATTTTATTTTATTTTATTTTATTTTATTTTATTTTATTTTATTTTATTTTATTTTATTTTATTTTATTTTATTTTATTTTATTTTATTTTATTTTATTTTATTTTATTTTATTTTATTTTATTTTATTTTATTTTATTTTATTTTAGTATATTCTATTTTATTTTATTTTATTTTATTTTATTTTATTTTATTTTATTTTATTTTATTTTATTTTATTTTATTTAATTTTATTTTATTTTATTTTATTTTATTTTATTTGATTTTATTTTATTTAATTTTATTTTATTTTATTTTATTTTATTTTATTTTATTTTATTTTATTTATTTTATTTTTTCTTATCTAATTTTATTTTATTTATTTTTATCTAATTTTATTATATTTTTCTATGTATGTATGATGATGTATTTTAATTTAATTGATTTTATCTCATATTTTATTTTAATTTTTTAATAGCGTTTTATTTTAATATATTAATTTATTTATTTTTATCCTAATTTATTTTGCTTAATTTAATTTAATTAATTTATTTTTTTATTTAATTTTCTTTTAAGATTTGTTTTATATGATTTTGTTTAATTTAATTTTTGATTTATTTTATTTTCTTTGTTTTTTATGTGATTTTAGTATATTTTAATATACTTACCATTATGTGATATAACTTTTTAACTTTTTAATTAATATGATTTTATTTAATTTTATTTGTATTGTAGTTTAGTTTCCATTATTTGATTTTATTCACTTTTATTTTATTATTTTGTTTTATTTTATTTTTATTTTTTTTTTTTTGTATACTTTTTATATATATATATATTTTTTTTTAGTTTTTAATCTGATTTTATATATTTTATTTGAGTTTTTATAAAACATCTATTTTTTCATAATTTTATTTTATTAACAGAAAATTTAATTAATTTTTTCTTGATGAGACTCGGGGTTCCACATTAAAAGTTTTTTGGCTTTGGTGGCTGTATTTTGATCTAACTATGGGGTTATTGCCGGTATAAACAGTTGACCAACTCAAGCTTAAGACTTTAGCGTGCAGCTTTTGCTGCAAGGTTGTCTTTCACAATGACTCACATTCAAGAAGGTAAAATTCCAGACATAATGATCACAATGAGCAGATACCTTTTTTTTAGCGTTTAATGAACTTCTCTAGAGAAAACTTTATATGTCTGGAATGAAAATAGGTCTGTCTAAGAAATACACATATGTATATTAAATAAAAATTGCATATGTTAATATCTCCATGGTATTATATATAGTTTCATGTGGAGATAGCTATTCACGCTTTTAAATTATTTAATTTATTTCCCTGCAAACGTAGCTTTGTATGTCTAACACAACCCTCAATTTCAATTACGGTGTAGACCTTGATCGTCGTCCATAAGATAGTCGGTCCGTTTGTTAGTCCAACAAAAAGCTTCCATAGAATTATAACGGCGGCGGTGGCGTTGGTTACGGTTGCGTGTTTGTCTGCGTTACTTATAAAATTTACTCTTGCAGGGTTTACATTTCTTTTATTAGAATAAGTTTATTTTGTCTCGTTCTTTTCATTTGCTTCCCTTATACTCTGCTTCATTATTATTTGTGTGAATTTATTTTCTGCCAAAGTTTTTTGTTGATTTATTTTTCCTTTTTATTTGCTGTTCTTATATGTTGTTTATTGTAAGGTTTCGCTTTGTTTTGACGCCGCCAAGACGTCGCAGTTAGCATACAAATGATATATTTATATGTATGTACATATCTAATATTCTAAGCATAAAACACTTTTACCGATGTGTAATCTCCATATGTGAGTTTGTTTTTTGGCTCTTAAGACTTTTTTCCACTAGGTTTTTTTTTGTTTTCTAGGCAAAATTCCTGAAGAATACCAACTAGTTTGTTCACATTGTTGTGAGCTGAGTTGAAGTGTCCATAGCTTACTTTTATTTAAGGTATACAAAGTTTTTATCTAATGTCAGCACCTATCCATAATTTTGAAAATATCATACGGATTTTTTTTTTATTACTTGCAATTTATATTTTTTTTATTTTGATTTCTTTCTTATTTTTTTTTAAGGGGTTACATACGTCCAGAATTTTCAAAAAATCGATTTTTTTTTATAGGTTATTATTCTTTATAGTTTTAGGCGTATTTCTGTGAAAGCCGATTGTAAAAATTCCCCATAGATACAAAGTTATGGTAGAAAATCAGACCGCCCGACGAGAGTTTAATGCACACAGGTAGCTGTCCTTCGTTTGAGGCACATGAAAGTTTAAACGCGTTTTTCTCGAAACTACTTTTCCCGGCACGGTCTGCATGATAACTCATACAGTTTTTAACATTTTTTGATGCGATTTTTTTTAAAATATTCGAAAATGTTTTCTCTATAGTCTGTCGAGCCGTATTTTCGATATTTTTATTAAAAAATTTTATGAACATAATTAAAGTGTGACATTTATGACGTAAAACGCATACTTTTTTTCTAAATTCCGTAAATTGGAAAATTTTTCGAAATTAAAAAATTCGGCTCGACAGACTATAACTACAACTTCATTTTACAAGATTTTTTTTTATTTTTATAGATCCATCAACATTCCAAGGATAAATGATGCAGACCGTGGAGCAACTTTTTTTTCATTGTACTTTGGGTCACGTGATATTTTATGTACTAATTTTTGTAAAGAAAAATTAAAATACATTTTTTTATAAACTTTAAGTACCAATAAACATTGTATAAAATTTCTTTATATTTATTTCTATTGTTATCCCTTCTGAAAACAGTTTTTGTTTTAGCGCATTTTTGGTGCTGCTGGACGTATGTAACCCCTTAATTAAATTTTTTTATTATATACATTTTCATATTTTTTTATATAATTTACTAATTTTATTACATTTTTATAAATAAAGGTCTATTCTATTTTATAATATTTTCAATTTTTTCATTTTATTAAATTTTTTATTTTATTTATACTATTTCATTTGACTTTATTTTATTTTAGTTAAAAACTTATTTTAATTAAACACTGTTTTATTTAGTGTCATATTTTACTTTGTTTCATTGTATTTTATTTTATTTAATTTTTTTGTTTAATATTTTTTTATTTTATTTTAATTTAATATTTTTTCAATTTGTATATTATTATTTTATTTTATCATACTTTTTTTACTTTATTTTACTTATTTATGTTATGTTTTACGTTATTTTATTTTATATTAAATATTTATAATTTTGTTTTACTGTATTTTATTTTATTTTTTTAATTTCATTTAAATAATTTACTAATATGGTTATATTTTTTTAATGATTTTTTATTTAAGCTTATATTATTTTGTTTTCTTTTATTTTAATTCATTTTATTTATTTCTATTTCATCTAATTTTATTTTATGTAACTTTATGTTATTTAATTTAATTTAATTTTATTTTGTGTTATTCCATTTGAGTTAAAAACTTATTTTAATTAAGCACTGTTTTATTTAAAGTTATCTCATTTTACTGTATTTAATTGTATATTATTTTATTCTAATTTTTTCTTTTATATTATTTTATTTTAATTTAATATATTTTTAATTTATGTTATATTATTTTTAAATATATTATTTTATTTTTATTTTATACTATGTATTTTATTTTATTATATTTCTTTTTATTTTATTTTATATGTTTTATGTTATTGTATTTTTTTTTTTATTAATTATTATTTTTTATTTTACTGTATATCATTACATTTGTTTAATTTTTCTTAATTTAATTTTATATTATTTCATTTTTTAATTCTATTTTTTTTATCTTATTTTATTTCATTTAGTTTTGGTTGAATTTATTTTATTTGAGTTAAAAACTTATTTTAATTCAACACTGTTTTATTTTATTTTATCATATTTTACTCTATTTCATTGTATTTTATTTAGTTTTCTATTATTTTATTTTAATGTGATACTTTTCAATTATTTTTATGTAATCTTATTTCAAATGTTATTTAATTTAATCTAATTGAAATTAATTATAATTATTTTAGTTATAATCAGTCAATTAGCCAAACGTCTTTGAAGTAAAACTTTCATTTTTTCATTTTTTTTTTAACTAAAGTCCTGGTTTGATTGTATGAACAGAGTATTTTCGTTATGAAACAAAGGAAAATGGTAGAAGTGACAGCTGTTTCGGGGATCACTATATCTCCTCATCAGATTTCCTGTGGCAGGGATTGAACCAACGTATCCTGACTTAAAAGGCGAGTGCTCTACCACTGCGCCATTATCAGCCATGTTTTTTTTTGTTGAATTTTACCTTTACTGAAATAATTGCCGGCAACAAAAAACCTAAAAAAAATTGCTACCACAAGAGACATTAACGCTAACAAGCTTGCCACATTTTAAAAACATACTTACTTACTTACATATACCTACTTTTATAACATCAAATAAGACCATTAAAGCAACAAAATTGTTAGCAACACTGATTAAAATGTGTGTATGTGATGGGGAGAATTTGTCATTTTTAATGGAACTGTCAATAAACGCCCCTCAAACGGTAACGGTAATTACAAGGTGCTACGCGCGCACACCTCCACCTATGCTTACATGGGTATGCGTGCAAAATGCTTCACTAACGTTGCTGTATACACATATATACATATTTTTGCTCCAATATCTTCTTACAACATAGAATTTGCTCGCTTAATGGCAATTTTATGCGCGGCAAAAAGCCATAAACGTATTCGCGAAATAGCAACCGTAACAACAACTACGACAATAATGGCAGCAACAATAAGAAGAACAACAACACCGAACCACTGCCAACAGTTAATT
>JAWMAG010000046.1:10372500-10377500 GCA_037013455.1 Ceratitis rosa
TTTCTGAGATGTGGCCTTAATCAGGGGTATTAAGCTAAGCCAAATTCCTAACTACTTCCAACTTTTTTCCTTGCTATTTCTAGTGAAAAATTTATTTACAACTTTAAAAGATACATTTCAATTTGCTAACGAGCTTGGTAGGAGGGGAACAGGTACAGTCTGCACACGATGTGATCATAGCTCTTTCGATGGCAAAATACCTGTCAAGAACTGAACTTTCACCAATAGGCCAAATAGCGGTTGACGGAGTGAAACCGCATGCAATGTAAGCAGACAAATGCCATTGATCAAAGAGAAAAAAATCTCGAATCCTTCCAAAAGGGACCTTATTACCATAAAAACCGGCTGAACAACCATTTGCTGTCTTATGGGAACCTATGGTAGAATGTTAAGTTACTTCCTTAATGACTGTTAACTCAAGTAAAGGGAGCTAGACCAGAATGAGTCGGGAGTATGTTGCTTCTACCAGTGTTCAGCCCTCAGTTGGCGGGCTCGGTAAATTTTATTTAATCTATATTGCAGAACTTGTTTTGGCAAGCATCAGCTGTCCAGGAGGGCGTCATAAGGCGCACAAAATGGTTTAGATATTTAGGCAGGCGAGAGGAACATCATCTCGAAGGTCCACCCAAAAGTTCTGAGACCTCAATAACTAACTAATTACCTTACAGGATGATACCAACGATTTTCTCTACCATATAGTACATGGGCGGACTTTAATGAATGAACGTGGAACCCAAAACTTGCTTGTGCTGACAGTTCTTAGAATGATTAGTATCCTCTGCTTTGGATTCGTGATGAACAATTTATTAAATCGCCAGCACTATATGGGTCGGCTATCTCTAGTTGCTTAAATTTTACTGCAATTGAACAGGCGGAAGAAGTCTTCCCTTCACAAAGTTATGCTCGTAAGTACAGGCAACCGATCGTGAAATCTTCCATAAGCCATCTCTCTTAATTTTCCAGCATGTCGGTCAGTTCCTCTATTTTTTCATAATCACGCTCTCTTTCCCTCTTCTTCTATCTCTCTCTTTCTCTTTCTTTCTTCTTCTCTCTCTCTCTCTCTTTCTGCTCTCTTCCCTATCCCTCTCTTTCTCTACCTCTCTCTTTCTCTACCTCTCTCTCTCTGTCTTTTTCTCTCTGTCACTCTTCCTCAGTCACTCTCCCTCTTCTTACTTACATTTTTTAACTCTCAGTATATCTACACAATATCACGCGCTGGCATCGATCACAGCCTTGGGAGATAGACGGTATCTTTTAATTTAGTGCTCTCAGAAGGTTTGAAAGAAAGTTTGATACAAAAACGATTTTTACATTATTGCGGATGAAACACTTATAAATGCTTTGCAAGCGGACGTAGAAAGCAGCGATATTTTAAGCAGCTTTGCTTGAATAATTGGATCTAGTTTCAACACAAAGTCCGAGATAAAAGAGAACATGACTTGGGTTTCACATCGCACGAATGTTGAAGGTAACGAAAAGTCAAAGATTCTACTGCCTCTTACCGCCGACTACTTTAGACCAAAATTTCTGGAGCATATCCAATATAGGACGTACCACTAAACTACTGTTTGCAGACAGTCCAAACTGTTATCAGCACTCAATAATGGAACTTAGTATCATAGATGGTGAATTGACGAGACAGCAACCCCTAAGATATCGTCTAAAAAATCTAGATGTGATTGAATCATCTGAGTGAGCACAGAGCATATTTTCGCGAGGGCAGACTCAGACGATGTGTTGTGTTTTACGATAACTCAAGCTCTAGTCTAAATTAAAACAATTTATCAAATCGAGCGAAATGTTCGGAAAGAAATAACCGGAAGGAGCATACTTAGTGGCTTAATTGCAGTCGCTCGGGGTCAACTCCTCAGCCTCCTCTTTCAATCAACCTAGCAACGTGACTTAGGTATATTTCAGCCAAAAGGGGGAATAATAATGTTTGGAAACAGATTGTCTATCTTATGTATTGCGCTTTTAATATATACCTCATAAGGATGTATCTCTCTCTATTCTAACCAATGCATCTCTTTTACGGCAATATCGGTATAAACCCTCCAAGTTAGGTGAAAACAATAATATAGGGAGCTCTCTACCGACTATAATATTTTTTTTCATTCGACATTTTTATTCTTGACTGTCAACTGGTAGTAGCCTGCAACCGGATTGTACTGATGCCATTGAAGCCTGCTCGCCTTTATTCCTGATATTTATATAAACTGGTTCCTATTTCTAGCGTGCTGTTTGATCACCCACGCAGGACCATGCTCCATTGCACTTTAAAGGAGATTTCGCAAAGCCAAAGCAAAAACCTGTGGAGCATAAAACCAAATCCTTCATCCTTCTTTAACGGATTTTGCTATAAAAACTAGCAACAAGCTAATGTTAATGGAACATACTCGTACATAGGTATATATCTATGTAGGAATTATTTTTGATGACGGTAAACACGAAATGTCATAATAATGCACTACTCAATCTGAGTGTACTGAAACGTGGCCGGCACTTTGCCACCGAAGAAAAAGAGTAGTAAAAAATGTATATGTAGCTGGTATGTATGTAAGTATATATTATTATTATTGGAATTTTCCTATTACTGGGACAACATTGCAAAAAAAAAAAAAAAAAATACAAAAAAGTATATATTTATTGACAACAAAACAACAAAGTGGGTTAAAATATAGAGAACAGAAGTAGTAGAAAATTAAACAAAAAACAGTGAGAGGCGATGAAATAACAACAAAGCAACAGCTAGAGTAAAAATCGTTTACCAATAACAATAAAATAATGCCATTGATTGACGGCAAGGACGAGGGGCGGAAATGGAGGTGGAGGTGGAGGTATGTATGTAATTTAACAGCGCAGAGACGTGCACAAAAATAAGTCAATACATTTAAACACGAACTGCCACGTAACACACATACACACATATATACATACGGATATTACAGCAACCAAGTAAACGTTAGAAAAAGAAGAAATTGTGGATTGCCAAGAAAGTTCTACAAAATATTGGCAACATTATCAAATCGTATTTTTTTGCGCTTGATATTTATGTATATTTATGTATGTATGTATGTATGTATATAAGACGAAAATTGCGCGCTGAAAAGTCAAACCCATTAAATGGCAAGAAAAATAACAACAAACACACACACACAAACCGTTACACACTTGAGCAACTAGAAATCAACGTAAGCAGGCAAATAACAGACAGAAATTGTTGAAAATGTGGCACAAAGTACAAGAATCCAAAAAAAAAGTACTATCTAAATATATTGTATTTATATACATATGTACGTATTTATAAATATAAGTGCCACAACAATAAAAGTAATGGTAAAGGCATACTTGGAAAGAGAGGGAAAGAGAAGAAACAGGCTAAGAAATAATGGCGCAAAAGTAGCAAATATGGCATAGAATAGTAAACAGCTGCAACAACAACAGCGTGGTAGGTGTGCGAAAAACCCCGTTTTATTGTACACAAACCCTTACATACATATAGATGCATGTATGTGTGTGTGTGTATACACAAACATCGTTAAACACTTACAAAAGTAATGACACAAAAGTAAAGAAGTCATAAACAAGTAGGCACAAAATGCTTGCAAACACAACAACTACAAAAAATGGCAAAAACCAAAAATAGCAACAACCAAATATAGTTTTGTCGCCGCCGCCATTTGTGTGTAGGCGCGCCTTCAATGGCATTTTGAGTGGCGCTTGTATACACTCCAATCTACCGGGAGAGAAGTTTTCTTAGAACTCGTTTGTGCGTTAAAATGTATTTAAGTTTGAAGCACACGCCCACATGGACATACATATACATATACTCGTACATACATATGTATGTACACAAACTTCTTGAATTCTTGTAAACTGAAAGTCAAACTAAACACTGATAACAGACAAGCGACAATTTAAAGGCACATTAACAGCTCATTTCAAATGGGCCATGGCGCTGGCGGAAATAGGAAACAGTCGTCTATTGTCGGTGGTCTGAGTTTTCGGTTTGTGAAATTGACAATAATAAATAAAGATGGCGCAGAAATTTAATCATGGCACTGAGTGAGGAATGTTGGAAGACAATTTTTTTTATAAGAAAAATTTTAAACATACACAAAAAGTCTTTTCTACGCTGTCATATTAATTTATTTTATGTTATTTACTATTCTATTTTAATTTCTAATTATTTTAACTTCACTTTTTCAAGTTGATGTAATTTACTATTATTTATTTTATATTAAATTTATATTTTTACTAGCTGTACCCTGCAACGCTTCTCTGTTGCACATACATTGAACATATGAAAAATTAATCATGGGATATCTTTTTATGATATCTTTATTTACTCAATACTTATAGGAAAACAACATTTTTGGTTTTACCATTGATGTTGGTTCACTTCGCGGAAAGTGGAAAAGCACAACTTCTTGAATAGATCAGTCCACGGTCCACTTCTCGGAGAGAAGAAGAGTCTTCCTACTAATCTAAGCAAAAAGCCACCTTTGTAGGGAATTCCAAGTAAATCGAACCATAACTAATAATTTTCGAATAGGTTAGTCCCTGATCAACTTTGGAGACTACACTTCCGGTCTTTCTGTTAATCTAGGCAAAAAGCCACCTATACTTCATTTCAAATAAATCGAAAGATAACTACAAATTTTTCGTACAGATCAGTCCTTGGTCCGATTCCCGGGGATAATAATATTCAGAGATTAATTTTTTTTCGTTGCGGTCGCTCCTCAGCGGGGAATGTCAAGCCTCCCGAGTGTACTTATAACATTAAATTAAAGATCCTCATAAAAATCGATGGGCCTTTAGGATGCGGCTTAGAATAAACTATAAGTCCCTCAATTTGTTATAAAATATCAACACGCTTGACAGTCCGAATGACTTTCCTATCACCGTTTGTACGCCGTAGAGTGTAGCCTCCATTATTCTCTTAATTTTAGAATCATCTGTAAATACATGAACTGCTTTGTCTGAAAACTTAAGTCCCT
>JAWMAG010000046.1:10380000-10390000 GCA_037013455.1 Ceratitis rosa
TTTTATTTTATTTTATTTTATATATATAATTTAATTTTATTTTATTTTAATTTGTTTTAATTTGTTTTAATTTATTTCATTTTATTTAATATTATTTCGTTTTATATTTATACCTTTTCTTAATTTAATTTAATATAATTTTATTTCGTTTTTATTTAAATTGTTTGTTATTTATTGTAATTTATTCTATTTTATAGTACTCTATTTTAAGTTATGATTTACTTTTGTGCCTGCTTTTTTTTGTTTCGTTGAACAACTCTCGTGTCAAATTTATGGCTTGTCATAAAATATGTTACGATTTGCTTAAATTTTTAATGACGTTTTGTCATGAAGCCTTTGCTTAGCTTTTGAACTCTCCAATTATTTTTTTGTTGATTTTAATTGAGTTGCTTACCTATTGGCGAGCACTCACAAAATGTGCCTTTAATCGCCGGGGTGACTGACTATATGGAATTATAATTAAATGAAAAGAGAACAAAATAATTAATGATAAATTTCATTTGACACATACAAGCATGCCAGTGTATATACATATATATATATATATATTTGTTTTTATAATATTAAATGCTATAAATTCTAATATAGCATGTGAAGCAATAGTTTTTCTAATAATTGCATTTTGCTAGCAACTTCCTGCTACCTTTGCTACCGGAAATCTGATTAATTTATTTTTACACATTCTTTCATATTTATAAACAAATTGTACGGTAATGAAAGAGAACAGCTTATTTACAACTTAAAAGTAAATGAATGAAAAACAGAGCAACAAAGTTGGAAAATTATAATATCGTTTTTTTATAATTTATAAATTTGAAAAAATGTACAAGGTTAAAATTTTTGAAATATAAAGTATTTTGAGATCTTTAAAATATTTGTGCGCAGCTTATGGTTTTTGTTTCTGTAATTTACGACTAAAAATTAAATTTAAATAAAAAAATTTATTTTAAATTTTTTTGTTATACTAAAAGTGAGTAGATAATATTATAAAAAGTTATTCTAGCAATAAAAACGGTTAACTAAAAAAATTATAATGAACGCTTATTGTTTTTACTAAAATTATTTATTTTATCCTTTCGTAAAGAATTTAATATTTACCAAACTAAACCATTATGTAGAGATGTAAAATAATTTCGCATTTTTTTTATATTGACAATTAATCTCTCTTTTTTTTGTTTTGTTTAATTTGATGTAACTGTCATCATGCCGTCCCATTGTGTGCCCTTTATTGTCACTTATACAACATGTGTGCGACAATTCTTATGCGTAAATAATAAATGTAAATATTTATTTATAATTCATGACACCAGCAAAGCGTTGACACGCACAAAAAGAGCATAAGTAGCGTTATGATTAAAAAATAAAAACCAATACAACTGCAAGCGCTCAAACATATGTACACACACTTACACTTTCAAAAAGCATATTTTTAATATTAAAAAATCCGCAAAAAAATAAAATAAGAATAATTAAGTAAATGAAATATACATACAAATGTATGTAATGTACATATATATAAAATGTAAAAATATTAAAAATTATTACATCATATAATGATTTAAAAAAGCATAAAAAATGTATGTAGTAAAAACAAATGCCGCTAGGCGTTATACATATACCTATGTATGTGTGTTTGCATGTGTTAAACGAGCTCAAAAATATGCATCATAAATATTAATACAAGCGGAAAAGTGCACCAACAACAACAAACAATACAAAAAAAAACACAACGCATGATGTAAAGTTAAAATTAAATGAAAATTGCAAAATTTATATGTTACATAAATATACGCGCAACGCACTGTTAGACACACACATACCATATGTACGTGTATGTACAAATGTACGAGAATTATGTACAGAAATGCAATGATGATTTGTATTGGAAAAAAATAATAATAATTATAATTAAAACTTATATACACTTTATAGACTTCATTATATATTTTTTTACATCAAATAAGCTCTGCATATATCGTATATATGTACCATAAGTATGTATGAATATAAGTATATATGCGCGCATATTTTATCGAAAAATTTATACCGACTGACACTCTGTTGGTTTAAGCATAAATAAATACAATTATAATTAATTGCTATGTAATTAAAAATCTACTCTCATTTCCTGTGATGCCGTAATATTCTGCTACTTTTTTCGCTTTTTTGTTTTTTTTTTTTGTTTGGCAAGCAAAAGGAGCATTCGCTGAAGCTTATGGCGGGCGCGTAAATTCTTTAATATTTGATTTTAATTATTATTATATTTTTTTTTGAGTTATGTAATTATATTAAAATGCTGCCTTGCTGCTTTAAAAAAAATGTTGCATATTTTTATTGAGAAGAGAACACGATTTTTTTACCACAAAAAAAAAAAAGAAATACAATTTTTTTTGTTAATAAAACATTTTTAAATTTTGTTTTGTGGTTTTAGAAAATTTTGCTTTTTTTAAGTGAGAAAAGAAGACGTTTTTTGTGAAATTATTACACACAATTCTTATAGAGTGAAAATATTTTTAACTCTGCTTTGTTGTTTAAGAATATGTTGCAATTTGTTATTGAGAAAATAAAACGACTTCTTAGTATACAAGATATATATATTTTTATATGTATACATAGGTATAATTGGCGCTTTGAACCCTCTGAAGCGGTCACGTGCGTCTTGATATTTTTTCCAAGGCGATTAGGATTAAATGTAAATAATGGAAAGTCAACCAATATATTCCTTAACTCTTTTTGTGTGAATGAATTTTAGAAACACATATTGCGGACGAGAAAGTCTGGTTGCTCTGTAAGACACAAGCATTTCTGGTGCAATGATGGGCTAACTATTGAAGCGGAATCACTTTCTGCCCACCCATATTGAAAGCTGACATACCCTAATTCGAAACCAGCAACAACATGATAATCAAAAACAACAAAACAACAACAATGAGCTATGATATCGGCCACGTTTTGAGTCAAACAACTAAACCGGTTACCATTTTCTCTACAAGATATTCCTCTAGAGTGTACCAAAAGACGTTCGTTTTCACTTTTTGTAAACCAATTTGTTATGGTTTCCATACTTCAACCATGTCGACTGTTTCTTTGCACGAGATGAGGTCCTTACACAGCCAAGCCTCAAGCTTTGAGATGTTGAATAATCCAAAGAAGAAACAGTGGATCCTTCGGACATGTGTAATACATACTAAATGTCTTTAAACGAAATTTGGTTAAACAAAAACTAAAAAATTATTTATTTCTGCCTTTATTACTCTCTTACTTGAAGCCTTTTACCACCGTTAGTCTTGCAAAAATCATAAAATTTGTATTATTTATGCTAAACAAAAATTAAACTGTTAAAGAAAAAAATTAAAATAAAAATAAATAAATAAAATTTATTTAGTACATAAAACAAAAATCAGTCCAGCTCAGTTTTTCTTTATATTTTTCATTTTAATTTTTATTTCTAATTTTTTTTTTTTGTTTTCCACTGCGCATTAAATATTTAAGGACAGTTTTTTTTTAAATTATTTAAAAAATAAATGAGAACAGCGACCGTTAAAAATGCCTTGCGGCCAATGAACTGCACTCAGGCATATGTAAATGCACAACGCGTGTAAAAAAAAATACAATGGCTTACAAACACACTACGTATAATAATAAAAACCTTAAGAAGAAAAAAAAAACTATTAAAAAAAATATATATTAAAAACAAACCTAAATACCGTTGCACTACAGAACAAAAAGTGAAGGACGTCGGTGCAGGAAACGGAAAGGATTACCGCGAGCCAAAGTGTAACGTCAAAACAGCGCATACAAGTGAGGGTGAGAGCGTGATGAGTCGTGTCTCGCAACCACCTGCAGACACAGTGCACAGTACACAAAAGCAGCAGACGGCAGCAGCGCCACCACGACGTAGTCAGCCGACAGCCGCAAAAGTCAGCGGGCGGATGCCACTTACAGCTGCGGGCGTGGCTGGCGCCACATAACGGCACAACTGTCGCTGTCAGGGTATCGGTGTGGAATGGTTAGGGTGTGCTTGTGTGTCGCCAGGGGTTATTAACGCGCAGCGGCCTGAGGCTGTGCAGAGCTTAGCTGAGCTAGCTGTTGATTAGCAAATTTTCCAACACCGTTACACATATACACATGTAAATATTATATGGACATACACGTTTATGGCGCTGAAGCACATAAATACCCAAGCTAAATGCTAAAAGAAACTGCTTTCAATGCGAAAACTTAGACGCTGAGAACAATGGAAAACACGACTTAGCTGTTGCAGATATTAAAAGTGGGGAAAAAATTGTTAAAACAAATGCAAACAAAGCGCATAGAAAAATAGTACGTTAATCCCACCGAGAAATACAGATAGAGAGAGAGAGAGAGAGAGAGTAGAGTGAGTGTGTGAGAAGCAAGGTGAGGGAGTGTGGCGGAAGAGGCAATGGGGCGACTGGAAATTGTTGCCGGTAAATAACAATAGCATATTGTTGACGTAACTGAAGAAACTAGTTGGCATAACAACAAGAAAAATATTAACAACAACAATAACCATACAAAAAATCTCTGTATTAGAGAAAAAGAAAAGAGAAAACAAAAACATCGTAAAACAATAGCATAAAGTAAGCATAGCAAGAACAGTAAATGGCAACAAAAGGCAATATTAGCTAACAGTGAAACAAACAAAAAAAAATAAAAACAAAAAAAAATACTAAAAAAATGAATGAAATGCCAAAGCCTGTACAATAAAAGCAACAACAATAATGGCTTTGAACAAGCATATATACCATATATTCTCCATAAAAAAGCACAGAAAAAGCAATAGAAATGCATACAACAATGCCAAGGCATGCAAAAAATTGCTCATACGTTTGTAACGACAACAACAACAACAACAAACAAACAAATGTGTGAATTAAAGCTTGAAAAAAGTAACATTGCGCATACATACAATAACAACAATAGCGCAATATTTAAAACTGAAACTCACCGTTGTCGTCAAGTTAGAAACCAAGCTTGCATCCGTGCGTTTGTATATTTGCAATCAGGAAACCATCACCGGTTGCTTTTACACGCCGCGCTGAAGCTTTACCGCTAAAAGCACTGCTTGCTGAGCTGCTGCAAAAGGCTATTTGTGTTGTCAACGTTGCAAAGAGTGAGGAAGTAATAAAAATTGGCCGGCATGCAACAAATGTGGCTACAAAAGCATATTTTTAGAATAGAATAGAATAGCAGGATAGTTGCATTTCTTCTCTTTTTTTCAAAACGAAAACATTTTGCTTTATTTTAATTTTTTTTATTTTATTGGTTATTATGCTTTACTTTTCATCATTTAATTTCATTAAATTTTATTTTATTATATTTTACTTAACTTATGTTGTTAACTGTGAAATTTTATACATTTTCTATGCATTTATTTTATTATTTTCCGTGTTCTGGATGGTAAGACCGCCTCCAGCTTGCAGTGAAGAAAATAAAGCGGTCGTAGCTGAGATGGCGCACGAAGACCGTGGAGAGTCGATTCGGCGCCGTTCGCGGCAACTCGGACTGACAAATGTAACGAATTGGCGCATTTTACTTCGAGATCTTAAATTGAAAGCATACCAGCTACAACTAGAGCAAGAACTGAAGCCACTCCACCTTCCTAAGCGACATCGCTTGGTTCTATGGGCTTTTGAAAAGTTCCAAGAAGATTCGACGTTTTCGAGCCAAATTTTGTTCAGCGATGAGGCTCATTTCCAGGTCAATGGTGAGAGCGTAACTGTCAATGGCGACCATTACCACGCCATTATAACCGACTATTTAATGCCTAAAGTTGGAGTTTGTGATCTCGGCGACATTTGGTTTCAACAAGACGGCGCCAATTTCCACCAGATAATTTCCCGTTTTGGGCCGGTCGATTGGCCACCAAGATCGTGTGATATCTCAACGTTAGACTTTTCTTTTGTGGGGATATTGTAAAATATAAAGTCTCAGCGGACGATCGTGCTTACATCACGCCAGTTAACAGTCGAAATGCTCGAACGAGAAAGCGAAAATTGAACTGAACGGATGCACCATCTGAGACGAAACCGCGTCCAATATTTGAAAGAGATAGCCGAGTGGTTAGCACTGCGTACTGACACTCGGAAGGCTCGGGTTCAAATCCCGATGCCACCAACATCCAAAAGTTATGGAAAATTAATTTAAATAAAAAATTAAGTTAAATTTTCTAATTGCGGTCGCCCCTCGGCAGGGAATGTCTACCCCTCCGAGTGTATTTCGGACATGAAATAAAAAAGGCTCCTCGTAAAAAACCGTCAGCCGTTCGGAGGCGGCTTAGTATAAACTGTAGGTCCCTCCATTTGTTGGAAAAACATCAATAAGCAAAACCACAAATTGGAGGAGGAGCTCGGCCGAAAATCGCTTCAGCGGTTACAAAGCGCCAATTATATATATATATAATTTTCAAAAAATAAATGCGAAATAATAAACATTCCCCATTAATTTTAATTCTCTGTATTATTTTCTTTAAAAAGGAATGTCGAGGCTCCCTTTGGATCACCCTTTACACTGAGTTTTGATACATAATATTTTATTTCATTTTATCTAGTTTTGTTTTGTTGTAATATATTTTGTTTAAATTTTTTTATATTATTATTATCTTTTTTTCATATTATTTTATTTTATATTATATTATTTTGTTTTATTTTAATTTATTTAATTATATTTATAATTATTATATTTATTTTATTTAGTTTTATTTAGTTTTATTAAATTTAATTTAATTAACTTTTTTATTTCATTTTGTTTATTTTATTTGATTTTTTTGAATTTAATTTTATTTATTTAATTTTATTTTGTTTGATTTTATTGTATTTTATTTTATTAGATTTTGTTTTATTTTATTTTCTTTATTTTATTTTATTTTTTTTATTTTATTTTATTTTATTTTACTTTACTCTGTTTTATTTATTTTATTTTATTTTATTTCATTTTATTTTTTTCTTTTAATTTACTTTATTTTATTTTATTTTATTTTAATTTATTTTATTTTATTTTAATTTATTTTATTTTATTTTATTTCATTTTTATTTTATTTTATTTTATTTTATTTTATTTTATTTTATTTTATTTTATTTTATTTTATTTTATTTTATTTTATTTTATTTTATTTTATTTTATTTTATTTTATTTTATTATATTTTATTTTATTTTATTTTATTTTATTTCATTTTATTTTGTTTTATTTGTTTTATTTTATTTTATTTCGTTTTTTTTTTTTTAATTTACTTTATTTTATATTTTTTTATTTATTTATTTTATGACTTTTTATTACAATTATGACTTTTTATTACAATTTATTTGTTTGTTATTTATTCTAGTTTCTTAGTTTATTTTATTTTATTTCTTGTTATATTATTATTATTATTTTTTTTATTCTGTCTTAATTTATTTTATTATCTTTGACTTTATGGGCTTATTTAATATATAATAACTTTATTTTCTAATCAACTTATTTGATTCACCAATATTTTGACACTCCACACAGAATTTATATCTTCAAGCATAATTATTTAACTGAAAATTATTCTCTAAAATTTCTCCAAATTGAATCAATGTTTGTAATGAATTTATTTAACGGAAATTATTTTTCAACAACAAAGAAAGTTTAAAATTTGAATATTAATTTAATAAAATAATATGGCTTATGGTGAAAATGCTTTCAATTTTCATTATTAAATTTACACGTAAAAATTATTTTTAATTGGAAACCAAAATTTTTCTATTAAAAAGTTCTATTAAAAAATTTATATATTCTCTTAGGATATTACAATATTTTAAAATAAATTTGAATAAACTACATTGAAATGCATATTTATAAACCTACAAATGTACAGCTGATTCTCGCATTACTCATAAACAACTCGCTTTCAGATACTTTTTTCATTAATCGCTTTGAAAGACAAAAACCCCTCAAAGAAATAAGTTCTACCAGGAAGACAGCGGTCGATATTCATTGAAGTTGAAAGTCTAATTAATCTCTTACCTTCGCAGTTGCGTGGCAACGAATATTGTTGTAATACTGTGTTACATATGATTTTGTTGTAAAATCAAATGAAAGGAATTTTGAGCTTTAATTAAAGAGATGCCAGTTATTTCTTTTGACATTCGTAAGCGGTTGCGGAGATACTGATATTTTAAAAGCTCATTTATATGTAATAATTTGTAGATATTCAATGTATTCGTATATATTGGAGAATTTTTTTTATTTTATTAAATTCTCACATTTCCTTTGAATTTATTTAATGCCATAAAAGTGATTTAATATAAATACGAGCTTATGCTTCAAAGTTTTACATTTGTTTGTGTGTGCACTTTTGTGCTTCTTTTTCAAAAATTAATTACAAATAGACATACCTATGTATGTATGTATATAAATTCATTGGAAAAACAAAAATTAAATCAAAATAGATGTATGTATGTAGCAGTATTAAATATTTTGTAGATATACATATATATACAGTTATTTAAAAATATCAAACTGACATACGTACAATTAAATTTAACAATGACTTGTATGATGCAGCTTCTACAGTTTCGACAACTTCTTAATTCTTCACTTTACAGAATTCTAATTGGCTTAAAGTTTGTGGCTGAACACAAATCCGAATTTACCTCAAAAATGTTTGTGGTAGCTTTTATAATACAAATATACTATCAGCCCGCAGGGAAATAGAATCTACTAATTGGTGTTATAACTTGGCAGACAATTTTTGTATTTCATATTTGAGTAGCAGTAAATTAATAACATTCTCACAAAAATTTATTAAAAAACCAAAGAAAGAATTGGTTGTATTTTGTAAAATATGGTTTTTTCAATTATAATTCATTTTATTTTTACATTTTTTAATTTGACTAATCATTTAACTTAAAATTATTTAAGTGAAATTTTTTTATTTTATATTTAACATTTTAAGTTGATTATCTTTTCTTTTGATTCCTTTAATTAATTTTATTTAATCTTTAATTTATAAAATATTGTATTAGTTTAGTTTACTTTATTATTTTTTTGTAATTTTAGTTTATTTTATTTTGACTAATTTTATTTGCTTTATTTAATTTTATTTTTTTGTTTTAGTTTCTTTTTTGTTTTTTTTTCACTTTTCTTTATTTGATTATATTTCCTTTTTTTTGTTATTGTATATTATGGTTTTTTAATTTTTTCATTTTTTTTCATTTTATTTTATTTTATTTAATTTTATTACATTTTATATTTCTTATTATATTTTTTTTTCTTAAATTATTCTATTATATTTTTTTAAATATATTTATCTTATTTCATTTTGTCTCATTTAATTTAATTTTATGTTATTTTATTTTATATTATAATTATTTTATTACTTCTTTTATTTTTTTATTTTGTATCCTTATTTCATTTTATTTAATTTTACTTTATTTAATTTTATTTTATTTTATTTTATTTCATTTTATTTTATTTTATTTTATTTTATTTTATTTTATTTTATTTTATTTTATTTTATTTTATTTCGTTTTATTTTATTTTATTTTGTTTTATCTTATTTTATTTTATTTTATTTTATTTTATTTTATTTTATTTTATTTTATTTTATTTTATTTTATTTTATTTTATTTTATTTTATTTTATTTTATTTTATTTTATTTTATTTTATTTTATTTTATTTTATTTTATTTTATTTTATTTTATTTTATTTTATTTTATTTTATTTTATTTTATTTTATTTCATTTTATTTTATTTTATTTTATTTTATTTTATTTTATTTTATTTTATTTTATTTTATTTTATTTTATTTTATTTTATTTTATTTTATTTTATTTTATTTTATTTTATTTTATTTTATTTTATTTTATTTTATTTTATTTTATTTTATTTTATTTTATTTTATTTTATTTTATTTTATTTTATTTTATTTTATTTTATTTTATTTTATTTTATTTATTTTATTTTATTTTATTTTATTTTATTTTATATTATTTTATTTTATATTATTTTATTTT
>JAWMAG010000046.1:10392500-10480000 GCA_037013455.1 Ceratitis rosa
TTTATTTTATTTTATTTTGTTTTATTTTATTTTATTTTATTTTATTTTATTTTATTCATTTTATTTAATTATATTTTATTGGATTTTATTATTTAATTTAGTTTTATTTTATTTTAATTTTAATTAATTTAATTTTATATTAATTTATGTTATCATATTTTATTTTATTTTATTTTATTTTATTTATTTTATTTTATTTTATTTTATTTTATTTTATTTTATTTTATTTTATTTTATTTTATTTTATTTTATTTTATTTTATTTTATTTTATTTTATTTTATTTTATTTTATTTTATTTTATTTTATTTTATTTTATTTTATTTTATTTTATTTTATTTTATTTTATTTTATTTTATTTTATTTTATTTTATTTTATTTTATTTTATTTTATTTTATTTTATTTTATTTTATTTTATTTTATTTTATTTTATATTATTTTATTTTATTTTATTTTATTTTTTTTTAATTTATTTTATTTTATTTTATTTTATTTGGTTGATTTTATTTTATTTTATTTTATTTTATTTTATTTTATCTTGTTTATTTTATTTTATTTTATTTCATTATATGTTATTTTATTTTATTTTGTTTATTTTTGATTAAATTTTATTTTATTACTAATATATTTTATCTTGTTTTTTTCTGTTATTTTATTTAACTTTACTATATTTTGTTTTGAATAATTAAATATATTTTATTTTGAATTATTTTTTTTATTTTAATTATGAAATTTGTTTTTTTTTTTTAATTTAATTTTACTGTGCCTTATTTAAATTGTTTCATATTACATTATTTTATTTATTTTGTTTTAAATTATTTTATTTAATGTAATATTTTTTTAAGATATTTGTTTTTAAAAAGTTTTCTTTTTATATTTTTATGATTGTTTGGTGGTTAGCCGTTTCCTATCACATTATTTTATTTATTTTGTTTTAAATTATTTTATTTAATGTAACACTTTTTTAAAATATTTGTTTTTAAAAAATTTTCTTTTTATATTTTTATAATTCTTTGGTGGTTACCGTCTCGCTTTTTTTTGCTAGCATATGGCCTATTAATAATAAACTCACTTTTATTTTTATTGTTGTGGTTGCATTACCACAGGTTTGCAAATTTCAGCCACAATCTGAATCTTTTACCATATGTTGAAATTCCTTAAATGTTTATTGTCTTTTAGTGGAATAAATTGCATTAAAATATTAATAATTTTTTTTTATTCTCTTTACAGGTAGGTACTTAGCGAAAGAAAAAAAGTCAATTTATTTCATTCAAAAAACAGCTTTTAAGTTTAAGGTAAGAGTTTTTATGAACGTAATTTATTGTAATTAATATGTTAGTATAAGTGCATATGTATGTATCTTCAGTTGCTCTTTAAAGAAGTTTAATAAATTGCATTACTTACATTTATATACATATATAAATTTTTTGGTACAAGCTGGTTACTCTCTTTATATTACATTATTAAAAAAATTTAATTAAATAATAGTAATTAAAAAAATAATAAAAAATGTTGCCAAAAATTTTGACATAATTCCACCACTTGCCTATTTTGTAATATTTTGCTGTTTTTATTTTTCATAAATTTGTCAACGCATATTTGCATCTTCAGTCTAATTCTCAACTTCACATTTGTTTCCTCTTTTCGTGATTATTTTGCAAACTTTGCAATTTGTCACTGTTCGTCACAAACAGTTACATGTCACTGTCCATAGCAGTGGGAAAAATGTGTATATGCATACATATGTGTAGCTTGTATACATACGAGTATGTATAATCTTTCCATTTTTTAGGTCACATTTGTATGCCAAAATTTTTTGAGTACTAAAGGATATGTACAACCAAAAAAAAAAAAACAAAATAACACAACATCGTGTAGTTTTGGATTATTTGTATCTAAAAAAAATTTTAGACTGTTTTATTTAGCGCGTTCTGTCAACAATTTTGATTGACAAGAAATTTTCATAACATGTTGCACTCATTTTCTGCAAATTAATATTTGTTCTTATGTATTTGAGTAATGGCTTCATTTAGTCCTAAAATGAAGCAGAGTAATTGTTTTCTGCATACAAAAAAAAAAAAAAAAAAAAAATACAAAAATAATAATAATCATAATATTTAAAATAAAATAGAATTTTAAATATTTATTATTTTTAAATAAATATTTTTTCTTAGATTTGTTGTTTTCTGTTCAAAAAATATACAAAAATAATAATAACTATAATATTTAAAATAAAATAAAGTTTTAAGTATTTATTATTTTTAAAAAAATATTTTTTCTTATTTTTGTTATTTTCTGTATAAAATAAATACAAAAATAATAATAATTATAATATTTAAAATAAAATAGAGTTTTAAACATTTATTATTTTCAAATATATATTTTTTCTTATTTTTGTCGATTTCTGTAAAAAAAAAATACAAAAATAATAATAGTTATAATATTTAAAATAAAATGGAATTTTAAATATTTATTTTTTATAAATAATTGTTTTTCTTATTTTTATTGTTTTTTGTATAAAATTAATACAAAAATAATAATAATTATAATATTTAAAATAAAATAAAATTTTAAGTATTTTTTCTTTTAAATATATTTTGGTTTAAATTTTATTTTTTTTTTATTATTGTGCTGAGTTCAACCTATATTACCTTCTTTAACTAGATTCCATTTCCCTAAAAACTTCTTTTTTCCTTTTTTTTTAAACCTTTAGACTTCCGACAAGTTCGCTTATTATCAAATTTCTTTACACGTCACTTTCCTTCTTTCACTCCTTCTTTGCCAGTGTAGTGAAAACATAAAACTCAACAGTCAAGTGCGCGCAAATAGTAACTCAATTAGTAGCTATTTAGTTACTTTCGCTGTTTACTTACCGGCACACTGATGGTACTTTTTGCCATTTAAATTGGCTTCTTGAAGGAGTTTTGGTGTACCTTTAACAACAACTACAAAACCAAACTACCAAACTGTGAAAACATAAAAGTCTATATTGATACAAGGAAAAGTTCTGCAAGTATATATATGTATGTATATATATACATATTTGCACATTAACATAACGGTACATAGTTTGCTTACAAGCCTCCTGACTATTTATGTTTGCCATTCGACTGCTCAAGCGACTGACAAACGCGCAATGCATAATGTAAGGAAGCGGAAATAAAATAGCAGGACTTGCTTATAAACACAAGCATACCTACACACATTACAGTACATACGTGTATGTATGTTTGTATATGCCAACAAAAATAATCATACAAAATCATTTTATACATACATACTTGTACATACATAGCAGAGAGGTAAGCAGTGTAGTATTCGTAAGACTGGTAGTGAGTGTGCTTCTGGCATAAAGAAATAAACTTTAACTTAAGTTTCACGGAACTGTATGCATACATTAAAATTTTACACTTGACAGCACAACTAACTGCCAGTTTCAGTAGCAGCAACGGCAACAATAACAATAGCGCAGCAAACTTACAGCAAGTAGCAAGAAATAGGTCTATGCGAAATGTAAAATTCTAGTTGAAAAAGTGGGAATGCCAATGCAAGTAAAAGGCGCCCTGTGGCATTTTTCTTGCATAACAAGCAAAAAAGGTGAAATGTTGAAAAGTGTACAACTATTTTTTGAACACTTTACTTTAATATGTGCGTGAATTTCTTAAAACTTGCAGGCATTCAGACAAACTAGCTCTTAAAATGGCATATAGTAGTGGCAAGAGCATTTAAATTTATTTTAATAATTGTAGAAAAAAAATTAAATATAAAGCTAGAACAGCGAAGTGAATATGTTACAATAAAATAAAAAATAATAAAAAAAGTTAACCATAATTTTTGCCTTAAAATGAAGGTTTTATTGAGCATAGTTAGAATTATCCGATTTATGTCAAGTATACAGCATTTTGCTCGACAACTTTTTGCCATTTTGAAGGTGCCTCTCTCATGTTGACAAAAATTGGAATAATGAATTTTCACAGACTGCCCTTCAAGTCAATTCCCCACCAGCCAAATCATTTGCCTTATACGGGAACAGATGGTAATCACTTGTTAGGATGCTCCCATTTTAAGTTGGATGCATAAAAGCTTACCAGCCAAACTCTCAGAGCGTTTGGTGAGTCACTATCTATGTGTTCAGTCTGGCGTTGTCCTGATAAAACACAATTCCCATCCAAAGGTAGGACAGTTATGGGCATTTGCTGCCTTCTGACTGTCCAAGCGCTGAAGGTACAGGTCCGTATAAAGAGTTCGACCGCAGGAGAGCAGCTCATGATGGACGATTCCTAGCCAATCCCAACAAATACATAACAAAACCTTGCTGGCCGTCAATCCTGGCTTGGATACTGTTCTGTAGTAACAATTCATCAAGCTAATTTGGGTATCCAGTTTTTTTCAAGTGGTTCCAAACTGTTTTTAAGCAATGTTTAGTTCCTGAGCTGTCAAAACAGTGCTCGCATGAGGAGTAACTTTTACATCAAATTTATTTTAACGAAATCATCAAAACAAAAAATGTGCATGATAGACTATTACAGTATGAGGATCGTAAACACTGGCTTGCGTATCGACGAAAAATTTTAGAATCTAGCTCTTTCTTGCTTTGCTGGTGTCCACTTTTGACAGCCGCGCACCCACTACTGGTTTAAGTGATCAACACTTCTCCCATTATTCGTTTTACTGTAAGATATTATCTTTCTTATGCCATCTGCTGTAATCTGATCAGGCTTACAGAACACGAGATACAGAGATACAGATCACTAAAGCCATCTATTGCAAAAATAATGGATTTCTTTTTACGAAAGATTTTTAATAATGTATGTGAAAACTTCACTAACTGTACACTTTTGTGGATCAACGCTTAAAACGAATCTAGTAAAGAAAAATATGAATTCAGCAAAATTTTTGAAAATCAAAATCTCTTATTTAATTACCTAAGAGAGGTTTCCTTCTGGATAGCTTCTGCTCAAATATAAACGAGACTGTTCAATAAAACAAAAATGGTTAATTATTCTTCAATATTTATTATATCCCCTTCAAAATAGTCACCATTAGAGGCGATACACATATGCCACCTTTTTTTCCAATCTTCATAAGACTTCTGGTAGGCCGCTTTAGGTATGGCTTTCAGTTCCTTCTTCGAATTCTCTTTTATGACTTCAATCGACTGAAAATGCTTTCCACGAAGCGGCAATTTGAGTTTAGGGAAAAAAAAAAGTCACACGGTGCCATGTCGGGTGAATACGGTGCTTGCGGAACAATATTTACGTTGTTTTTGGTCAAATAATCGCGTACAAGACGAGGCGTATGAGCAACACTTTTTGAACAAGTCGAGCAGACACACGTCTCATGCCCAAAACAGCGTGAATAATGCTATGAGCGAATCCATTTGATATGTTGAGCTCACTAGCTATCTCTCTTTCAGTCACACGACGATTTTCCAACACAATTTTCTTCACTTTCTCGACGTTTTCTTCGTTTATTGACGTTGCTGGACGACGATCATGGGGCAAGTTCTCCAGCGATGTACGGCTGTCCTTGAACGACTTATACCAATCAAAAAAACGTGCACGTGATAGGCAAGACTCCCCATATGCCTTCTGCAATATTTTCATTGCGTCCGTCGCACTTATTCCATTGGAATAACAAAATTTCAAACAAACTCTTTTGTTAAACGTTAATTTCCATAGTAAAATTCGAAAAACACACTCGAGGTTGACTTGTTTATAGTGCCGTAAAAAAAACTATATGACAGATCGCGCTCAAATTTAACATGTAAACATATAACAGTCCTGCCAACCTAAGCAAACTAAGCCGCAATTAATCTACTGGTCTCAGCTATAAATTGGAGCTGGAACCAAAAACAAGTTACAGGAGCATGTTTTATCGATCTAGAAAAACTCTTTGATACAATTTGGATTAAAGGATTAATCACAAAAATGTTAAGTTACAACCTCCGCTTACCTCTATGATTTCAAATAAAAAGTTTAGAGTCAATATTGGAGACGAATGCAGCAGCCGCAATTTTAATGTTATAAATGGCCTCCAACAGGGCACAATTAAAGCTCCAATATTATTTAATCTATTCCTTACAGATATTTTAAATAAAATAAATAATACATTCCGATGATTACATAACGGCCATAAACACAAATTTGCAGCAAAAATTCGATACAGTTCAAAAATTCGCTAAGAATTGGCATCTTCAAATAAATATAAGTAAATGTGAAAGTATTCTTTTTAGACCTCCAACTTCTAAGTGCTCCATTAATATTAGAAAAACATGGAGGCAGTTTGGTATCAAAACAAATGATTTAATTACAATACTGTAACTATCAAAGTAAACCTTGGAATTACTTTAGACAAATTTTTTTACTTCAATGATCACATAAATATTCAACTTTCGAAAGCTAACCGCTCATTTAAAAAAAAAAAAATGTTTCTCTTCAAAAAAAGTAAACAACAGAGTTAAAATTAGTATGTACCAATCACTAATACAACCAATAATAAGTTATGGAAGCGCTATATGGTTTAATATATCTCCTTATTATAGGAACGCATCAAAATACTTGAGCGAAAAGTACTCAGAGCTTGTACTTCTCTTTACAGAACACTAACTAGCAACTACTTAAAATTTATGTCAAATAAAAGACTATACGCTTCAGCTAAAATAATGAGAATTGACTTAAGAATGATACCCCTGATTAGGAACCACATTACCCCTTACCTGGATGAAGAAACAAACATGCTTATAAAAGCACCTTTCTATTGTGATGATAGATATGCCGAAATGGCAATAAATAATGGTTTTACTCCACCCGAAATATTCAAAATAATGAAAGTGTGCCAAATATATATCATATATATATAGAAGAGCAAACGAAAAAGAATTAGTGAAGCTATTCTAACAGAATTGAGTAATAGGTTTGATAATTCATTATCACAAAAAGACAAATTCGAATTTGACAGATGCAAAAAACTAATTCTGGTGGTTATCACAATAATACCTTAACCCTACATTCCTCACCTTCCTACTGTACAGATTTCCCAGTTCATTTTATTTCTGTATATAGTTTAGATTTGAGTCAATAAGCTATGTTATTTATATAGTTTTCACTGTAAACTCATGTACATATATTTTCAAATATAATTAAATATAATTCAGTATTCTTAAAAGGAATTTCACATTATATTAAGGTTCTTGAGAGCCCGACTAGAGACTTTGAAACATTGTACTACTTTTTGTTTATTTATGTGACTAATTTAATATTTAATAATAATAAATTCAATATAAAAAAAGCATCTAGAAACCCTTATGTTGAAAACAATTTTTAATTTTTCCTAAATTGATAACAGCTGGACCAAAATAATGCAATTCAACTTTTTTAAGAGAATCTCGCCGACGGATTCATGCGAGATAATCTTAGTTACATACGATTCGATTCCCTTGAAATTTAATTTGTTGTTTTTTTGTTTGTACGGTTTGTGTTTAAACTTTTCTTATCTGAATGCATTTAGTTTAATTTAAGTAATTTTATGAGAATTGCCCATATCCGCTTGTTGACAAACCATCTTTGTTGTTTGTTCTTGCTTACCTACTACCGTATTGAGTTCATTAGAATAATGAACATTCAGATTCAAACTATCTACCATATATATATTTTATTATTACTCTTAATGTAATATAAAGGTATGTAATTAAGGCGAGGCGAAGTTAGCTGGGTCTGCTAGTTATAATATAAATATAAAGAGTTCCTAAACCGGTCTGGCGATGTACATAAGTACATATGTATATCCTCTCTTCAGCCTTGAAAATACATGCGCCTTAGAAACCTCTCTAATAACCTGATCAAAAAATTAGAATGGGTTGTTTGCTGATAGAAAATGTGACATTTGCCTAAAAATGTATGTACATATGTAAGAAAAATTTTACTATAAAAATTATATAAATTTATGTATATTTACAAATGAACTTCAAATTTTCTTTCGGATTTTTTTTTTATAAACTTTCAAAAATTTATTAATAATCTAAATTAATCTTAAAGTCAGTAAATCAGTGAATCAGTATCTAGTTTTAGAAATAGTATATGCAAATTAACTCATTTTTCCCGATCTTTATGTGACTTAGTTCAAACAATTATTAATAAAGTTTTCTTCGAAAAATTTTCAAATATTAGAAAAATAATTTAAATAAAATCAGTTTCCTTAATTGCGGTCGCTCCTCAAGTCCTCCGAGTATATTTCTGACATTAAATGTAAAAGCCTCACAAGAAAAAAAACTGCAGGTTGCTCCAATTATTGGAAAAATTTCAAAACGCATAACTCAAATTAGAGGAGGAGTTCTGAACATGCCGCTAGTATGGTTTTGGTAAATTTTAGCACAGCACCACTTTTAATTTTTATATACAAAACAATTTTTTTTTTGAATTAAGTGAACTTTCAGGTTAACATTCATTAGTTATTTGGTGTTTAATTCGTATGCAGCTGTTGAAAAGTCGGTCATTTGAAATTGTTTTGGGAAAAATATTTGTTACTAAAATGCAAACGTAAAAAAACTAGGTAAAAATACAAACTAGTAGCATTATAGGTCACAATTGGTATCTTTTCCTGCTGGTAGCCTTCTTTTGCACTAAATAATTTTTGCTACTCTACGCAAATGTTTCCACCAGCTCAAAAATGTGTTCTTGCATGAATATCAATTTCAACTACTAGCATTTATGAGCTTCAACCGAAAATATTTTCTATAGCTTCAGAAAAACATTTTCTAAAACTCAATGTAATGATATGCATTCGCAAAATTTCCCCAAAACTAAACTTTTGCCACAACAACAGCTGAAAATGCAAAATTTTTGTTTATTGCTTTAGTTTAGAAAGAGAATTAATTACAAAATAATTATACATTTTTTAAGAAAAAGTTTGGTTCATTTAGATTTTAAAATAAAATTGAAAAATTTGAAATTTCTCATCATAAAAGATAGTTAAAAAATGAAAATAAACAGTTTAATACAACTGAAATTTAAAAACAAATTTTATTAATAATAAATTAGTAAATCTAAAAATATGTTATAATAAATGTGAAAAAATCGGCATAAATAATTATTAAAATTAAAATGATTTAATTGTGAATGATATTGTAATTTTTTCTAATTAATTTTATAAAAAATCCCCTTATCTTTACGTTAATATAATAATTAATATAAAATTTCTATGTAAATAGTGAATTACAGTAAAATAAAAATAATAAGTAAATGTAAATAACAAAAATTTTAATATATTTCCCATTAAATTCCTTATCTCTACTGGCGAAAGCAAGTTTTACTTGCTCTTAATATAATATTAAACACGTTTAGGTAATTATAAGGCACAAAAAAAAATAAAAATAAAAAAATAAACACATTATAGTGTAATTTTTTACACCATAAAAGCCAAAGTTTTGTTGTTGCTTGAAATATTTTATTTTCATTATTCATAACTTGATTGCTCAATAATGATAGATGAGTTGAAGAAGCGGCCGCAAAGTACTCGCAACAACTATTCAACAAAATGCTTGTGCATATTTTAACTTTTTATGCATATTCAATTATAACTATGATATATGTAGGTATGTGTGAATATAAACGTTTTTCCAATAAATACGTTATATGTGTATACATATATTTTCATGTATAGTTTAATGTTACATTTACGGAAGTTGGTAATTGCATTTAGTTGCACGTAAAAATATAAATAGTAGAAAATTATTTATAATAAAAAACAGTATATAAAAAAAATTAAAAGTGAATAAATTATTAAACTATTGTTGTTAAACTGTTGGGAATTCGCGTGCAAAAAAACAATAAATTACAGCAAGTCACATATTTTTTAAATTTTTACAATAAATAAACGAATAAATAAAAGGCCACATGTTTTGCAGAGCACCTCAACCAAATACTGCTAACAATAATGCACCTTTGTCAACGAATCATACTGCTCCAAAATACACTGTTACTTGCAGCGCATCTATGTCTGAACTGAAAAATATTATTATCATCTTAAAACCAAAAGAAACTCCAGGAGAAGATCAAATGTCACCAAAAATGCTAAAATAATTTCCAAGTATTGATCTCGTTTGCAAAGCTTTTCATTTTTTCTTTTTTAATGCTAGTATATTATCCACCGATATTGAAAAAATCGCAGATAATTATGGTAATTAAACCAGATAAAGACACAACCCTGCCGTCATTATATGGACCAATCAGTCTGTTGCCTTGCTATACAAACCCTTCGAAAAAGTACTACTATCAAAAATTACTCCTTTTCTCCATTAAAATTATATAATTCCTACACATCAATTTGGTTTTCACGGAAAAATTGAAAGAAAATCTTATAAAAAATTAAATATCCAATAGGCGATTCACTCTATGAATACATAACAGAGGAGTATCCTTTCATGGCAGGTGTTCCGTGTACTTTTCACTGCAGATATTCCCACAAGTGGCAAGGTGAATACGTTAACAAGGTGTTGCAGCAGCATCTTAAGCTAATTGAAGAATGGCTAGCAAAATGGGGTATAAAATTTAATGAAATCCAGCGCAAACACATAACATTTACATTAAAGCCAAAAATATGCCCAACATTCACACTCAATAATGCGCTTATTTTACAAGCTAATAAACTCACATATCTGCCAGTTTACATTGGCTTTTAAACAAGAAGTCTCTACTTAGCCTTAGCAATAAAGTCCTTTTATATAATGCAACAATAAACCCAATATGGATGTATGGAACTCAGTTATGGGGCACAGTTTGCGGGACGAATATAGATATGATTCAAAGCTTTCAATCGAAAAGGTTAATATTAATAACAGGTGCACCATGATATTATATATGCCTAATGAAAATATCCTTAGACATCTAAATAAACCCACCATCAAGGAAGAGATTGAAATCGCAGCACAAAAATACTCGACAAAACTGCATAACCATCTTTTGACTAGCACCTTGTCCCATGCAACAAGCCAAGCCCGCGTGGGGGGAAAGGCAATGAAGCCTTCTAAATAGCAACGTCAAGCCAGCAGTCCAATCCTAATAATATGCTTTAAGTATAAAAAAAATATTGGATACAATAACAAGCCATTAATTATGCTTTCAATAGAGGACTGCTGATATTTTGTACTAAATGAGAAATGTTAGAAATATTGATTACCTAACTGGGTACTGTTTGAGCGCATGTCAAAGGTGGACACCAGCAAAAAGGAAATATTATGTGTTATATTCTACAATTTTTCTTTGTGCTGGATGCACAAAGCAACTCGATGTATGGGTGCCACATGAGTTAACGAGTAAAAACCTCACTGACTAAATTTGCATACGCGAATCGCTGCTAAATCATAACAAAATCGATCCATTTCTGAAGCACATGGAGACTAGTGGTGAAAAGTGGATCTCTCACAGCAATATAAAATGGTCGTGGTCAAAGCGCAGTGAACCGGCACAAAAGGTCGCCAAGCCAAAATAGACGGTTAGAAAAGTTTTGTAGTATGTTTGATGAGAATGGCAAGGAATTAACCACTATGAGCTGCTTGCCTACAGTCACGGCCTTAATTTGGACCTTTACTGTCAGCAATTTAAACGTCTAAAGAAAACAAACGCCCGAAGCGCCAAAAGGAGGGGAATTTTGTTTCATTACGTCAGATCACACACAGCGATAGTGACCCGCCAGCAGCTCCAAAAGCTTACTTGGAAGCTTCATAAGCATCCATCTATAGTTCACACCTCGCACAAAGTCAAAATAATCAGTTTCTGTTTATGGCCAATAATTTAGCTGGTGAAGAATTGGTGAAAGCCGAGTGTCCCCATTTTTTCCAAGTGTTTCTGTATAAGGGGTTTAATGGCACTACCCTCAAAATGGCAAAAAGTTATCAAGCAAAACGCTGCATATTTGACATTAATCGGATTATTCTAACTATGGTAAATAAAGCCTTCAATTCGCTATAAAATATTTGGCTTTTTAATTAACTTGCTGTAGGATGTTATGTGTGTACGTGAATTTAGAAAAAAGAAATGTTTTAAGTCAGAAAAAAATGTTTTTCTTTTTAATAATTTTATTGATTTATTTATTATTATTTTTTTTTTAAACAGCTTGCGCTACTGAGTTAACGTCGGCCTTTTTGAGCTCCACTCTTGCAATGTTGTCAATTTTCGCATGAAAAATAGTTCAAATAAAAACCATTATAACTGAGTTTAAAAATATATTATCACATATACATTTTGAAATATTTTCTAATGCAAATTTTTTGCATTTCAGACACTAAAATTGATTTAAAATATTATTTTACAGAAAAAAGAGAATTTGTGAATTTAAAAAATTCCAGTGAAAAAGATTAACCTTAAACAAATCATTTAAATTCTATTTTAAAAAAGTAAAAAGCAATTTTCTAAATAATAAGTTTTAAAATTTAAATAACAATATATTTACAAAAAATACCAACAATTCTAAAGTAAAAAGTAATTTGTGCTCTTTTGTGCTTCGAAAAACAAATTACAGAAAATATCGGCGTTTTATCTTGTAGACCTCTTTCCATCACTCTCCAAGCTTGGAAAAATAATACTTTTTTTGGCTTCTTTATCGAAGTTTCATCTTCATGTTTCATCTGACTTTCAAAATTTATTTTTTATTTTATTTGAAATCTTTATAACAATTTTGACCTTAAAAATTCAAGGTTTCATCAATAGAGATAAAATCAACTATATATTTTACTTTATCATATGTGCAAATTTCTTTTGTTATCTTTCAAATGAGCCACACCTTGTTATGTCAATGTTTTCTAATTTTAGTTTCTATTTTCATATAATCAAAATCATTTTCTGTTCGTGCAGTTGCTTCTATTGGCAATGAATAATACAAAGATAGTACAAAAAGAAAATAAATTCACTCAATTTACTGCAGCAAACAATCAAACAATTTTTACTGTATACATAATTTAAAATTATTTGAACACTTACATAATATACATATATGTTATGTGATAATGTGAACTATTATAAAAAATTGTTTAAAAACTATTTTTTTTAATGAGATTATTTGCAAATACAAATAAAACACTCAGCTTTTTACTTAAGTTTGGAGTTATTGATTTATTTTAATGTTTTTAAACCCACCCTAAATGTATGCAACATTTTATAATTGTACTAACTTTTTCCCAGAACAGCTTCAACAGAAACTGAATTGAAATCTTGTCTTTATTCAGGCGTTTAGGCCATAAGAATGAAAAAATAAGGCCAAATTTTTCTAAACCTTGTGCATAGCTATTGAGTGGAACGGATTTATGATTTGTAAGAAAATTCTGCTAAAACTTTTTAATGTCACAATTTAATATATAAAAAGTAAATGCTTTTGAGCTAGATATTTCAGTTTAGAAATTTATATCTTCAGACTCTGCGTAAGTTTGGTACTCTAATGTCTTCTAAAGTCCTATAAAAAAGGTGGCATAGTTACAGTAATAGACCAACCTTCCTTTTAATAATAATATATTGAATTTTTTTATTTTATTTTATTATTAATTTTATTTATTTTTTGTTATAAATATATGAACTTAAAAAAAATACCAGCTGAGTATCTAATGTTTGGTATATGGTAACCAAGCTAAGTACATGTAAATTATTGAAACAATGATTATTTTTGATAGCAATGCAATATCAGCCTAAATGTAGGCAAGGCGACTTAGTTATGCAGTAAAAACGAAGAAATAAAACGTTGCATACATTTAGGCACTTTCAACATAAAACGCATACCTTTAGCGCCAAAATTAAACAATTTCTGGAGATAATCATAATACCAAATTGTAATAAATAAATTAAAAAGTATTATTTAAAAAGTGTGTAAATATTAAAGTAAACATTTTACAACAATTCATCCTTGACCAAAAAAAAATTCTCCCACTCCTGGTGCAGGTAAATACGTATTTTTCAGATAAATTGAACTACTGAGAAAAAATCGCCACTGAAATCTTAAAAAATGTTCACTTTTTAACAGTATTTCCTGCCATTTGCACACATTTCTCTTCTACTATTTTTCCACTTTCATGCGTATATTACAATTTTTTATAATTTCTTTCGACTTTTAACTACAATTTGTGGCTTACATTGTAAAAGCAATGTGTGAAAGAGAGCGCTAGTGAGAGGTAGGTAGTTGAAAGCGAGAGAAGTGGAAAAATGAGACGCAAAAGTTTGTGACAAAGTAATCTTTTGGCTAACGGCGTAAATGTTGCGTAAAATGTAGCACAAAAGCGTAATAAGATGTTGTTGTTGTTGTTGTTGTTGTTGGCTACACGCACCGTTACACAATGCAACGAGCCACCTGCGTTGCATACATGGAATACATACATACATAGATACATACATATATATTTATGTGCATAACTTTATGCATAGCTGGAAATGCAGGTGTGTTTCTCTACCATGTATGTGTTGCTATTTATGTATGCAGCACCTGGGAGTAAGTATGAATATAAAGAACCGTTAGCTCATGGCTTTTGTTGTACATACTTTTGTGGTTACGATTTTCTTTTATAACCATACATTTCACTCTCCTTCGCTTAACCTCCCTCACTCTTACACTATTTCTTACTATCCTAGAGCATCGTTAAAAATTGCATTAAAAATACATATGTACATTTCCATATACATATTCTATACAAAGTTGCAACATTTATTGTTCTTCAAAAAATTGGTTGTAAATTCATATGATATTTAACCTATAAATGAGTGAGTAGTTTCATCATCAATCAGGTGAGAAATTGTTGCGTGTAATTTTATGTATACTGAAGGGTGTGAGTGTGTGTGTATATATTATATTTGTGTGCGTGAAATGTGTGGAAGGATGTGAATATTAAATTGAGTAAGTAGAAGTAGATATAACTTTTAGTTGCGCGCATGGCAATTCATTAAAAATTTAAACGCATTATCATCGCATAATATTTACTGTAAAACATAATATATATTGATTTTTATGTATAAAGGTAGTTTTATTCGCAATTTGTGCCTTTTACGTCAAATGGAAACGGTTAAGAAAGAGATACGAAAGTATGAAGAATATTTTTGAGTTTCTAAAAGTCGCTGCTGTTTAAAATTATCTTTGCCTTTTTAAAGGCATCACTTTTAACGGTGTTTTGAATAAAACTAATGAAAACAGATTTTTTCAGCTTTTTCAGTAAAGTGTGGTGTGGTAGTGTAAGTAAAAATATTCAAAAGTGCCAAAATAGTTTCTACAACTTATCATGAATTCCTTAAATATTAGAAAAAATACTATGAATTGGAAAAAATACGAGAAACTGGGTCATGAAAATTGTATTTTTCGAAAACTTTGTTCAATTTTTTTTACCAAGTATATTTAACTCTACGATATTTCTAGTTATTTTTATTTCTACTACTACTGATACCACTGCTACTACTACTACTACTACTACTACTACTACTGCTACTACTAACTCTACTACTATTCCTCCTACTGCTACTACTACTACTACTACTACTACTTCTACTACTACTACTACTACTACTACTACTACTACTACTGCTACTACTACTACTACTACTACTACTGATACTACTACTACTACTACTACTACTGCTACTGCCACTGGTACTACTACTACTACTACTACTACTACTACTACTATAACTACCTTTTACTACTATTTCTTTCACTACTCCTGCTATCCCGATTTCTACTACTACTTCTTTCATCAGCTACTAATACTACTAATACTGCTGTTACTACTACTCCTACTACTATTTTTCTTACTTCTGTGATTACTGCTAATATGACTACTACTATAATTACTTGGAGCTTGGCCGAGAATCGCTTCAGCGGTTACAAAGCTCCAAATTTACATATAATTACTACAAACATTGCTACTACTAGTACTGTTGCAGAAAAATGTCGCTAAAAATAGCATAACTTTTTTTAAAACATTAAAATTGAAGAATTGAAAATAAGTAAGTTTAAATGAAAAACACTTTTTATTGGAAGAATTCTTAAAAAAGAGATGAAGACAGAAAATAATGTTTTGTTTAAAAATATTTATAAGCTTCAAAAACTAAAATTCTCCTCCTGACAAAAAACCTTTACGTGGTTGGGAAACTTAAAAAAAAAATTATCAAAACAGTGCTTTCTGTGTTATATAGTCAAAAAATCTTAACTTTTTCAAATTTTGAATCTATGTTGACTGTTTAATTTTATAATGTAAGTACTCTCTTCCCAATAGAAGTTGAAATAATTTTTTGGAGATTTCAGTTGCAGAAAATATTACTGATTTTTAAAAGTGTTTATTTAGAATTTTTTTTTATACATATAAAAGGCAACCCCAGTCTTATTTTTTACCGAAAAATTATTCACTAAAAAAATTTATTTCTTGAAGTCAATTAATTAAATTAAATTTCTAGTTTCCCCTTAGTTTCTTACATACCAAATATATAATTTTAATACATAGATTATCTCACCCACAAAACAGCGTAAATTAACAATTACGTTTACACTTTACACTTTACTACAACCGCAAATTATCTAAATACGCGACCTATAGGATGCGCTTAATTTATCAACTTCTGCAAATAGCAGGGGAAAAAATTTGGAAAAAAATGAAGAAAAATAAAATAAGAAAGGTGAATATTAACAAACCCAGGAAAGCTGCCAAACTGCCAATTAAATTCTCATTCTTTTCATCTCTGCTCTTGTTGCTGGCGTAACGCGATAACCTGTAGCGATGCCTTGACCCCATTTTAATATCACTTAACATTTCTTTTTTACGATTTTCCTTCATTATTTTTTCCTGTATTTTTCACCTTTTTTCGTGGGTCATATTTTTCCTTTATCCACTAATATTCATTTGCACACATTTCAATCATTTCCTAGGGGTGGCTGAAGGGGGGAAAAATGAAAAAAAAAATCCTGCAATAATTATGACCTACGCTTAGTGTATATTCATTTTATTGTGCTCTTGTAAATTCAGGTCAATACTGTATCTATAATTATTCACATTAATTGCTGTTGATTTTATGAGCATTTCATTTTGTTGTATTTAATTTAATTTAATTAATTAATTTTTTTTTTTAGTTTTTACTCTTTTGCTTTTTGTTTTGATTTTTATTAATTACATTTTATATTTTTTTTTTAATATTTTATAAATTATATATAATTTTTTTATATAAGTTTTAATCATTTATTTAACATCATTAAATTTTATATAAATTTAATTTTATTGTTTTATTAATTTTTTGTAAATTAAATTTTTTTATTTTTTTTTTTAATTTTATTTTATTTATTTATTTTTTGAATTTTTTACCTTTGCATTAATCTTGATTCCTTTCCTATACATTAACAATTGCTCATAATAATTTTCCATTTGCACTATTGCATTTTTTATGCGCTCAGTTCGATTTTTTGTATTTGCTTTAGATTTTGTTGTTGTTGGATTTTTGTTTCTCTCCCGCTATTCGCTCATAATGAACTTTATAACTTTATTAAGTAATCAGTATTGTGAAAAATGCGAGCGCATAAAGTGCTAAGTGAGATATAAATATATTTATACACATACATTATTATATACATATACATACATTTGTATGTGTGTATGATGAGTGAATGTGCAGAGTGAACGTGTTAAAAAATATTTATGCCAGCGCAAATTTCCAAGCTTTATGAAAAATAATATATACATACGTATACATACATACATACACATATAAATGTATGTATTTTTAAATACTCCCAAACACCCACAATACGCTCTCTGTTTCTTCTCTGACCCAAATTTTTTTCTTTTCTACTACTCTTTTTTTTCCTTCATTCATTCTTCAGATTTTTATGCTCCTCCTCCTGCAGAGCAGCTGGTTATTTACGCATTCACTTATACTATTGTTGTGCTTTATTTACTATTATTACTTTTAGTTGTTGTTGTTGTTGTTGTTATTGCTATAGCTATACTACTATGTTGTCCTGCTGACTGCTTCTTGGCCTGCAATCGTCGAAGCGGAAATCCCACTGCCACTGCCAACTCCTACACACACACACACACACACACACAATCGTGCAGCTTCAGTCTCGGTCAGTGAATTACCGCCAAGAGCATTGATGTGGAGAGCAGAATACATAACTACTTTTAGCAGCAAAAGCAGCATCTCTCCCTAACTCTCTCTACGGCTCTGGTTTATTTCGTGTTGGCCAACAAGCGACCACAATATCTTACTACAGGGATTAATTTACTTTATGAATATTCAATGCGTATACTCTTGCTCTGTTTTTTTTTTTTTTTGTTGTTCAATATTTTGTTGCAAGTATGTATGTATTTGTGTGTACTATAAGGAAGCATAATCTCGTTGATGCGTGCATATTTTGAAATTATATTTTCAACTTGTTTTTCTCTACCTTTATTTCTTTCTCTTCTGTTATTATTATTTTTATTTCTTTTTTTTTACACAGTGCATAAGGTGCATATTAAAAATAGTTGCGAGTTGTTCGATTTTGTTAGAGAAGAAGAACTTTAATTAGTAGTGACCTATATTTGTAGAGAATTGAATTTTTCATTCATTTTCCTTCTTTTTGTTTACGCAGATCTTTACAAAATAATTTTAAAGTATTACAAAGTTTTGCAATTTGTAAGCAATTTCGTTGAGAATTCATCATATTTCGGAGTGAATATTTAAAATTAATTTTTCATTTTAATTTTTTTGTTGCAGCGCAAGTGTATTTTTCAAACAATTTTCACACGTAAAATATAAAAATGGAAAGATCTGGGAGCTGATTAAGTTAAAAAAAGGGAGAAGTCTTTAATATTTAAGCCGTTTATTTAAAAGAAAAGTTAATAAGGAAATTGGCTTTTTGTGCAATTGTTCAATTGTCAATTGGTTCATTTTAGTTAGAAAAAATAATTTAAAGTAATTGAATTAATTTTCGACTTCGTGGACATTGGATCTGAAAATGGTTCTGATAAAATTTTTAATTGGTGTTTATGTTAATTTTAATAGGCACATGGTCACTGAAACGATTTTCGACCGAGCTCTTTCATCAATTTGTGGTATACGTCGCTTCAGCGGTGACCATGCAATAAATTGATCTCCAGTTGTTTCTAAGCCACCTCCTAATTGCCGTTGAATTCTTATGAGGAGCTTTTATTTGATGTCAAAAATACACTCGGAGAGCTCAATATTGCCTGATGATTTTCTATAATTATGAAGTTCGAAGTATCATGTTAAAATATCTGAACGTTTGTAAGGAGAGGGAGAGGGAGAGGGAGAGGGAGAGGGAGAGGGAGAGGGAGAGGGAGAGGGAGAGTGAGAGGGAGAGGGAGAGGGAGAGGGAGAGGGAGAGGGAGAGGGAGAGGGAGAGGGAGAGGGAGAGGGAGAGGGAGAGGGAGAGGGAGAGGGAGAGGGAGAGGGAGAGGGAGAGGGAGAGGGAGAGGGAGAGGGAGAGGGAGAGGGAGAGGGAGAGGGAGAGGGAGAGGGAGAGGGAGAGGGAGAGGGAGAGGGAGAGGGAGAGGGAGAGGGAGAGGGAGAGGGAGAGGGAGAGGGAGAGGGAGAGGGAGAGGGAGAGGGAGAGGGAGAGGGAGAGGGAGAGGGAGAGGGAGAGGGAGAGGGAGAGGGAGAGGGAGAGGGAGAGGGAGAGGGAGAGGGAGAGGGAGAGGGAGAGGGAGAGGGAGAGGGAGAGGGAGAGGGAGAGGGAGAGGGAGAGGGAGAAAGAGAGAGTGTCAGTACAATCGCTTTGCGTCGCATTTTGAAGAAATATGATGAAACAGTCACCTGAATTTTGGAAGAAAATATTGATGACGGACAACGCCCAATTCCCACTGTTGGTGGTGTTTATATGAAAAATATGCCGTTCAAGATCCTGCAAACGGTATTGCATGACCAAAAAGCGACTGTTTGGACTATAACCGGGTTATAGATTTTTAATAAAAAATTAAAATGTTTATATAAATTTGTATCCATAGATGGTGGGTTAATATATCTGCCTGGGCGATTGCGTGACAAAGTGCTTCGACTGTAATGAACCCACTTATCACAAGCTCCTTACCCAAAAATCAATTATTAATTATCCATATACCTAAATGTGTTTAATTCAGGATCTATTCCATTTTATTATGAACGGCCAGGATATTGATGACCTATGTTCGAAAGTGAACTGCTATCTTGCTGACTGCACGATAGTTAAAAATACCGCCCACTAAATCCTCAGCTACCCTCTTCACCAGCTGAACGAAGGAATACAGGCTTGAATTAAATGTGAAAGTCGATGACGCCAAAATTCCGACTATAAACAACTCTAAGATATTGGGAGTCACATTCGATAGCCTGCACTCCTTCACTTCGCATACGACCGCAATTGCCGCAAAACTCCAGGGCCGCAACAAAATACTCGAAGCGCTAGCCGGCAGCACCTGGGGTAAAGACAAAGAAACCTTGCTGGCAACCTACAAAGTAATTGGCCGGCCGGTCGTATAATATGCTGCACCGATCTGGTCGCCGGGGACGAACGAGACGCAGTTGAAGAAGTTGCAGACCTGTCAAAACACCGCCCTTAGGACTGCGACAGGAAACCTCCTGATGTCGCCGGAGTATCACTTGTACAGCGAAGCATCTATGCTGCAAGCAGTTGCTATTAGGATGTTACCGTAGACAGCACCCTAATAGCCATCTAATAGGAGCTGAACCTCCACCTAGGCACATCAGGAAGGGAGTACACGATTTGAAGGACATAATCCAGTAATATATGTAACAACCGCTGGACACAACAGCGTACAGAAAAGCACTGAATGCCATTCACCAGTAGTCAGTCAATATCTTCAAAGACTCCCTTCCCGTGAATGGCGTGTTCGGAGTTAAACTACCACCTATTGCAGACAACGAGCTCAAGCTGCCTCGAGAGACCCTGGCGCAACTTAGGTCTCAATATTGTGGCAGATTAAACTCCTATTTATCCAGACTTGACCCCAATATACCCAACGTATACCCAGCATGTGGAGAGTCTACGCACGACACTAACCACGTCTTAAACCGATTCATCTAACCTCCTTTCCCTTTGGTCCAATCCCGTCGAAACTGCACGTTTCCAGGACCGCCCTTTAGATGACATCAGCGACTTAGATAGATTAAGCCAGTCCTAAGCGGGGTTAAGGGACCTCTACAACAACAACAACATTTGTTTTCTCGCTTCCGTTTGGCAAGATGTATTACTTGCCGACTTCTGCTGTCATATCCTCTGCTTCTCTTTAGCGAGGAGATCGATTGGTATGGTTCCACTGATTACTAGCACTACGTCCGTGGATATTGTCCTGTAACAGCAATAATACGTAGAGAGCCCGCCTTTTGCAGCGACAAAAATTTATATTGCTACTGCTTCTTGTTTAATGTACCGTTCCATATTTCACTTACCTTTAGAAGTGTTGAGTTTATAATGGTCATTAGTAGCTTTCTCTGTGTTGCTGTTAGCGGAAGGAGCTTCGTCTTCTTCCTTGCTGGCTTGAGGCCGTGAGGTCGAGCTTCGTTTTTGATGTGATAATTACCTGAATTATCTTCCGTTGTGCTCCCTCCATAATTCTCACAATTATGGCTGCTGCCACATAATCTGCGTAGCCGACGAGATAAAATAAGCAAAACATTTGGTCTGACACTTTGATTACAAAGATTCATATGAACAAATAAATCGATAATCTGCGATTTTTTCCTCCAATCAATCCTCCAAACTAAATTGGGTCGCCCTGTTGTAACTGATATTATTTTTAACTAACAGCCTGACAGGAACGAATGGATTATGTTATCAATTCAATAATCTTGCAACAAAAGAGAGAGAAAAAATGAATCAAATAAAACAAAGCAATCAAAACGAACACCAATTACATATTTGTTTCCAGTCATATGAAATATGCTTATCAACCACTTTATTAAATTGTTATAGGATTTTAGTCTACTGACTTTAATTTTTTTTTGCCTGTCTCTCCATTCATGCCATTGCAGCTAGTAATAAGCGCTCTCAGCATGGTGATAAGCTGCTTAATTTGCCAATGATTAATTAAATTGAACTGTGTGCTAATACTTTTTGTTTGTTTACCGTTAGTTGACAAGCAATGCAGTCGCATAATGCTGGCTTATATGTATTGTATATGAATGCCGGCGCATACAATCGTACATTCAAAAATAACAACCAAAAAAAATATATGTGGTTTTACACACTTACGCGCTTATGTATGTATATGTGTGCGTCACAACGGGTTTAATAAATAGCTGCTTTGGCCTCGTGCCACTGCATTGTTGTGGTAATTGCATAAATAGCTTTTCAGTGAGTGTTGGTATACAATTTTTTAATACAAGCGCAGTAAATTTATATGTATACGTATGTATGATAGGAATGACAATAAAGCACATTACGTCAGCTGGTTATCGATGCATAACTTTTACGTTTGTTTGTGTGCGTATTTATTACACACACACCAATTAATAATGAATGAAAAATCATGCGTAAATAGAATAACACAAAGCTCAGCATGTGTTTGTGTTCAATGTCATTTTTTACAAATTAAAAAGTAATTAATTGAAATTGTATAGTTTTTCTTTTGCGTTGTAATTTTTAAGCTTTTCGCACATAATTATAAATAATTGCTATGTAAAAATATAGTGGCCTTCATTGAAGTGTAAAACATATAAAATAAATCTTAAATGTAGTGTATTATACAACGTTATACCAAACTAAAAATATAAGTAGATATCTAAAAAAATAAAATAAATAAGAATTAAAAAAAAACTAAATTAAAATAATATAAATGAAAATAAAATACAATAAAATAAAATATGATAAAATAAGATAAGATAAAATAAAATAAAATAAAATAAATAAAACGAAATAAAACGAAATAAAACAAAATAAAATAAAATAAAATAAAATAAAATAAAATAAAATAAAATAAAATAAAATAAAATAAAATAAAATAAAATAAAATAAAATAAAATAAAATAAAATAAAATAAAATAAAATAAAATAAAATAAAATAAAATAAAATAAAATAAAATAAAATAAAATAAAATAAAATTAAATTAAATAAAATAAAATAAAATAAAATAAAATAAAATAAAATAAAATAAAATAAAATAAAATAAAATAAAATAAAATAAAATAAAATAAAATAAAATAAAATAAAATAAAATAAAATAAAATAAAATAAAATAATTAAAATAAAATAAAATAAAATAAAATTAAATTAAATTAAATTAAATTAAATTAAACTAAATTAAATTAAATTTAAATAAATTTAAATAATTAAATTAGATTAAATTAAATTAATATAAAATTCATTAAAAAAATAAATATATGAAATAAAATAAAATAAAATAAAATAAACTAAAATAATATAAATGAAAATAAAACACAATAAAATAAAATAAAATAAAATAAAATAAAATAAAATAAAATAAAATAAAATAAAATAAAATAAAATAAAATAAAATAAAATAAAATAAAATGAAATAAAATAAAATAAAATAAAATAAAATAAAATAAAATAAAATAAAATAAAATAAAATAAAATAAAATAAAATAAAATAAAATAAAATAAAATAAAATAAAATAAAATAAAATAAAATAAAATAAAATAAAATAAAATAAAATAAAATAAAATAAAATAAAATAAAATAAAATAAAATAAAATAAAATAAAATAAAATAAAATAAAATAAAATAAAATAAAATAAAATAAAATAAAATACAATAAAATAAAATAAAATAAAATAAAATAAAATAAAATAAAATAAAATAAAATAAAATAAAATAAAATAAAATAAAATAAAATAAAATAAAATAAAATAAAATAAAATAAAATAAAATTAAATTAAATTAAATTAAATTAAATTAAATTAAATTAAATTAAATAAACTAAATTAAATTAAACTAAATTAAATTATTATAAAATTCATTAAAAAAATAAATATATGAAATAAAATAAAATAAAATTATATAAAATAAAATAAAATAAAATAAAATAAAATAAAATAAAATAAAATAATATAAAATAATATAAAATAAACTAAAATAAAATAAAATAAAATAAAATAAAATAAAATAAAATAAAATAAAATAAAATAAAATAAAATAAAATAAAATAAAATAAAATAAAATAAAATAAAATAAAATAAAATAAAATAAAATAAAATAAAATAAAATAAAATAAAATAAAATAAAATAAAATAAAATAAAATAAAATAAAATAAAATAAAATAAAATAAAATAAAATAAAATAAAATAAAATAAAATAAAATAAAATAAAATAAAATAAAATAAAATAAAATAAAATAAAATAAAATAAAATAAAATAAAATAAAATAAAATAAAATAAAATAAAATAAAATAAAATAAAATAAAATAAAATAAAATAAAATAAAATAAAATAAAATAAAATAAAATAAAATAAAATAAAATAAAATAAAATAAAATAAAATAAAATAAAATAAAATAAAATAAAATAAAATAAAATAAAATAAAATAAAATAAAATAAAATAAAATAAAATAAAATAAAATAAAATAAAATAAAATAAAATAAAATAAAATAAAATAAAATAAAATAAAATAAAATAAAATAAAATAAAATAAAATAAAATAAAATAAAATAAAATAAAATAAAATAAAATAAAATAAAATAAAATAAAATAAAATAAAATAAAATAAAATAAAATAAAATAAAATAAAATAAAATAAAATAAAATAAAATAAAATAAAATAAAATAAAATAAAATAAAATAAAATAAAATAAAATAAAATAAAATAAAATAAAATAAAATAAAATAAAATAAAATAAAATAAAATAAAATAAAATAAAATAAAATAAAATAAAATAAAATAAAATAAAATAAAATAAAATAAAATAAAATAAAATAAAATAAAATAAAATAAAATAAAATAAAATAAAATAAAATAAAATAAAATAAAATAAAATAAAATAAAATAAAATAAAATAAAATAAAATAAAATAAAATAAAATAAAATAAAATAAAATAAAATAAAATAAAATAAAATAAAATAAAATAAAATAAAATAAAATAAAATAAAATAAAATAAAATAAAATAAAATAAAATAAAATAAAATAAAATAAAATAAAATAAAATAAAATAAAATAAAATAAAATAAAATAAAATAAAATAAAATAAAATAAAATAAAATAAAATAAAATAAAATAAAATAAAATAAAATAAAATAAAATAAAATAAAATAAAATAAAATAAAATAAAATAAAATAAAATAAAATAAAATAAAATAAAATAAAATAAAATAAAATAAAATAAAATAAAATAAAATAAAATAAAATAAAATAAAATAAAATAAAATAAAATAAAATAAAATAAAATAAAATAAAATAAAATAAAATAAAATAAAATAAAATAAAATAAATTAAAATAAAATAAAATAAAATAAAATAAAATAAAATAAAATAAAATAAAATAAAATAAAATAAAATAAAATAAAATAAAATAAAATAAAATAAAATAAAATAAAATAAAATAAAATAAAATAAAATAAAATAAAATAAAATAAAATAAAATAAAATAAAATAAAATAAAATAAAATAAAATAAAATAAAATAAAATAAAATAAAATAAAATAAAATAAAATAAAATAAAATAAAATAAAATAAAATAAAATAAAATAAAATAAAATAAAATAAAATAAAATAAAATAAAATAAAATAAAATAAAATAAAATAAAATAAAATAAAATAAAATAAAATAAAATAAAATAAAATAAAATAAAATAAAATAAAATAAAATAAAATAAAATAAAATAAAATAAAATAAAATAAAATAAAATAAAATAAAATAAAATAAAATAAAATAAAATAAAATAAAATAAAATAAAATAAAATAAAATAAAATAAAATAAAATAAAATAAAATAAAATAAAATAAAATGAAATAAAATAAAATAAAATGAAATAAAATAAAATAAAATAAAATAAAATAAAATAAAATAAAATAAAATAAAATAAAATAAAATAAAATAAAATAAAATAAAATAAAATAAAATAAAATAAAATAAAATAAAATAAAATAAAATAAAATAAAATAAAATAAAATAAAATAAAATAAAATAAAATAAAATAAATAAAATAAAATAAAATAAAATAAAATAAAATAAAATAAAATAAAATAAAATAAAATAAAATAAAATAAAATAAAATAAAATAAAATAAAATGAAATAAAATAAAATAAAATAAAATAAAATAAAATAAAATAAAATAAAATAAAATAAAATAAAATAAAATAAAATAAAATAAAAACAAAACAAAACAAAACAAAACAAAACAAAACAAAACAAAACAAAACAAAACCAAACAAAACAAAAGTAAACTAAACAAAAAAAATCAAAACAAAAGAAATCAAAACAAAACAAAACAAAAAAAGCAAAACAATAGAAAACAAGACAAATCGAAACAAATCAGAACACAGCAAAAAAAGAAAAAAAAAACAAAAAAAAGCAAAATAAAATAATGAAATAGAAGTAAAAAGAAATTAAAGAAATAAAATAAACCAAAACAATATTAACTCATTTTGGGTTTTAGTTTTTGTGGAACAGTTCAAGACCATATGTTTTTTTTGGAAATAGTGAAAAAATTACAAAAACTGTTTTTCCAACTACCACGTTTTCCTCATCAGACCTTCTTTTCCCAGACACCTTTGTTCGAATGAGATTCGAATGCCCACAGCACGAGCCAATGGTTAGCCCAAATAAAATTAAAAACATAGAAGTAAAAGAAATAAAAAAAAACAAAACAATATTAACTCTTATTGTAGTTTTTAATTAAAATGATTAAAAATTAAATTTATTGAAATAAAGTAAAGTAAAATGATGTAAGATAATTTGCAAATAATAAGATAAGTTTTGGAATTATTTAACTATTAAAAATATTAGTATTAAAATTTCTTAAGAACTTACTTTTATTAATACTTTTTATTTGTTAAGAAAAAGTTATGTATGTCACATTCAAATTTATATAGATATAGTGGTTTTCTGAAGTGCTTTTAAAGTTTCTTTAAAGAAGTAAGATACCCATATCGTAGCTTTTTAAGCATTTTTATAATTTATTATAGGATAAAAAAAAATTATGTTAAAGTTTTAATTACGCAAATCCTGAATTGTTTTAAACACGTTTGCGTGTTTGTCAGTTTTTTTATTGAATTTTGTGGGTTAATAACTATTTTTTATGCAAGCATATCGGCCGGCTACTAAAAATTTTATTATTACTTTTTATTTATTGCGAACTCTCATCTGTGTTTATACTTATGTATGTGTATATAGAATAATTTAAATTAAACTTACATATAAACAAGAAGATTTTAAAAGCCATTCAAATGCACATTTAATATCATATTATAATTTTCTTCAAATTACGCACCAACAACCACACACATACACGCAGACACCATTAATTACTTTGCTATATAAACATTAAACATGCATAAATTATTTGTGGTAGAAAATTATATTTACACATACCCACATACATATATATATATATATATATATATATATAAATGTGTTAGTGCCACAATGTCAGCAATAAGCGTAATTAACTATATTAAAGTGTTTCAAGTGCAAAAGTGTGAATATCGAGTGCCTTGAGTGCAATCAATTGAACATTTTCAACATTTCCAAATACCGCAGTGCAATGTTCAAATGCAACAACAGTAATAACAAGAAAAGAAGATGACGAAGAGCAACCAAAGAAAATTGTGGGTATACGCAGAAATTGTTTACTGCATATCAACAACAACAGCAACATACGTGATTACATTGCCTTGTAAATTGAGGAAAATCAACAATATTGTTTGTCATCTCTATGGCTGCTCACGTATATTTGCACAAACACATACATACAAGCACTAATTTAATGGTGGAATTCGAAGAAGGCATTCAATGGCAAAGGCAATGAAATTATGTGGTAACTGCTATATCGAGTACCACTGTTGCTGCAAGCAACAACATTTATGTGCAATTATCGCAATTAAATATGTCGACAGACAACTGAGTTTCTAAGCGTTGTGCTCCATTAACTGGAAAATACTAAAGAATTGTGGTTATGCTGTAATATTACCTAAAATTTTTAGGATACGGTTAGAGAATTGTGCATGTTTTTTACCTAGACTATTTCATTTGCTCATTTAATACTATTACTTCTTCTGTCCATTTTTTCGTTCAATAAATTTTCTTTTCACTAATGCTTATGTGGCTAACAGTGCCTTTTAGTTAACTTAGCAAATATAAAACATGTAAGCTATGGTGAAACAAACATAAAAAAAAAAATTAAAATTCTTTACTTAAAATAATTCAAACTTAATTTTGTTTATTAAATTTAATTTAACCTAATTAGTTTTGCTTAGTATACTATTAATTTATAAATAAGTTTTGCATTCCTTTATTTTAAATTTAATTTAATCTATTTAAAATACGTTTTTTCTGACTTGATTTAAATTTAATTTAATTCTGTATTATCTTACTTATTTTAAAAAAATAATATTCTTTTGTTTTATTTAATTTAACTTTATTTTATTTTGTTTTTTGTATATTATTTTATTATATTATATTTTCTTTTATTTTTTGCTGTTTTATTTTATTTTGCTTTAATTTATTTTTTCATTTTCATTTTTTCATTTTGTTTTAATTTAATTTATTCTATTCTATTTTAATTTATTTTATTTTATTTTATTTTATTTTATTAAATTTATTTTATTTTGATTTATTTTATTTTAATTTTATTTTATTTTATTTTATTTTTTTATTTTATTTTATTTTATTTTATTTTATTTTATTTTATTTTATTATTTTTTTTTATTTTATTTTATTTTATTTTATTTTATTTTATTTTATTTTATTTTGTTTTATTTTATTTTATTTTTTTTTATTTTATTTTATTTTATTTTATTTTATTTTATTTTATTTTATTTTATTTTATTTTATTTTATTTTATTGTATTTTATTTTATTTTATTTTATTTTATTTTATTTTATTTTATTTTATTTTATTTTATTTTATTTTATTTTATTTTATTTTATTTTATTTTATTTTATTTTATTTTATTTTATTTTATTTTTTTATTTTATTTTATTTTATTTTATTTTATTTCATTTTATTTTACTTTATTTTATTTTATTTTATTTGATTTTATTTTATTTTACTTTATTTTATTTAATTTAGCTTTATTTTATTATATTTTATTTTATTTTTTATATGTTATTTTATTTTATTTATTTTACATTATTTTTTTTTTACTTTTTTTGCTGTTTTATTTTATTTTAATAGATTTAATTTCATTTTGTTTTAAGTTAATTTATTTTACTATATTTTATTTTATTTTAGTTTATTTTATTTTATATTCATTTTATTTTAATTTATATTATTTCATTTTATTTAATTTTATTTTATATTAAATTATTTTATTTTATTTTATTTTATTTTATTTTATTTTATTTTATTTTATTTTATTTTATTTTATTTTATTTTATTTTATTTATTTTAATGTATTTTTTTATTTTATTCTAATTTATATTATTTTATCTTGCTTTACTTTATTTTATTAAATTTTATTTTATTTACTTTTTTATTTTATTTTATGTGATTATATTTTATTTTTTTTATTTTATATTATATTATTTTATTTTTTTTTTAATTTTATTTCATTAAAGTTTGGTTATTTAATTATTATTTTGTGCTACATTTTATTTTATCTTACTTTTATTTATCTATTTTAACTTTATTTTAAGAAAATTGAATTTAATTTTTTTGTTTCGTTACTTTTTTGAAGTAATTTTAGTTTTCCTTTCTTATTGATATTTTATTACATTTGTTTTATGTTAATTTAATGTATTTTATATTCGTATTTAATTTTATCATTTTGAGTAATGTGGCAACGCTACTAAAGAATATTCGCGTAACATTATGCTTTTAGCTTATAGTTTAAAAAAATTTATTTTGAATTTTAATAACTTTATTAATTATTTCCCTCTCATTTCAGGTATGCCCTGAAGACAATTCAATTATAATCACAAATTGTAAGTTAAACTAATTCGTTTATTGGAAATTTTACACTCATTTCTTTTGTACGTCAATGGCAGTTCAAACATTTGTACATATACATTGGCATTACATGAGCTCTTTTGCAAAATAAATACACGCACATTTAGCTGTACTGGAAAATTTTAATTACAATTTACCACTTCTGATGAAACTATCTACTCCAATCGCCTTACTCCCCCCACGTCCGCTCCAGTCTTACGCCTTACTGGCAGGCTGTCTCCTCAATATTATGCATAACGCATAGCCATCATCCTTTCAGAGCAATCATTATCAGCACCCGTTCATTCGTGTGCACGCTCACAGGACTCGTGCGCTCGTTAAATGCAATTATATAATTAACATTGCTTAACAATCAAGCAAAGTGCGTTGGCGATGGTGATTTCAAACCAACCAGACTGATGCAGTGTAAGCCAAGCAATATTTTACAGACACACTGCAACACACATACACACATTTGCATACGTATACTAGGGCATTAAGCCTATCAACCAAGCTGTTAACATGCCATCGGCAATGCGGGCAATAAGTTCATTAAGCAACCAGCCGACCAGACAATCAAGCCGCTAGCCGCCAACTTTTCGGGCAGCTGTCAGAAATATCACCTACAGCTCATAACGTCAGTGGCGCATAGCGCGTATGGCAGTCGGGCAAGCAGGCGTGAAGACTGCCAGCCGTCAGCCGATGTAAGAAAAAAGCTTATTTTTAAGTAGCTGATTAAAAAAATGTGAAAAAAACAAGCGCTGCTACTGCTGCACCCTGCGTGCCGTACAAGCGTTAATGTTTACGTCATCGTCGCCTCGCACGCGAAGTTTTCGCACAAGCTTTCCGACGTAACGTAATCGGCTTTTTACTGCGGTTGGTCGCTCAATTCGGTAACCGCAAAATTAAATTAAAATTCTTTACATAAGCAGCAGCAGCAGCAGCAGCCGTGAGTAGCTGCAGCGGTCTATAGATGGTGGATTATTAATTGGATTTTGGGGGTATATTGGCTAGCTTTAAATATTGAGACAGTTATAAGAATGTATAAATGAAAGTGTGCGCTGATGACTGAAATTAAAAATGTAATAATAATTAAACAAAAATCTGAAAATCTTCCTCCACGTAAGTCCTTTTCAAATTTGAAAAAAAAGGAAAATGTCACGGGGAGACAAGTCCGGACTCTGGGTGAATGGAGTATTTTTGTAAATCAAGTCGCTTTTAAGCCATTCCTCGTGGCCCTTTCAATTTTTTCCACTACATCGAATCCTCTTTGGACTCGGGATCATACTGTCGAATCATTGCTTCATCAACTGTTACAATCTCTCCATCTCATTCTTAACTGTAATCTTTCTGCTATCTGACACTATTTAATTCTTCGAACAGTCAGTATTGTTTTTTCGACTTTCTGAACATTTTCTTCGGTCACTACCGTCACTGAGCAGCCCGCGCGGGTATCTCGTTGGCAACAACTTACGAACTTACGAACAAAACGGCGAATATTTGACTTAAATCGGACGAGTATTCACAAAGTTATCATATTTAGAAAAATCAATAAAAAAACCAACGAACTTTTTACTTGACCTAATATGTCTTCATAAAAATTTCATTTCGTAGTTTTTTTTATTTCTTTTTCCTTTTTTCCTGAATAATCGTCTAAAATTAATAAATTTCACAAGAAAAATCTTTGCTAACAAATCTTCTAATAAATATCTTCAAAATTTAAACTGTTTTTAATTTTAAAATCAATCTTACTATAACTCTTTTAAATAGTTTGTATCACCAAACTTTTTTAAAACTTTTCAAAAATTACAGAAACTCTTCATCTTAACACTGACATTAAAAAAATGACGAAAAAATGATCTAAAATGTAATATTTAATTTTTTACACAGCAATTTTACGAAATTTTTTATTATTATTTTTTTTCTTCCACAAAATAATAACAATTACTAACTTTTTTATTTACGTATATACATCATATTATTGTTATTTTTTTGTTTTGCTCAATTAAAAGCTGTTGAAATCCATTAGTTTGCTTTACTCAAGGTTATTGCGCGTTAATTGCACTACCCATTGCCTCAAATGGACTTGTTAGGTAGCCGAGAGAAAGAGAATAGACAAAAACATGGAGTGTCCGCCAATAACAAGTACTAAGAAAATAATAGCCAACAACTCCACAAAGTAACTAACGCTAATGGCAAAACTTTTATAAATACTTCTACAACATGAAACAACTAAAATTAGATACATTAGTATGACACATTTTCAACAACTGCGACAATGCCTCTAGCCAGTGTGTTGAAGAGTGGTAAAAAAATATATATAAAAAGTAATAATAAAAAATTATTAATAAAAAAAATTAAAAAAAAAATTAAAAAAAAATTAGAAAAGTAAAAAAAATAAATAAAAAATTAAGTACAGAAAACACAACAAAAGTTGTAAACAATGCGAAACATGCAAGTGAACAATTAAATGTTGAAAGCGCTTAATGATTTGCGTTAAGTGTGTTTAATTAGAGTTTATATGAATTATTATATTTCTTTATTGATTTATTATTGTATCAACCAACAGCAATAGTTTTAACTCAAAACGATGAGTTTTGCAATTTTTTTTAGAAACTAAACTGAATTTTTTTGTAAAAAAAAAAAATTTCGAGTGGTTGTTACCGCTAATGATTTGTTAATTGGCCAAAAAAAACTTTAGTAGAAAATTCGCATTGACAACAGAAGTGGTAATTACGTATCAGGGAAAGGTGTTTAAAACATGATTTGAACACTAGAGGGAATTTTATTTAATCTAATTTCTGTTTTTCTTCTTTGTTGATTAATGTTGTGTCGCTAAAATAACAAAGAAAATATTAAACTTATAATTTTTGCAAAAAAATAATAATATAAAAAATAAATAAAAATAGTATGCAAAGTTTGGAATTTTTAAACAAGTGGCAACTCTTTTTATTTTGATCCCCTGACACTCGCTGTAAAGCTTGTTTTCCTAGAAAACTGTACCGCACATTTGATTGCTCGTATTAAAAAAAAAATAAAGAAATAAACATGTGGCAGCTCTTTTCTTAAACTATTGGCTTTTCTTATTTTAAATTGAATTAAATTAAAATTTTATAATAATTAGGTGGCAACCACTCTCAAAAAATACTTTTCACTTCAGACTGCTTAAATGTCTCCTTCCTTTGATACCCTTGTTTTTTAGATTTATATATAATTTTCGTGAATAAAAAATACAAATATTTTCCTCTGAAAAGCTGCTATTTTTTTTTTAATTATTTAAGTTAATTTCAGTTCCCTCTAGGTGGCAACCGTTTTGGAAAAAAAATACTTAAGCTTTTGCACTTATTTCTGATAAATATATCGACATATAACCACTATATGAAATTTTTGTGAATAATTTTTTTAAAAGTTTGCAGCTCTAATGAGTTTTTTTTTTAATTTAAAGCTTTTAAAATCGTTTTAGCTTTCCACATATTCTATTTTTTTCTTTATTTATTTATTTTTTTTTTTAAATTAAAAATTGATGGCAATCCGGAAAAATATGTTGCACTGTATACTATTTATGCACGAATTTATTTATATTTTTTTTTTGTTTTATTTATCTTTAATTAATTATTTGAATTTCCAAGTAATTAACAACTTTCATATTTCTCTAATTTCTTGAAAATATATATTTTAAAAAAATAAAAAATTTCCATTAAGGGGGGACATCTGAGTAACTCAAAAAAAATAAGCGGATTTTCTGGAATTTTTTTTGACCAAACGAAAGAGCCAATCGAAATTTTGTAAAGTAGGTTTTATAATATGCGATCCGATGTACAAAATATGATTTTTTGAAAGGCATCGAAAATAAAATGGCGGCTGTGCAGCATTTCTTCGTAGGCCCTATTTTTGGGAAGGGGGTCCATGGCCGGAAAGCTAACGTCCTTAATTTTTGATCTGGAACAAAAAATAAAGTTTTGTTAGTTTCTATACATCAACAGATATCGACACACGTAGGATTTTTTCGATATATTGATTTTTCGCAAAATAGTGCGTGATCGAAAAAAAAGTTCAAATTTTCACGAGGAAAAAAGTCCAAAAATTGTTTATAAAAAAAAAGTAAGCAATATAAAAAAAAAATTATACGTGTGTCGATAGAGGAAAGAATTTTGAATATACTGTCAAAATTTCAGATCGATCGGTTAAGATTTGCTCGAGTTATGTTTCCGGCCGTCTAAAAAAAAGTGGTTTCGAGAAAAACGCGTTTAAAGTTATGATATATATATAGAATATGCCTCTGAGGCATTGCCGCAGAATGGAAAATTTGGACATTTAGACACTTTTGCCGGATTCTATCTTGTGGTATATTATTTTTAAGATCCTAAAGCATCTTTTAAACGAAAAAAAAATTTTTTGATTTTTTCAAAATTTTACTCAGATGTCCCCCCTTAATAATACTAACCAGCAAAATCTTAGTTGCAATATAAGACAAAACAAAAAAAAAACCCGCAAGATTTTCTATGTCAGAATTATGCAATAAAGTATAAGTATTATATATATGCGAGATACATATTTACTTATTTGTATGTATACCGTAATATTAAATAGACAACAGCATATTTTATGTATGTATCTCAATATAAAGCTTTCGGAGTTTATTAAAATTCTTGTTTTACTTTACTCTACATACATACATAGGTTTCTAGGAACCACTATAAATCTTCTATTACCAACACCCTACTGCCCATAATACTACAAATACAAGGTACATACACACATATAGGTATACATATAAACAACCATACGTATAATTGTCTATGCTGGCGTGACAGTAAATTTATCATTTTGTTGGAATTTAATGAACTCGCGCTGCGAATATTGCCACACTTACTGAGTACTGAGCTAAGAAGCTGAGAGAGAGAGAGGGTGCAGGCGACTGTAATGAAAGAAGTAAAATATGTAGACGACACAGCATACCCCTGTAAAGGCGTAGCTTGAAAATTGTGCGTAGTAATTTGTTTGGCTTCGTAACACCGACAGAGAATTATGTATATAGGAATTTATAACTGAGATGAAGTATAAACTTAGTAAGAAAATGTACAGTGTTTGGGGGGTAAGACAAAGGCAAACTTTATAAAAAAGGTTGTTTATATATGATTGAAATAATTATTACTTTTTTCTATAATTTTGTAATTTAATTTCATAATATTTTTTTTTTAATTTTACCAACTCTACCTTTACCTAAATAATATTGGAAAATTGCAAAAAACTTAAATTTTTATTTAAAAAAGATCGTATGAAATCTCACTAAAAAATCTGCATAGAAAAAGATTGTTGCCAACGTTAAGGCGCTGCAGTAAATAAGTTTTAATGATATGAAAATTAAACATGTTTTTTTAAATAATTATTTTTTATAAATCTTGTTGTATTTCTTATTCTCGAAAAAACACTGTTTTTAAATAAGCCAAATGTTTGTAAAAATTTTTTCAATATCTTATAAATATTGTATGATTTAAAAATTATATATTTTCCGAAATGGCTTTTTTTGTTGTTAATACAGTTTTGAATATTCAATTTTAATTTTTAAATTTTTTAATAATAATTTTAATATTTTTTTTAATCTTTAAACTTTTACCCCACTGTGTGCTTCATGTACCACGCGGTCGACCGGGCGTATACGTAACATTTGAAAAAATGTTTACAGCGCCCTGACGATTATAGGTATATATGTATATGTTTGTATACTACTGTGCCATATGTGTGAATATAAGCATACACACACATACCCACGCATAAGGGCCTGAGTACGCATACATTTCCAGCTAAGCTAGAAAAATTCACTTTTCCACTCTTACACTTACCACGGCATGGATCATGAGATACTCGTATTGTCACTGGAAGTAATTTAATTTTACTTTTCACTCAAATTGCCAGCAGGCGAAAGATGCTTTTCAGCAAATTTGCATATGAACGTAAATAAATGTGGCAGAGACTGAGACTGTGATATACTTATGTACAAATCTAATATTTCAACTGTTGCAACAACTAGTATAAGCATAAAAGCAATAAAGAACTAAGAAAAAGAGAAAATAAATGCTAAATATTTAAATATTTATTTCCTTTTGTATTTATGTTATTTACGCCATTTTTTATTTTTAGTTTGAAAATTATTTTGTGTTATTTCGCATTTTTATTTTTTTAATTTTTTTACTATTACTCAGAATTTAACTTAATTTTTTTGTTTCTGATTTTAATTATTATTTCATATTTAAATCCATACCATATTTATATTCACTCCGTTTTTAGTTTGCTATTTTTTATTTTTATTCTCATCTTTATAAACAATTAAACTGCATTTTTTAATAATAATTTTTTACCAATTCCATTATTAACTCCAAATTCTTTTTTTTTATTACGTAATGCTTTTAATTATTTCTCTGATTGTTTTATCTTTAATGTTTTAATTTCATTTTTACTTTTAATTTTTAAGTTTTCATATTTTTTTCTTTATGTTTTTAATTTATATTTCTATTTTTTAGTTTTATTTATATTTTTACTACCATTTATATTTCTATTTTCATTCTTAATTTAATTTTTATTTAATATTATTTTTGTTTTTATTCTTTTCTTTAATATTTAGTTGTGCTTTTTTTATAAATTTGTTTTTAAATATAATTAAACTTTAGTTCTTTTATAATTAAGTCTCTTTCTTTATATATATTGTTTTATTACTTTTAATGTTTAAATATTATTTCTGTTTTCCATTTTTTTTAATTTAATTTTTTTAACTTATTTAGGGAAATGGTTTCCTCTAAGTGGTTCGTACCTGCCTGCGTGCTTAATAAAACCAGCCAACGAGAGCCAATAATTGTCTACAAGTGTCTAGGCTTTAATAAACACGGCAAATGATAAAAAAACACGGTAGTTCTGGACGTGCGCGTCTTTATTAGTCGCATGTACGAATTGCTTGAGTTTTTATTTCAGTATGATCTTATATAGCTAAAATTCATAGAATCTAAAATTGAAGGACAACAGTTATAAGTAATTCAAATTGAGTGAAGCTTTTGACAAAAGCTTTTGAGATGAGCTTTAAACATATTATTCTATTCTAAGCCTGTGTTTACATAGCTAATAACATAATTATTTAACATAATGTTGAGCTAACAGAAATAATTGTAACATTACATTTCTTGAATTTAACTTATGTACTAGTCTATTATTAATAATATGGATACGGCCGCTACAGCCTCCCCCTCTGACGCAGAAATCGCCTCGATGATGCAGTCAGCACTTCGTTAAAATTTTCGTGGACGCAAAACTCTCATCGTTACATCAGCGTTATCGCTATGGGAATTAGTTGCACTGTTGCTGTGTTGCCTATCTTCTTCTATATTCATGTTTATTGGTATGTGTGCGGATGTAGTTGGCACTTTTGGACGACCTCGCTTCCTATGCTGGTACTTTGGGTCAATATTCGGACCTTTATATAGAGTCAAAGCAGTGGTGTGGTACGTTCCAATAGGCTCGTCTGGATTCTCGTTTGTTGCAATAACATAAGAACTTGATCCTTTCTTAGCAGTTATAATGTATGGTCCATCTCTACGTGTGGCAAATTTGGACGTTATTTTTTCACTTGCTTTACTAAGTATGTGTGTATCGACGAGCACTTTATCACCAATGTTATATGTTGTATGTGGTCGACGCTTGTTGTCTACATATTGTTTGTTTTTATCTTGACGTTTTTCTTGCACTTCTATAGCTAATTTTAGTGTGTTGGCAAGTTTGGTCAAATGCGGCGTTATTTGCGGCACAAAGTTTTCTGTTTCGATTACTCGTTTAAGATCATAGTGTGCTTCAAGTGGGCTTCTTAACTCTCTTCCAAACGTAAGGTATGCTGCCGAGAAGCCAGTGCTTTCACATTTAGCAGTGTTCATCGCGAACCTTATCGTTGGTAAACATGTGTCCCATGCAGTGTGATCTTTGCCTACGTAGATAGATAATTGAGTTTTGAGGTCCCTGTTTTTCCTTTCAACTGGGTTTGCCTCCGGATGATATAGTGGTGTAAAAGTTTGTTTGATGCCCAGGCAGTAGGCTAGCTTTTGCATTACGGCTGAAATGAATTGACTTCCGTTGTCTGAATGTATACGCCGTGGTACACCAAACCTTAGAACGATTTCGTTTAAAATAGTTGTTGCACAAGCTTCTGCTGACGCTTCCTTTAATGCAAACAGTTCAACCCAACGGCTGCATAGGTCTTCCACGACAATTATCCAACGGTTATTCCTAGCTGTACAAGGTAACGGACCGAACAAGTCAATAGCAATGATTTCAAATCTCTGGTTGCTTGAAACTGTCCGGAGCAAACCAGCTGGCTTCATATTCGTGGGTTTATATTTCTTGCACTCTACACAAGATTTTACGTACTTTGCGATTTGAGCGCGCATACCAGGCCAAAAGTAAAGTGGAGCAATTCGGCTAGTAGTGCGATCAATACCATAATGTCCTGCAGTTGGATCCTCGTGAAACTTCTTTAAAACTATTTCTCTTAAGTTTCTAGGTACCACCAGTTGACCATTTTCTGAGTCTTCTTCTGAAAAGAAGCGGTATAGTACCCCATTTACCATAATATAACCTCTACTTGTGTGCCTTGTAACGTTTTCGTCATCTTTTTCAAACGACTCAATAATGATTTTCAGATCTTCATCTCCTAGTTGCTCCTTTCTAAACTCTTCAGCGCCTTTATGAGGAAAGTCTATTTCGAAGGAGTTAATAATAGCCTGAGTATCATGGCAACAAGGAGGACGTGACAGCATATCTGCTACAACGTTCTGCTTTCCTGCAGTATAACCCAGCTTTAAATTGTACATCTGAAGTTGCAACGCCCATCTAGCAAGACGTCCTGTTGGTGTTTTTAGACTTAAAAGCCATTTTAATGGTTGGTGGTCAGTTAAAACAGTTATTTCTGCCCCTTCTACGTATCCACGGAACTTTTGTAGAGCCCAAACTATAGCGAGTGCTTCGCGCTCCGTGGTGAAGTAATTTCTTTCTGCTGCAAGCAAGAGACGGCTTGCGTATTCAATCGGGTGTTCATCCTCGTTCTCCCCCTGCAGTAGAACCGCTCCGAGCGCATAATCGCTGGCATCTGTTTTTAAAATAAACGGCTTGGTTTCATCAATTTGTTGTAGTACTGGTGGAGAAGAAAGTAGCACTTTGAGTCTATCGAATGCCGTTTGTTCTTCTGAGGCCCATTTCCATACTACATTCTTTTTAGTTAGATTTGACAAGGGTTTTGCTACCTCAGCAAAATTTGGAATAAATCGTCTATACCAAGAACACGTTTGTAAAAACGATACGAGTTGCTTTAAATTTTTTGGATTAGAACGCTTGAGAATAGCCTTTGTTTTTTCGTCATCAACTTTGAGACCTTGTCTGGTTAAGATATGTCCGAGGTATTTTATCTCTTCTCGACAGAAAACGCATTTTCCTCTGTTTAACTGAAAACCATATTCTTTAATTTTTAAAAGAGTTTGTTTCAGGTCTTTTATATGACAGTTGAAGTCATTCGAGCATATAATGATGTCATCTATATACGCTAATATTAAAATATTTGGCAATTCGGACCGAAATTTATCAATAAGACGCTGGAATGTGGCCGGAGCGTTCTTCAATCCGAAAGGCATTCGATTAAATACGTATATTCCGAAAGGAGTTGTAAATGCAGTTTTAGGTTTACCTGCAGTCGCCATTTTAATTTGCCAGTATCCGGCTTTTAAGTCGATAGTAGACATATACGGTGTAGCTTTCGCAGTATGTAACAGGTCATCCATGCGTGGTAATGGGTATGTGTCTGTTGTGGTAATGGCATTCAAGCGCCGATAATCAACACAAAACCTCACTCCTCCATCTTTCTTTGGTATCAAAACAACTGGAAATGCCCAAGGAGATTTGCTTTCTTCTATGATACCTCCTTTCAGCATGTCTTCTAATTCTTCTTCAACTTATTCTTCATTGCCGGTGAAATTCGATAGGGATGTGAAGAAATTGGAGCACTTAATTCCGTATTAATATGGTGTTCTATATGAGGTATTGGAGCTACGGATTCTTCAAAGACTCCTCTATATTCTTCAAGCAAGTTCTCTAAACGTTTTCTCTCCTCATCATCTAACGATACTCCTTCATTAGGGCGAAGTTTTATTTCTATTGAGTTTATGTCAACAAAATAGCTTACTTTCTTTTCAGCTTCACTGCTCCTTTTTACTTTCTTCAGCGGCGGAAACAAATTTGATTGTGCCGGTATCTCGTAGTCTTCTGGTATGCTTCCAGTAAAAATATCGCTTATTTCTCTTGGCGAATATTTATATGTAGACTCGCAACTTGTATTTGTGTTTTCGAACCAAGACATAAATTCGGTTATTTGATTATAATTCTTCGTATACGTTCGTATGCCTGCTTCAGACAGCGACAGTGGATGCTTGACTTGGGTTGCTTGCATTTTAAACTCGAATATAGTGTTAGGGTCGTCCTTAAAATGCCAAGTTCGTTGCGCAAGATCCATTACTATTCCGGCTTGTTCGAGGAAATCGATTCCTATCAGAGTCCGATTATCTTTAGCGTGTGATAAACAAATAAATCGTATACGTTTGAAGCGTTTACCAATTAGAATGTCTACAATCGTAGAGTAAACCATCTCCTTGCGAACAAAACCATCAGCTAATTTAATTTCAGAAAATACCTTTTGAAATTCAACACCTTTCCGTTTAAGTTGTTCATATAGTTGACTACTTGCAACACTCGTTCTTGCAGCTGTATCGATATATGCTTCACCTTTCAACCCATTAATGTTGATGTCAACTGTTGGTACGTTTCGACCTATAACGGTGGTTTGTATCGCGTTAAAATCAAGCTTCTCTGGACTACGTAACGGGTTTTTCTGATTGCAATTTGGGCAATTCGACCTGTAGTACCCAGATGCACCGCAACCATAGCAGTTAAAAGTGGTTTCTTTCATTTTTTCTGTAGATTTTCTTGCAAATTCTATCTTCTTGTAACAGTTTTCGGCGGAGTGATTTTTCTTTCGACAATAAGAACATCTGAGGAGAACTTTGTTAGTCGTGTTGTCCGCTGAGTCGATAGCTTTGAACACACTTTTGTTCTCACCCAGTAACAATTCTATTTCGCGAGCTTTGTCTAAGAGCTCACTAAATGTTTGTATAACTCCTCGAGGAATTTTTTCACGTATCTTTATAGTAAGTTGAGAAAATATCATGTCGATCATCGTTTTTTCACTTAGTTTTTCGGAAAGTTGTGCAAATAATTGTCGTTTTTTGCATATAAATGAGTCCGTAGATTCAGTGAATTTTTGTTTTTCTTGATTGATCTCCGAAAAAATGCGCCAATCTGGTTTTGGCGGGGAAAATGCATTACGAAGCAGATCTATGGCGTCATTGAAAGTTTCAGCTTCATGCTTAACACCTTGCCACCATGACGAAGCGTAGCCCTCTAGCAAAAGAGGTACGCTTAACAGTGCTCTTTCGTCCGATATGTTTTCCGCATCTTTATACACCAAAATCGTCGCAATAAAGTCTTCAATTTTGCTGGTGTTCCTTCCACCATTAAAACGTACGCTACATTTACTGAAAGTAGCCCTCGTATCTTGGTTTACGTGAAGGTTTCCTAACAGTTGTCTAAACTGAGACTCTGTTAATGTTACATTAGACGTCTGACCAACGTTGGTATTAACATTGGTAGTTCTGTTAACCTGCCTTTGGGTACTCACAGAACTGGTACTCGCTCTTACGTTTTCGTTGGTGTTCGTTGTGTGCTTAGGGGCGTTAACAGTTTGCCTTGGAGCTTCTAAGTTAACATTTGCGTTGGTAGTATTTGCATTAGGGGCAATTTGATTTGTAATCTCTGCCTCCATTTTTACTTCGATTACTTCTACGTTTAACCTAGGACTTTTCCTTCTCATGAACGTGAAATCGACCGTTTTGTCTTACCAGCGAGGATTTTATTGTTATAAGAGAAATAAAACCTTTGTTGTAGGATTCTAACCACAGTTGATTATATGCCTAAAAGTATGCAACGAAAACAGCTTTTTCCCCAAAACAATTTTAGTGCCTTTTCATGTGCCGTGGACAACAACAAGGACGTACAACGCAACTCTAATTTGTTTTAGTTAGCGGTATTTTCCTATGTATATTTATTTTCTTTTTATGCTGAGTCAACTTTTTGCAAAAACAACAACGTGAACTTGCCAAAACAGTCTTAAGGCCTCTGAAGAAATGTAACTTCACTGAGCTCTGGAACTTGAAGATGTCTTGTTGTTTTAAGTTAAATCAATTGCCAATCAGCCAAATGGTGTCCGCTTGTATTCTGCTTTTATCATCAGCCACAAGAGCCAAAACTTGTCTACGTGCGTCTAGATGATTTTTGCAAAACTATTGGACTGCCAGATTTCCAAGCATAAATATGGTTTGTTGATGTTCATTAGCGATTTCTCAAATTAAGTTGCTTATATTATTTAGCAAAATTATATTTGAAAATCCGCGATTTTACGTTGGGCGCCAGATTTAGGGAAATGGTTTCCTCTAAGTGGTTCGTACCTGCCTGCGTGCTTAATAAAACCAGCCAACGAGAGCCAATAATTGTCTACAAGTGTCTAGGCTTTAATAAACACGGCAAATGATAAAAAAAAACACGGTAGTTCTGGACGTGCGCGTCTTTATTAGTCGCATGTACGAATTGCTTGAGTTTTTATTTCAGTATGATCTTATATAGCTAAAATTCATAGAATCTAAAATTGAAGGACAACAGTTATAAGTAATTCAAATTGAGTGAAGCTTTTGACAAAAGCTTTTGAGATGAGCTTTAAACATATTATTCTATTCTAAGCCTGTGTTTACATAGCTAATAACATAATTATTTAACATAATGTTGAGCTAACAGAAATAATTGTAACATTACATTTCTTGAATTTAACTTATGTACTAGTCTATTATTAATAATATGGATACGGCCGCTACACTTATATTTTTATTTCAATTTGTTCTTTATTTTTTTATTTCTACTTTTATTATTTATTACAATATTAATATTCTAATCCTTTTTGTTTTCATCTCTTGAGTTTTAAAATTACATTAATTTAATTTGACCGTCTTTTTTATGGTATTGTTATTTATTAAAATTTATTTTGAATTTTATTTGCTAATTTTTTAATATAAAATTTAATTTTATTGATATTATATATCTATTTTTTTTTAATTTGAATGTTAGCTTTTAATTTTATTATTGACTTATGTTTTGGTTTCTTATTTTTTAATTTGTTTTCATACTGTTAATTTTTTTTTTATTTATAATCAAAACAAAAGTTAAAAATTTGTAAAACTTTAATTTGGTTGCGATTTTTAAAATATTTAAAATATAAAATATGCATAATTTATAATTTGAAAAATGTCACAAAATAAAATAAAAATACAAAAAATACAAAATTATAATTTAAAAACGTTTACAAAATAAAATAAAAAATTAATTTATTAATTACAAAAAAAAATTATAAAATAAAATTGTTTTTTAATTTTCATTCCTTATTTCATCATTTATATGTTTTATTTTTTCGTAATTTATATTTCACATTAAAACTTAAATTTTGTTTATAGCATTGTACAATTTTATTTTTAGTTATTATAGGTATTATATATAATTTTTTTTTTGTTTTTTGTTTTTTATTTTTAGTTATAATTTTATTTAATTTTTAATTTTTTTTAATTGTATTGCTTATTTTTTTTAAATACATATTTTTTATTTAGTTTTTATTTCCGTTTCAACTTATATTTAAGTTTTTTTTATCATTATTTTTTTATTTTTGCTTTCTTAAGATGTAGATTTTTTTGTTTAATTTTCAATTTATTTACATGTGTGTATGCATATATGGTATATAAATATATTTGTCGATTTTTCAAAATATTCTCGTTAATTTTATATCATCGCTTTTGACTCAATATTCCCTGCCCTGACAGTACAGGCGGAGAATACCAAGAGCACACATACATATACATTTATTCATTTCTCTTTCATACGATGTTGCCATTTTCCGCGTCTTTCCATTGCTGTTAATTAGATTACTGCGCCGCTTACAAATAGACACCACGCTAATTATTTGTCACCATAATTAGGCATTAAGCGTTGTCATCTTCATGGTTGACTGCGTTTCAGCCACATTAACGCAGCAGTTTCATGCTTTTTGTTGTTGCTATTGACATTCTAATTGTTGGCAACACCCTTTATAGTCTTCATATACAATATACTATATACATATGTATGTACCTATGCAGTGGCTGGAGTCAGTCATGCGTGCTAAGCTAATAATTATCGACCATTGACGTCGTTCAGCCATTGCTGCTGCTACTGTTGTTTGTTAGTGTTATTGCTATTGCTAATTGCACTGTTTATTTTCTTTTTCTTTTTTTTGTAGATAAAAGATTATTCAACTGACCTTCTGTTATTAATTTTTAGTTTCCGTTGTGTCTGTTTTTTCATTTTTTTATGTTTTTAAACGGATGTGTTTCATGTTTCTGTTTTTAATTGCAAGAACATGGCTACAGTCAGTCATTATTTACTAAAAAAATACAAATCCGATGGAGCCAGTGCTAGTAATTTGTATATGTCTATATAAATCTTGTAAAGCTTTCATTTAAATTATATGTCGCTAGTAACACTGGTGGCCGCTTAACCCATGACAGCTGCGCTAATTCACATCGTCCCCTTTTCTTCGAAATAGTGAACATTTTTTAGCTGGTTGTATTTCGTTGATTTAAATTTTATATAAGCTTTTGGAGTAATGATTTAATAATTAATTAGGTATTTCAATAAATGATTGACCTAAATAATTTCCTAGTTTTTAATTGACATGTGACATGAACGTGAGTTGCTTAAAAATTCTGGTTGAAATATAAACAAATATTTGGTAATTTTAAAAAGCCTTTTTCGGCCTTGGAGCTTAAGCTAGGGTTAGTGTAACTTTCTCTATTAAATTTTTCTGCACGATTTGTATAGAAGAAAATCCACAAAAATGAAAAAAAGCATTTATTTTTATTATTGGTTTTGACTTTTGTATGTCTCGTGCGACAGAGAAATTAAAAATTGGTGATGAGTTTTTTAAAAATAAATATTCATAATTAGCGCTTTATAACCGCTGAAGTTTGCTTCCAATATGTAGTATGTGTCTTGATATTTTCCAACCAAATTAAGTGTAAGAATTTTTTAGTTTTTTTTACAATTATATTAAAAAATCTTATCGATGATGCAGTAAATTAAGAGTTTTTCCATAATAGAAAACTTCTGTGAAGGAGGTTTTCTTAAATAGCTTTTTAGAAAATATTTAAAAATTTTTATTTGATCAAAAATTGAAAATTATTACCAAGAACATTTTTTTATCCGTGATGACTTAGTCTTGCAATAACATAAAAAAGTATTATGTCTTAAATTAATTATTAAATATATATAAATAAAAAATAACATTGTTAAATATAATTTAAAAAAATGCCTATTTATTCAATATTTGCAAAAGAATATGGTAATTACTGAAATTAAATAAATTAATAATTCCCCTTTGAAATTGAAAAATTTTTGAATTAAAGGAAAATATAAAATTTGATTAAAAAAAATCTATTCCACTTACATTAAAATGACGGTTTTGTTCACCTTAGTTAGAGTTATCCGATTTATGTCGGCCGAAAATCGCTTCAGCGGTTACAAAGTGCCAAATATGTATACACCGTTTTGCTTGATATTTTTTCCTTTTTGTGGGTAATATATTTTTGCTTTTCTCCCTGATCGACTTTGTAGATCCAGTATTTTCAGGTCGCTCTAATTTTTTTTTGTACAATGCGTAGCTTCTGAACAGTAAAAACGATGCTCGCATGACGGTCAGACTCGGCGACTTTCATTATTTTATCGACTTTTACATCAAAATTACCGCAACTAAAGCGACGAAACCAAAATTGTGCCTGAGTGACAGTACAGTATCAGAACAATTTTTCATTTTTAGCTGGCTGGCTTGCCCTTTCGCCTTTATCGATAATATAGAATGCGTGATACATATCACTAAAACCATCCATTGTAAAAGGAAGGGATTCCTCTTTCACTGGGCAAATATTTATTAACTATGTTATATTGCCTTAAATCATTTTAAATAAACATTTTGCTTTCTATTAGTAAAAATAACCCCTCAATCAGGTTTACACTAAATTTTTACAAATTTCAATATAAAAACTTGAGACAAGCTTTGTCTGACATAAAAATTAACTGCTTAACAACTATATTAGCTTTTTTTAATGCTAATTTCGAAAATTTTACGAACTAAAATTGTTCAAGCTTTTAAAAAAAATGTAAAATTTTTTTTTTAAAAAAAATTAAAAATTTTTTTTAAATAAAGTTACAATTCTTTTAAATAAAATTAAGTTATTTCTGATCTAAATTAAATATCATATAATAATTTTATTAAGTTTCAACGAAAATTCATGCCTACTGAAAATATTACTTTCTCAATTATGGCGAAATTGTGTTTAAATACAATAAAATTAGCGAAATTTGGCTTATGTCAAAATTACTCTGTATTTGGTTTTCCAAACACATATGATCAACAATTTCGTACATAAAATAGCGAATTAGAGCTGTTTGTGGAAAGAGAAAATATATTTGATTTGCTATTGAACTACTTAGCTTAAATATTTATTGCTTTGGCATTGTTGTAAACCCCACGTACATATTATATTAGGTCAAGTAAAAAGTTCGTTCGTTTTTTTGATTGATTTTTCAAAATATGATAACTTTGTGTACATTTGTCCGATTTAAGTCAAATATGTGCCGTTTTGTGCGTATACTTGTTGCCAACGAGATGTCGACTTCATCATACCCCTCTCGTAGAAGGCTACGTCCCTATTGGCAAAAAACTCAGAGAGGTAATTTTCTTCGACCAACTTCTCACCATTAAGCGCATTCCACATGGACAGAAAAAGATGGTAATCAGGTCGGGACTATAAGGTGGGTGCATTAGGACCTCCTATCTTAGCTCCTGGAGCTTCTGGCGCGTGACCAAAGACGTGTGTGGCCTGGCGTTGTCCTGATGGAACACAATTCGGCCTCTGTTGATCAAAGATGGCTTCAAGCGGTCCAGTTGTTGGCAGTAAAGGGCCGAACTCAGCGTTTGGCTATAGGGAAGCAGCTCGTAGTAGATGATTCCTTGCCAATCCCACCAAACACACAGCAAAACCTTCCTGGCCGTCAATCCTGGCTTGGCCACCGTTTCCGCTGGCTCACCGCGTTACGACCACGACCGATTTCGCTTGACGTTATCGTAAGTGATCCACCTTTCTTTGCCAGTCACCATACGCTTCAGAAATGGGTCGACTTTGCTACAATTCAGCAGCGATTCGCAGATGGAAGTTCGGTCCATCATGTTTTTTTGCGTTAGTTCGTGTGGCACTCAAACATCTAGCTTCTTTTTGAATCCAAGGTTATGTAAATGGTTCCAAACGGTTTTCTGGCCTATCTTTAGTTCCTCAGCAATTAAATAAGTGCTCACGTGACAGTCTGTTTCCACTATTTCTATGATTTTATCGCAATTTTCGACGACAGGCCTCCCGACGCATGGTGCATCTTTGACATCGAAATTACCGGAACGGAACCTAGCAAACCACTTTTGTGCTACACGTTCGTCTACAGTATCGGGCCCATAAACTAAATTAATTTTTTCAGCCGCTTTGGCTGCTGATCGAAGAAAAACTGTAAAATTTAGCGAATTTTCTATTTGACGAGCGCTCACAACGTACTGAGTCAATAAATCGAAAAACTGTCAAAGACAAACTTTCAGCGCGAATTAACACGTTTTCAGCGCCGTATAGTATGACATGATGCGGCACGTAATACTAGTATTGTACTATGGACAATAACGCCATCTCTTAGATAAAAACCGAACGAAATTTTTACTTTACCTAATATAGGTATTTGCCTAGCGATTCGTTGTCCTTTAGACCTTGTGTATATGTTATGCCAGTGAATGTTTTGTTGTAAGTTTTAGTCTTTACATTGTTGTTCGCACCACCTATTTTGTTAATTGTTGCTGTTATAATTCTTTCTATTAATGCATGAGGGTATACGTTTTTGTATAGTATCTTTCTAATCTTTTTCATGTTCTTATCTCAGTTTATGTATTTTTTCGATTAGGTTCGTGACAGTATTTTTCTTTTGAGTCCACGGATGATTTGAGTGAAATTTTTATCATCGCGGATGAGGACACAGCTTTCGAAAACCAGTTAAGTTTAATTTTCTTGTCTTCCTGGATAATTTCAACATCTAGAAAGGCTATTTTCTTATTCTTTTCTTCTTCCATAGTAAATTTAATTTTTGTATGCTGTTCGTTGAATGTACAACCCCCACGTCCGTTTTTTTTAATTATGGCAAATATATCATCCACATATTTGTTTATGTATTTTATATGCATGCCTTTCCGTCTAAGTTCAGTAATACTATCGTCAAGCATTTTATCTAAGACAATATCAGCTATAGTTGGGGATAGGGGGATCTCCATTGGCATTCCATATATCTGCTGATAGTGTGTTCCATCATAAACGAAATAATTATTATCTCTCAAAAAAAAAATACTCAAGAACGGAGAGAAATTATTTTTTCGTGATTGTCGTGTGATTTTCCAAAGTCTTCCAGTTTTTCTTAATTGTGATAATTGCGTATTGAGTTGGAATATTTGTAAACAGGGATATTACTTCAAATGATACTAAAATTTTGCCATCTTCAATAGAGATCTATTTGAGATTATTATTGAGCTGGAAGGAGTTTTTAATATTTTTTAATTCTGATAAAATTGTTTTTTAAATTTTTCCTATCGGGTGACGACGGAGAATGACCCGGACAGCCAAACAATTTTCAAGACGAAAACATTGCTCGACGCAGATGCATGTCAGACGCAAGAGGAACTTGCAAAAGTATTAAGAGTTGATCAAGCAACCGTTTCCAGACGATTAAAATCATTAGGATTTCTTGGCTTCGATTCTGCATGTCGGAAATGTTGCTCCAACGCCACCAAAAGAAGAAATTTTTGCATCGGATTGTCACTGACGATGAAAAATGGATTCATTATGATAACCCAAAGCGCAAGAGATCGTATGTGAAGCCCGGCCAACCATCGACATCCACGGCAAAGCCGAATATCCATGGTGCCAAGGTTATGCTATGTATTTGGTAGGACCACAAGAGTGTGCTCTATTATGACAACGCTCGGCCACATGTTGCAAGACCAGTTGAAAACTATTTGGAAATTTGTTGGTGGGAAGTTTTACCTCACCCGCCTTATAGCCCAGACATAGCACCTTGCGATTACCACTTGTTCAGATCAATGCAGAATGCCCTCACCGGAGTACGCCTAGTAACCTAGTGTTAATTACGTCATTGTGATTAGCTACCCTCGAGTTTTCAGCTACACTTTCAGATACATTAGCTATAGTTGCGGTGGATCGGGCAAGACCATAATGTCCAATCCATATAATATCTGCAGTCGATCCAGTCTCTTCCAAAAATTATGTAAATTTTATCACTTGCTTGAGTAGTGGGACGATAAGGGTTATCACAATTTCCTCTTAAAGCACGATACGTGACCAAGTTTGGATCACAACTTTTTTTTAGTAAGTTTTGACAATTTTAGAGCATTGTGCGGTTGCTAAGCGCTCTAAAATTATTAACATTTAACTAATAACAAAAAAATTTGACATATATATAAGTATGTACCATATTTCATCTACCATTCACAGCATATAAATATACACATAAATAAGGCGATTAAAGTGAGCAAATCCAGCAGGCAAACTAAAGCAATTTTGCGGTGGTATTTTAGTATCTACATACATACATATACAAATGTACAAAAATATTTAGTTATTTTCGCCAGGATATGTATGTAACATTGTTGTTGAATCACATACAGGTGGGGTTTAGCACATTTGCTTTCGTCTACTTATGTTACTAACATACAATACTACTACAACTACAACTAAATCTCTGCTTGTTTATTTACTTACTGCGATTTCACACAGAAATGACTGCCTGAATGACCTGCGTATGTAGATATATATGTACCTTTATTTTTGTTTACATACTCTTGCATCGTCGCATCGTTGTTGTTGCAGTTGTACTTAATCAGGTATTAACGCCAAAATGTAAACAATTGCTCTCTTGTAACTCTGCTATCAGCATAAGCTTTGATTGTTTATGCTTGAAAATCGCGCATGGCAATCGTTGTTGGTTGGAATTAATTTTGAAATCTGTTATCAAAATGTGTGTGTGTGCATTTAAACAGTAATACGTGAGATAATTTCAATAGTAGCTTAATAGTAGTAGATTAATAAAATATTAATTTTGCTGCAATTTTTTATTTTTTTATTTTAATTTTTTAAATTATGTAGACGAGGAAATGGAGAACCAGAAGGAGGTCAAATTAAAGATGCTAAGCGTTATCAAGAGTTTAAGGAGACCTCGTAGTCGAAAAATAAGGATTAAATTTCCGCTGAGATTTTGTATATATATTTTATTAACACGCATAAGCATATAACTATATTTACATATTCTATATATATAAAAGAATTCATTTAAATAATTAGGTGACATAGCTTTCACTCACACAACAGTAATTACTCTGGCCTTAGTGATTATTTATATTTTGATGTAGTCAGCTTGCCTTTGGCAGCCACTTTATACTTCCCTTAATAAAAAAAAAATATATATGTGTTTCTCATCGTCGCATTGCTCTGATGATCCTTAAGAAAAAATCCAATTAAATATAGACGCACTAAAAGCAAAAAAAAAGAAAAAAAAACAAAACAAAGTAAACAGGAACAATAATATGTTGTATTAATACCCATACATATATATGTTTGTATGTATAAGAGTATACTACCGCCATGTTATTTTTATCTGATGCCGGCGGCTACCACTGCGTATGAGCAACTAATAATAATTAAAGCAAATTCTACGCAGCTTGGCGAAGAAAAAGCAAACTGAAATGAAATAAAGACATAAAAGTATTAAATAGCAACGACAAAGATTAAGAGAGAGAGAGAGAGAAGTACGAGCAAATTACAAAAATAAAAATCCACAGGTGAGGGTGAGTAAAAGAGCGAAGATTTAATTGAAGTGGATGGTAAATTCAAATACTTTAAGACGACACCCAACACTTCAACTTATAAATATATGTTTTTTTTTTTTCAACTGACGTATGCTATGTAAAAGTGCTTGTGGCGTATCAAAACAATGTTTATTATTTACTTTTCTTATTATTTTTTACACCACTTTTGCTCCGGTAATGCCACAGCGAATACGTTTTCCGGCATTTTCATTTCCCACAACACACCGGTGATATGTTTTCATCACTACCACACAAAGTCGCTTACCACTTAAACAAACACATATACACGTACATATATATAAATTACAACCATCCACAAGACGATGGCTATTAACATCGACACACAGTTGTCGCATTCATGCCAATATCCTTCCTTCTTCGGGATTTTAATGTTTGTTGCGCCTTAGCCTAAGTACTCTACGCTTGGTGTTAGTTATTGTGCACACCTCAAACCGCCTGTCAACCTGATGTTATCATAATAATCCCATTTCAATAATCTGATACGTAAAAGTTGCCCGTTTCGAGTGCAAACGGAATAAGCGACAGCCAGCAGCAGTTACAGCCATCAGTATAACACGGCCAACTTAAGTAGCTGCTCACTTTACTTTTTTTTTGTTTTTTTTGTTTTTTTTTTTTTTCTTTCAAACCTTGACTTGGTATTACTCAGTTCAGGCGGCTGCTGCTGCCGTGGATATACCCTCGGTGGAATTAAAGAATTCTAGTTGATTGTGTATGCAGGCGAAGCATTTTGTAAAGGTCTTAGCAGCTTTAAGTCGATATTTTGTACCTTAAGGTGTTCAAATGCTTGTAGCAGGCATGAAAGTGTAAGCTGAAGACGACGACCAACAAATGTAGCAGACGAAATTGATGATAGGAATGCGCAGTTGCATTGGTGTTGGTAATTCTGCCGTAGGCAAGTTATGTTATATTATAGAAGGCGTGACTGAGTATAAAAGGGGAAATTCCTTCAAGCAATCAAAGGCAGCGTGGTGGGAGTATGTGGCACAAGATAATCCTGTAGCGCTTCATTAGGCATCTGAAGGTCTCAAAAACCGGACCGGTTTTAGCCGATTCTGAAAGAAATTCATACTTAATTATTAAAAATTTATTTTGCAACTTTTTTTTCTTTAAATAAAACATAAAAATAAGCAGCCGATACTGTAAATAAAATATAAAATATCTTGCCTACATTTAGGATGTAATACTTGAATGAAAGTTAAAATGTTTGAAAAATTCCATAAGCAATTAAAATGATCTCGAATTCGAAAATTGTTTCAGAAACAATTGCAGCACAGCTAATAAAAAGTGTATACAAAATTTAATACTAAGGAAATGAAGTAATGAGGTACACTAAAGTATTTCATAAAAGTTGCCTACATTTAGGGTGATCACTAAACTCAAAAACTACTTTAAAAAACAAAGCCATTTCTTGGTCTTAATCTAGTAATAAAATTTTTCATTAATATTGACGTTAAGCAGTGAAAACGCATTACAAATTCAAAAATTTCAAAAATGTTGGCAGATTTTTGACACATAACTATTTAGCAAATAATAAAAATGTATCCAACGATAGAAACTAACAAAAGTGATACCAGAGGGGAAAATTTGTGATAATTTAAAAAAATTCCAAAAACGTTGCCTACATTTGGGATGATCACGGAACCAACAAACTACTTAACTACTATCTAAACTTCAATCTATTGTAGTAATAATTTTTTTTTTCATAAAATTGAAAATAACGTTGACCTTTAACAAAGAAACTATTTAACAACAATAAAAATTAAACAAATTTTAAATAATAATAAAAGTGATACTAAGAATGGGACATATTTTCGACAATAAAAAATGTTGCCTACATTTAGGATGATCTCTGACTAAACACAGTTCGAGGAATAATAAAAAATTTAAAACTGATACGAAAAAGCTATCCTTGGACCAGTGAAAAGCTCATGTAATAAAAGTATCGTTATATTTTAAATTTAGAATTATAACATCAAAGCTCTTGGAAAGGAAGAATTTTTAATTAGCTGCAGATACGTTATAAACTAATTAAGAAATAATTTTATTCAAAAAGTATGAAATCTTTTTTTAAATTTTATATATTAATTGCAAAATAAAAACTTCGGCACAAAAGAAATTTTTTTTAAATACTACTAAAAAACTTTAAAAACAATCTTGCTTGAATTTTCTAAATATCCTGCGTCATTTTAATTGTTTGCTACCCCATCAAGAAACAAAATTCTTTTGAAAAGTTTTTTAAAACACCATACTCTGTAAAATAAAAGTGATATTGTTGCACATCTGGATTATGGCTTTACGAAAACAAAAAACACTTTTTTTCACGCCTGCTTTCATTTGTCACCCGCTTGAAAATTCCTTTCCATTACTTGCCATTACTTCATCTTCATCAGCGGCGCACTGCTGGCAGCTACCGCGTACGCACTCAACTGTCATTTTAATGCATTAAGCCGACAAATGTCAAAGTGTTCACATGGCAAACGCTTTTAGATGAAATCTTCAAAATTGTTACAAAAACAAAAACAATAGCAACAACAAGTAGAGCGAAAACATGCCACAAACGCCAATCATAATTTGCTTAATCGTCGCTGGCGAATATGAAAAAGTGATTTTACATGACATATGTACACATTACACGCGCACATGCATATGTACTATATATTATATATGGATTTGTTTATAGGTATGTATAGCGCAGATTTTAGCATAACATAAAGATTGTGCTTATCTACACGCAAGCGACGCCGCTTTAGTTTAACTTTAAGTATGCTCAAGCAGGCAACATATCATCATACACACGCCTTAATTTTTGCCCCTAACCTAACACCCGCATGCGTACTCGTAAATGTATGTAGGTATGTGTGTGTGTGTGTGAATTATGTGCCTTCAAGCGGAAATTATTAGTAGCTTTAGCTATAGCAAACAAAGTGCTAAGCGAATTACTTTAGATTAAAGTTGTCCCGCTACATTTTTGGCAAGCGCCGAGCATTAAGAAGAAGAAGAAGAAGAAAACAATTAAGGGAAGAAGAAGCAGAAGAAGCGCAACCAGCACTATGAAGGGTAATAAAATGTGTATAAATGGATGAATGTGTATGTATGTCATGGAGAAAGTCACTTTCGGCTACCACATGAATAAATTTATAAGCTAGTGTGTATGTGTGTGTGTGTGTTACCCACATGTGTGCTCAGTTGTTTGGAAGGCAATTGAAGCATTAACCACGCATTCACACGTACACTCACAAACATACACATTCTCCAATATTTATGAATAAATTGCGGTTTGACTGCTTGCCTATACAATATATGCATATATATAAGTACATACGTGTATGTGTGTATGCATTTAAATTTGTGTATGCTTGAGCGTAAACGGCATGTGTGGTTATGTGGCTTTGTCGCTGTGGCAAGCATCTTACATGTATTATATACAAATTGAACATAATAATTCTTTGGATCCGCATGTATGGTATATGTTTACGTGTGTGTTGGTTAATTTAATTTATTTCGTCAAAAGATATTTCATTAGAAATTTTCTAGTCTTCCTTTCCTTTATTTGTTTGCCTTAAATTTTTACTACCAAAATAACTTAAAGAAATTTAAGTTAAATTTATAATAACTAATGAAATATAAATATTTGTGCATTTAGCTAAATGCAAAATTTTAACGCTCTGTTATTTATATATTTTATTAAGTAAACAAACGAATTTGAAAACTATTAAAAGTTGAAAATGAAATATTCTAGGCGGTTTCTTGCTTCGTAGTAACGTTGAAATATGAAGTTTCGTTGAAAAAAATCCCTTTTTCCTTAAAGCAAAGACTTTGAAACTAGGTTCGGGCGGGAATTATATGGTGTGGCCCATATATTTTTTATAAATAAAAAGTAATGAATTATAAAAATAAAAGATAATAAAATAAAAAAAAAAACAAATAATAATAAATAAGGCATAATTTATAACAGTAATAACCAATAATAATAAATCATTTACAATAAACAATAAATATCAATTTATTAAAATAAATAATAAGGAACTAAAAGTGTATTATTACTAATATATATTTAACAATGTATAAAATTCGGTTGGTAAAAAATAAAAAAAAGTTTTTGGAATAACTATAAATAAAAATGATAATTAATAATAAATTATAAATAATAAATAATAAATAAAAATGATAATAAATTATAAATAATAAATAATAAATAAAAAATAATGAATAAAAAATAATAAATAATAAATAATAAATAATAAATAATAAATAATAAATAATAAATAATAAATAATAAACAAATAATAACATATCTAAAAATAATAACTAATAAATAATATAACAAATAATTAATATACCTTCTGCTCAAATATAAACGAGACTGGCTCAATAAAACAAAAACGGTTAATTATTCTTCAATATTTATTTTATCCCCTTCAAAAAAGTCACCATTAGAGGCGATACACATATGCCACCTTTTTTCCAATCTTCATAACACTTCTGGTAGGCCGCTTTAGGTATGGCTTTCAGTTCCTTCTTCGAATTCTCTTTTATGACTTTAATCGACTGAAAATGCTTTCCACGAAGCGGCAATTTAAGTTGAGGGAAAAGAAAAAAGTCACACGGTGCCATGTCGGGTAAATAATCGCGTACAAGACGAGACGTATGAGCAACAATTTTGGAACAAGTCGAGCAGACACACGTCTCATGCCCAAAACATCGTGAATAATGCTATGAGCGGATCCATTTGATATGTTGAGCTCACTAGCTATCTCTCTTTCAGTCACACGACGATTTTCCTACACAATTTTCTTTACTTTTTCGACGTTTTCTCGTTCGTCGTTTATTGACGTTGCTGGACGACGATCATGGGGCAAGTTCTCCAGCGATGTACGGCCGTCCTTGAACGACTTATACCAATCAAAAATACGTGCACGTGATAGGCAAGACTCCCCATATGCCGTCTGCAATATTTTCATTGCGTCCGTCGCACTTATTCCTTTGGAATAACAAAATTTCAAACAAACTCTTTGCTCAACGTTAATTTCCATAGTAAAATTCGAAAAACACACTCGAGGTTGACTTGTTTATAGTGCCGTAAAAAAAACTATTTGACAGATTGCGCTCAAATTTGACATGTAAACATAAAAAACATAAAAAGGTATGGCCATATGTCTTGTCCTAGTCGAGTTATGGATAAAGTCTCGTTTATAACTAAAAAATATAATTGTTTTTACTCAATACTTTCGGATGCGGTCTGGTCAGGACTCGCACACACTGTTAACTACTCGCCTACTGCGGGCACCTTATCTGTTAAAATTTGCTGTAAGTACAAGGTTTTGGGTGAAAGCAATTACCTTGAAGGAATATTTGTACACTCGACATTCTCATCGAGTTAGAGTGATCTTCGACGTTGTAATAAGCGCTCTTTTAGAAATGGGTCTTGGACAACACATACGGTAGGAACTGGATGAACTTTTCTGAGCTGGACAGCATGTTGATTACCAGAAGGAGGATTTCTCTCCACACAGCTGTGCAACCTCGCTGCAAACACGCTACTCTTGAAATTGAGAACAACGGCCTTTTATGCGGTAGAGAACGCAGACAACAACGTCTTTACAGGAAATGTCACTCTTCACTTAAATACATGGAAATAATCTTTCATCTAAAACCGAACTGGGACTAAAAGACGACAGAAATAATAACGATAGGAAGGAAGATAAAATATTTGGCCTGAGATAGTATATTATCAACTGGATATATACAGCTGTATGCAGACCCATCCCAACACTTCTAGGACCAAATTGGATAGGGCTACATTGATCTATTGGGAGAAAGTTTAGAAGAATTTCTAGTGCCTTTTTCGGAGTTGATAAAGTGCAATACCGGCAACTATATTAATTGCAGAAAAGCTGGATTACACAACTTCTAAACTCCGTTTTGAATAGTCTGTCAGACAAAGCTGCCATCAGATCTCTACAAAGAAACTTTACTCCGTCAAAAGCAGATTTTCCAGAAAATGTCGCAACACCATGCTCTGGGTATCTAGACTTTGAGATATATCGTGTTACCAGAAAGGGCGTGATGATAGTTGGTATAGCTCGAGAAGGTTTATATTTAAGGATACCGATGACGACCAAGGTTTAAGCATGAAGACTGTAGTTACGCTGGCAGAGGATAGCAAAGCCGGAAAATGATACGCTAATCTCTGCAGTTGCCACTTAAGGTTTGTTAAAAATTGAATCAACAAACCGGATAAAAGTGCTAGAGAATTTAGATCCCCCAAATGCAACCTGCCCAAGCCCATTTCCAAACATCAATCCTCAAATACTCCAAACTAGAAATGACTTTGTGTACTGAGCCCATTTCCGATTTGATAGCGACACTAGCATCTTGAAGTTCTTATCCAAATTCTCCAGTTAATATGGCTCCTAAATTTTTTGTCGTCTCAATTGAATTCTTTAACGATTTCCAGAGCTTAACTTCCAACATCCTCAATTATGATTTACGATCAAACAAAAGACTTTAACAGCAACTGCAAAATCAACAAACTGCTGTTAAAAGCATTCAAGGAGAGGGAGTAATGCACGTAAGGAAAAAAAACACGAGTTTCAGGACACATAAACACTATCTTCTAAGCTCCCACACAGCCATAGGCGTCTGACCCCAGCAAAGAGAAGCGAACTGCTCGGCTAATCTCGGTGCTCAACGTGTACGGCGACGCCCTCAAAAACATACAAAAGACAAAGACAATGACCAAAGCAATGCAAGCAACAGCAGGTTTGTCAGCAAACAAAGGACACACACACACACACACATATTCGAGGAAGGAAAGATGAAAAACGAAAATTGAAAGGAAAATTATTGTCAACGCGCTTGTGTCCGTCCGAGCATATAAGCTTTGTAAAAACATGGTCATAATAGCATTTACATAGAGCACTGTGTCTGCTTCTTCTCCTACCTTCTTCTTCTTCATATTGCAACTAGCCATTAGAGCGCAGCTAAAAGACTGAAAGTGTGACGAAGAGTTATACAGGATACTTACATATATACACACACACACATACACCAAAATCCCGTTCATACTTATCCCGTTTGCGCACTCATTGACCTAAATACCGGCTTGTTCGCTAAGATACATAGTCATCAACGCTATTGTAGTGCATGCTATTTACAAGAGCATATAAATGTTAGGTACTCGTATATGTATGTATGAGCAACATGTGCCGACAAAAGGGACTAAACAAAAGCAAAGACACACAACTGAAAATCCAGTCAAATACAAAAGGAATGTAAATATAGTGGGAAAAGTGTTAGAGCATGCATTTCTTTGGCGAAACAGATTTGTATGCATTATGTATTATTTTGGTCCTAAAAGAACTAGTGTTGTACTAGCTGCAAACTGGGTAAAAATTGTATATTTATTTTAATAATACATTGGCTTCTATTTTCTTCTAACAATTTCAATTATAATAAATAAAAAAAAAAAAAATAACTAGTGTTGGACTAGTTCAACGAAAAAAATTAAAGTTTTTGGCGAATATGAGTACAGTAATAATAAAGCAAACGAAAAAATGCAATGCCTTAATCGTATCTGCCTATGCATTACATTTGTTAATCAAATTAGATATTTAGTATCAATTTGTTACATGTATCAAAAATAACTAGTTTTGGAGTAGTAAAAAATGTGTTATATAAAAGTACTCGTATTTTATTAACTTCAATTTTAGAGTATAATACGACGTTGGTATATAATGAACTAGTTCTTGGCTAGTTTTAAACTAGTAGCGGACTAGTACCAAATTAATTTAGGCAAGCATATATTTTCAAATTTTGTTTTTGAAAAATATCAAAATATCAGGTCTGAAGTAACCAGTTGGGGACCAGTTCCAAACTAGTTAGAAAGTAGTTTGTGAAAAACGAATTTCACTAATAGGCTTTTGCTCATTGCACATAACATTAAAACAGATAATATGCTTCATGCTATAAAGAATGTCATATTGTAACGCTTAAATGCATATTATAACGGCATGTTACGTAGCTAAATTGGCTTGCGACTGCCTGCTGTGCATTGCATTCACTATTATCTATGCACTGCCATAATGTTGTTGCTTTTGTAGTAGTTAATACTATCTCGGCCGTATACACAACGCTTCTTGCACGTACGCACATACATACATATGTACATATGTACAGAGATAAGCTTACAACACTCGCTTTATTTGACTACTGCTTTAATGCATCTTCCAGCTGTTTTTTTGTTTTGTTTTTTTTTTTCTTGTAATATTTGTTTTTGCCTTTGCCACATATTCACGCGCCCTCGCCTTTGTTGGCACGTCTGCAAAGCATTAAAATCTCCGCGTTCGATAAGCAGGCAGTCAGCTACCAGCTAACGTGAAGCGTCTTTTTTCTTCTTCTTTTTTTTTGCCCCTCCTTCTTTTTTTTGTGTCATGTGTCTTTTGTTCTTTTGCTGTTGCTGTTAGGATGATGACACACTTTTTGTTTGCCTTTTGCTTTACTAATGTTATGCTGATCGGAATGTATGTGCGACTTTCTACATATGTGTGTATATATGTATATATACGTGAGTGGGTATTATTAGTGCTGCGTATGTATTTGTGTGTGTGTTTTAGCTGTTTGCCTGCGAAAGTGCTATAGTAAAGTCAACTATTTGTAATGAAAGAAGGGCAGCATGTGTGCTGTGGCGTGTGGTGTGAGAAAATAGTGTGAAATTTAACCGAGCGAAAGGCAATTTTTTGAAAAAAAAAATCATTTAATTTTGATAAGGAAATAAGTTCTTAACTGTAAATTCAAAATTGAATTTTTATGAATTTTGATTTTTACATAGAATACTTGGCATTTAAAAAAAAATTATTGTTTGTCTTAAGAATAAAGAATTCTTCTCTCAGAAGATGTTCTCTGAGAATATTATCTCAAAACGACCAGGATAAAATCGATTTGCGCTGTCCATATGAAATTCTAAAGACTGTACTTACATACATACTTGATGTCTCATGAGCTTCTGCCAATCTGAAGCCATAGAAAGAGTTTCTTGCGACTGCTAGCACTTTCTTTGGCTAAGGAGCATATGATGAAATGTAATCTAGTTCATAACCAAGAGTTCTCAGCATAGTGATTGACAGCAATATGAATACCATGAATGGAAAGGGGCTGTTCAAGTAATCCCATTGCTAGTTCAGGGGCTCGAAAGCGTGACACATATTTACTATCTCTCGAAAAGTGTAGTAAATACTATTTTTTTGAAAATAAATTTACAGAAAATTAAAAAAAATATATTGTGGAACAAATGGTCCCCTAACCTTAAATTCAATTTTTTTTTATTTTTGAGTCTGGTTTCAAGTTAGAAACTATTTTTTTTTTAAGTTGAAAAATTAGATCAGTACATATTACCATTCAAAAGTTACCAATCATCATTCACTTCCTTCGTTGTAATCCCAAAAATATTCATGCCCTTATTGTGCGTGGAAATTGCCCACTCTTCTTCATATTCCTCTTGGTTGGCAGCGGCACTTCATGAGCGTCATCTATCGATAACACGCCAGCCATTTATTTATGTCTTTTAAATATTGTCAGTGAAGCTAAACTCGCGCGTATACCGTATATTTCTTTGAGGTAAGGTCTCTTTGGTTTTGACTACTACCGGTGAGTAAACTAAATACTTTTCTTTGTCTGTTACAGCTTCGTCGTTACTTTGACGAAGAAGCAGAAAAAAAATTTTACTCTGTATGCGTTTTCGAGCTTACTGGTAATTTTTAAAAAAATCGTTTTAGTGATCTGATCGTTGTGACTTTAATTTTCTTTCAGTGTCAGACTAAACATAAAGGCCAGACCTTTTAACTCCCACCCAGAAATGCATTAAGCCTTTAATATACGTTAAATGTAAGCACGCCAAAGTGAATAATGATTTTTACAGGAAATAAATTACCTACTTTCTAGCAAATTTTAATAAATGTTGCACATAATTCACGCTGACAACCCGTAACATTTGATTTTTGCTGCTCAAATGTATAACATATTACAACCTAGCAAACATATCTTTTAAGTGATTTTCAACTTTCCGTCACTTTACCGAATAGCACGTCTTGTAAAATCATTTATTTTATAGTCCATTAAATTCTTACCCACATTATTTATGTAACCTTAATTTTAACCCTTCCACGCAGCGCACAGCATCCCAACCAAACCGCCCTGAAACTCTTCTTCCTCCGTCGCAGCACTTCCATCGACTGTGAGTCAAAAGGGCTTATGGTATGTCCTTACGTTTAATCACACACACATACTCATTATTACTGTTTATTTGTACATCGGCTGTTGAGGTTCACCTCTTTTCCGTTGGCCGTTTATGAATTTCCCCATACCAAAAATAACAACAACTATAACAGTGAGGGTGTATTTCAAAAAAAAAAAAAACAAAAAAAAATTATACAAACAACTTGCTCACCTTCAACGCACCGGCTGCGGTCACAACCTTCTGCGGTAAATTGCTACAGCCTCTGTTGTTGCTACAGCGGCGCCACCGCAGCTTGGCAGGCCACACAAACAAAACGCATGTTACCGCAAATAAAGCCGCTCCGAGTTGATTTTGTATGTGTGTACGCATGAGTAATGTATGAATTGCTACGTTTGGTGCTTATTTAAGTAGATTTTCCGATTTCCAATTTAAATTTTCAAGGTATTTCAAGAACAAGTTTTATTTTTGGAAACGTGAATTCTTAACTCAATTCAATATTATTTGGTGCTACTGTGCCAAAATACATTTTATTCTATTGTATTTTATTACATTTCGTTTTAGTTAATTTAATTTAATTTTGTTTCATTTTATTTCGTTGTCTTTTATTGTATTTTATTTTATTTTATTTATTTTACTTAATATTTTTTATTTTTTAATTTTTTATTTTATTTCATTTAATTTAATTTACTGCAATTTCATTTTGGTTTCTTTTATTTCGTTTTGTTTTATTTTATTTCAATTTATTTTCCTTATTTTTTATCTTATTTCATTTTATTTTATTTTTATTTTTAATATTTCTATTTTTTTAATTATATTTTGCTTTATAATATTTTATTTTATTTTATTTTAATTAATTTCAAATATTTTATTTTCTTCTATCTATGAATATTTTTCTATTTTATTTATTTTTTTTATTTTATTTTTTTCTTTTATTTTAATATATTTTATTTTATTTAAATTAATTTCATATATTTTATTTTCTTCTATCTATGAATATTTTTCTATTTTATTTATTTTTTTAATTTTATTTTATTTTATTTTATTTTATTTTATTTTATTTTATTTTATTTTATTTTATTTTATTTTATTTTATTTTATTATATTTTATTATATTTTGTTTTATTTTATTTTATTTTATTTTATTTTATTTTATTTTATTTTATTTTATTTTATTTTATTTTATTTTATTTTATTTTATTTTATTTTATTTAATTTTATTTAATTTTATTTTATTTTATTTTACTTATTTACTTTTATTTAGTTTTTTTCTGGTTGTTTTTTATATATTGTATTAGTTTTTTATATTTGATATTAATCTATTTAATTTTATTATATTTATTTTATTTTATACAATATTTTTATAGATTTTTGTTGTATTTTATTGTGTTTTATTTTATTTTATTTTAATTTTATTTTACTTTATTTATGTCAGTGTTATTTATATTACTCTTTTATTTTATATTTTATTTAATTATAATTATCAGGTTTCTTAGTTTATTTTATTTGTTTAATTTTATTTTGTTTCAAATTATTTTATGTTATATTAATATTTTTTTTTAATATTGTTTTTTTTTGGTTTTTATTATTAAATATTCGATGTTATTTAATTTTCTTCATCTCTTTTACTAGCAGTTATTTTTGATTTTGAACTTTACCTTTTAGTGCGAAACTCAATTACGTAATTAAGTATTTATAAACGTATAAACGCATATGCCCCAATTTGTTATTGTGTGTGTGAATGTGCACTTTGCTCAATGGCTCAGCTTTTGCGTTCCGCTCAAGTGTGCAATTCGTTTCTACTCTTTCGATTATTAAGTTCTTCGGTGTTATTACATTTTTCTTTTGTGTGTGTGTGTATGTGTTTCTGTGTATTTGTGTACTTGTAGCTTTGCGCAGATTTGCTAACGGCCTCAATTTATGGCCTAAATAATGCAGAATGGAAATAATTGATTTAGTCGATAAGTTTCTCTGCGGTTTTCATCACGTTTAAAATACAATAATTATTTACTTGTAAGTTGATACACATCAAGATATTTATTCATGAGTTTATTTGTACTTTGTATATGTTACGATATAGTCGTATACTTATTGCAAGACCCGAATGAATTTATTTTAAATTAATGTCTCGTTTTCTATTTTTCATTGCAGGTAAGCAAGAAATATTTCAACAAGAAAATAAAGAAATAAAAAGTAAGTATTATCAATGATTACCAACAAATATGCGTATCTTACTCTCTCGTCTTCCACTACGCAACTGGTCGGGTGCCAAAGAGTGAATAGCGAATATATTAGGCAAGCAATACAATGTAATGATGCGGAGGCTTTTCTTAAATACGAAGCTAAAGTCTTCGGCCTACATATTCTTATTAATCAGATTACATCGCTAAAACATACCTACATTTATTGATTGTTTTGAAAGATATCGTCAAATTTTGACTAGTTAAGTCTTGCTGATTCTTTTCCCTTGAATTTATTTAAATATTTTTTGGAAAATATTGAACATTATTATCATTCAAAAAACTGTATTAAAATTTTGCATCACTCTTCATGCAAATATTTTTTACAACAAAAATTTTTATTTTACTATATTCAAGTAATTTTTGATAACCGATTTTTATAAATATTTTTACTACTAATTTGACTAGTAATTCTACTACTATCAAAAGTTTAGCAACATTTAGGCCTATTTCTTCAATAATTTCTGTGACATTTTCTAGTTAACTTTCTGTTACACTTTTTATTGCTTTATTTTTAATTATAACCACGTTTCCTCTTTAGACTTTTTTTTCTTTTTTTATATTTTCATTTATTCTATTTCCATTACGTTTCCTTCTTGAATTTCTACTAAAATTTTATTATATTTATTGCTCCGGTTTCAAGTCTACTATTATTTCTGGTAATAAATCTTACTTTTATAACCATTTAACCAAATGTTGCTGGGAATTACATTTCTGTTGCTAAAACCAATTCTACTACTATTTCTACTAAAATTTTTTACTACTTTTTCTACTACTGTTTTTTAGCACTTTTTCTTTCACTATTTTGGCTACTATTTCTAGTACCATTGGTTGTACCACATATACTGTTCTTTTTACTGGGATTATAGTTTGTATTTTTATGTTTTTCTATTTTTTGTTCTATTTCTGTCACATTTTTTACAACCATTTTTACTACTTTTTCTACTACTATTTTTATTACTTTTTACTACTTTTTCTACTACTATTTTTATTACTTTTTACTACTTTTTCTACTACTATTTTTTTTACTTTTTACTACTTTTTCTACTACTATTCTTTACTACTTTTTCTACTACTATTTTTTACTACTTTTTCTACTACTATTTTTACTACTTTTTACTACATTTTCTACATTTTTTTTTGTCTACTATTTCTACTTCTATTGGTTGTACCACATATAATGATAGTTTTACTGGAATTATAATTCGTATTTTTATGTGTTACTATATTTGTTTTATTACTGTCACATTGTTTACAACGATTTTTACTACCTTTTCTACCAACTTGTATAATATTATCAATATTGGCTTTAATTCAGACACTGCCACAGCACTTTTCTATTTCTTTCGCCAGTTTGTTGATAATACGCATATTTGAGCTTTCAAAATAGTCATCAAAACGTAACGGCAATTTCAACAATGCATTTGCTTATGACGCAGTTTGCGTTTGATTTAAGAACAGCAGCGCTGATGGCGTGCAGCTGTCGATATACATAGTCTAACAGAAAGACCAGCTGACAGCTGTGCAGTGAAAGCTTTTATTAGTACGGAAAGCATGGTATATACATAAATATGTGCTATATATGTACACACGTACATTGTTGGAGCAGAATGTAGTATAAGATGAACATGAAATACTTGCATAACCGTTTTCCACACACTTGTGCTAAAGCAACATTGAATTATGAGTTCTAATAGTACAGTTGTTGTTGTTACTTACATGTACACACATACTCATATGTTTGCTTTTGCAACACTATTTCTTGTTAATTACATTTGAGCTTTTGAAATTTGCCAAGGCATGGCAAGTGTTTGATATTACTGGTTCTAGGTTACTTGCAACATCAATTTGTTGCTAGTATGTATGTGTATAGTGATGGCACAGTTGAGTAGAAAACTCAGATTGGCGAAATTCTCACGTGCAATTTGCGCACGGACTTGTACACATACACAAACACACACACACACACTCAATCAAACACAGTTACACTTTACAACATACTCGTACAAGGACAGCTCAAACGCCGTCTTGCACGTGATTGCTCGCAGGTACTCAAACGCTAATGTTTCAAAATTTCTATTTCACTTTGAGCTTTGGAATTTAATTTCAAAATTGCGCGCTCACATTTTTAATTACATTTTCGCAAGCAATACACTCGTATACGAGTACATACACGTACACAACCGTCAGAGTCTCAGCTACTATTTGCCTTTGAGCTGCTGCTTTACATACGAGTAAGTTATTTATTTAAAAGGCACATACGCTTATAGCTTTCAAGCTTAGTTTGTGCTATGTAAATTCGACGAACCTTCACCCTCTCGCCCCCATCCTCACCACCGCACAGGCTTTGCAGGCAACTCGACATCTCTGGCGGCGGCCGTCAGGAGTCTGCAGGGTGTAGTCAGTACGTATTACCTTACTGATAGAATGCTCGACTGCATTCTCTTCAGTTCAAAGTTGATTTATCTTGACCCAGTTCGATCGATTTGTTTACGGATGCTAGTAAATTAGCATCAGCTTGCGTTTGCCCTTACGGCAAGCCCGCAAGGCAGTCAGTCAGCAAGGCAGTCAGCCAGCTAGTCAAGCATCAAAGTGTGCAAACAAGCAACTCATTCACCTATTTGCTAAATGACGACCGTCAAGGCCTTGCCACTGTTGCTCCTATACCTACATATATATACATATGAACACACATATATGTGACCTACAAACAAATTGGCCAATTGCCTATTTTACCATAAACTTACTTTGAAAATTTCTCACGCTTCTATATGTATGTATTTGCGGATTTATAATTGATTATATATACACACATACATATTTGTCGGTGCTCTGCTCTTCTCAGCAGCATTTTATAGTTTTTAATAAAAAAAAATGTGCGGATAACAGTATGCCAATATTTGTTGCCATTTGCCACTGCTCGTACATATGTACCATACATGGGTATACATAGTATATTACAATAATCACCTACACTTATGTTTGTACCAAATAAACCGCTTAAGCCATTCTACGTTATTAATAGTCTCTTTTATGTATGGAAAATTGTTTGCTATAAATTTTTTTTTAATTTTTTTTCATTTATGGAAACTTCTGTTTTCAGCTCAAGCGCAGGTAGGCAAAGTTTGCAGGTGGCAATGTACATATGTATTGCAATAAAATAGACGCTTTTAAGTGGTTAAACTTAATGCGTTAATTTACATTTCCATATCCAAAGCACTTAATTAAAATTTATTGATATGTAAACCACTAGAGCATTTGCCGTATAACTGATTGAGGTCACCTAATGAGGCTTGTAAGCCACTCAAGTTCTTCTTCTTCTCTATTGGCGTTGGCACCGAATCAATTACAGCGTGCGATTCCTCTCTTCTTTTCGCTATCTGGCGCCAGTTGGAAATACCAAGTGAGGCCAGGTCACTCTCCAATTGATCCTTCCAACGGAGTGGAGGTCTTCCTCTTCCTCTGCTTCCACCAGCGGATACTACGAATACTTTCAAAGCTGGAGTGCTTTCATCCATTCGGACGACATGATCTAGCCAGCGTAGCCGCTGTCTCTTCATTCGCTGAACTATGTCAATGTCATCGTATAGCATGTAAGCTCATCGTTCCATCGTCTGCGGCATTCGCCATTGTCAATGCGCAAAGGACCATAACTCGTTCGCAAAACTTTACTCCCGAAGACTCCTAGAGCCGACCCCTTAAGATGTTGACATTGTCCACGCTTCTACGCCATATAGTACAACCAGTATGATGAGCGACTTGTAGAGTTTGGTTTCCATTCGTCGAGTGAGGACTTTACTTTTCAATTGCCTACTCAGTCCAAAGTAGCACCTGTTGCCACGTGTGATTCTGCGTTGGATTTCCAGGCTGACATTGTTGTTGGTGTTAATGCTGGTCCCTAGATAGACGAAATTATCTACAACCTCGAAGCTATGACTGTCAACATTGTCGTGGGAGCCGAGTCGCGAATGCGATGGCTGTTTGTGTGATGACAGGAGATATTTCGCCTTGCCCTCATTCATTACCAGACCCACTCGCTTCGTTTGAGAAAGCAGAACATACGACGCGTTTGTTGAGGCCAATAATATTGATATCATCGGCGTACGCTAGCAGTTCTACACTCTTATAGAAGTTTTTACCATCTCTACTTAGCTCTGCAGCTCGTATTATTTTCTCCAAAATTAAATTAAAAAAGTCACACGATAAGGAATCACCTTGTCTGAAACCTCGTTTGGCATCGAACGGCTGGGAGTAGTCCTTCTTGATCCTGATGGAGCTTTTAGTGCTTTAAAGTCAGCTCACACAGCCGTATACATTTTAAGGGGATTCAAATCTAGTGGCGTAAAGGCAGCTCCTATTCGTGCTGTCGAAAGCGACTTAAAAATCGACGAAGAGATGGTGTGTGTCGATTCTCTTTTCACGGGTCTTTTCCAAGATTTGGCGCATGGTGAATATCTGGTCAATGGTTGGCTTCGAGGTCTAAATCCAAACTTATAAGGTCCAATCAGTTTGTTGATGGTGGGCTTTGGTCTTTCACACAATATGTTTGATAGGACCTTATAGGCGATATTATCCCACTGAGGACTGTGGGATCCCGTTTTTTATGAATTGGGCAGAGTACACTTAGGTTCCAATCGTCGGGCATGCTTTCGTCCGACCATATTCTGCAAAATAGCTGATGCATGCACCTGATCAGTTCATCACCGCCATGTTTGAATAATTCTGTCCGGTAGACCGTCAGCTCCAGCCGCTTTGTTGTTCGTTAAGCAGAAAATCACTATTCGAACCTTGTCTTAGTTGGGTAGTGGAACATCTGTTCCATCGTCATCGATTGGGATTTTGGGTTCACCATCTCCGGGTGTCTCATTTTCACTGCCATTCGGTAGGCTGGAGAAGTGTTCTTTCGACAAATTCAGTATACTATGGGCATCCGTTGCTAGATTACACCTTTGTGTCCTAGAAGAGTCTGACACCGGTTTCTTCTGAGCCAACCCTACTTAATCCTGGAACTTACAGTATTTACTATAAAACTCCATCAAAACTTAGGACAGTATTTCTAGGTAAACTTCTATGTTATATACTCTTATTATATGCCAAAAGCGCATACTTACCATATATATGTTTATGCAACAGTTCGGACTATATAGTCACTTTGCATTTAAACATTTGATTTATTGTCACTTGTTGATTGTAGTTACATACATAACTAGTTTTATTTAGAAGTGTGTACATGTGTGTGTAAGCATAAAGCAAAATACTCTCATTGTGTCCCTGCAGGGATATTATAATAAGCATATATTGGCTGCAAGTGCTTTATTATCGACACCCAGTGGTAAATATGTAACTATATTTTGCTATTATTATTCAGCTTTTACTACAAATAAGAGATTTCTTCCTTGCACGAACACACGCACACACGCACACACACATACAACGACGGCAGACGTTTGCCATTCTTCGATTGTTAATTTTCAATTACCCCTTGAGGCTGCCAGGAAATTTCTCCAATGAATTGTGTTATATAAAATGGTGCATGACAAACGTAACTGTAATTGTGCATTATGCAGACACAAATGCACACATACATATATTGTATGTGTATATTGTACGTATGTGCATAAGTCTCACACTCACACACACACTATGTGTTTATGTAAAGTTTCAAGAGTCATTTGCTACAGTTATCTCACGTTTAGCACTTTTGTCCATTTCAAATTAGTATTTGTTATTATTGTTGCAATTTTAGTTCTCAACTACTACTACTACATTGTATGTTATGCTGTATTCTCGTATGTTGGTATGTATGCCGCTTTGTGCTATGCATTATCTGTGGCTGGGAAAGGTCGCTTTGGGCTAAAGGAAAGGGTAAATGAGCATCATAAATTAAAAGATGATACCATATAAATGCAAATAAGTGCATGCAAGGACATTTGTAAATATGTATTTATAGCTATTTTTAGTACGTGTGTATTTTATAAGTTTGTATATATCATATGTGTGGCTTTATTTTTGAGTGTGTGTGTGTGCAGTTTTCATGCAATTAAATTTAGTTGATTATGCACACATTGTCTAATGTGCATTATTTTGATATACTTGCACAATGGAGAAAAAAAAAATCATCATTAAATAAACAGAAAAATATTAAGTAGAAGATTAGTGGCTTAACGGTAATTACTTTAGCGTGAATTTAATTGAGTGTGTTATGATTATGGTTTTGAAGGAAAATTTATCATATCTCACACTATTTCACATACTAATTTCTTATTATGTAATGACAAAGGTTTATATTATTTTTTTAAATTAATATAAAAAAAAAACAATTCCTACTTCATTTTCAATTGTTCGTGACTGCGGGTTAAAGTGCTTCGTTTATTAGAAAATTAATTAATAAATGTGTGCGGGTGAGCACTTTATTATTGATTTTTATCTTTTTTTTTTAATAAAAAATAAAAAAAAATATTTTCGTTTGATAAAATCATTGGAAAAAATTTTTAGCTGTTTTTTTCAGGTCATTGTTGTATTGAATTGTTTTTGGGCTTTAGTTTTTATGGTACTGTTTCAGACCATATCTGTTTTAGAAAAAGTGAAAAAATTGCAACCATAGTTTTGGACGGTTTTAATTTGCGTTAAATTCCAATAACTAACAATAAATAACAAAAAAAAATATTTTTCTTTCAAATTTCTCTTTGTGTTTTAGATAACACAAATTTTATTAAAAAGTAATAACTAAAAATATAACATAATCATTGAATTGAAAAAATCCTTTCTTTCACATTTTTTTTTTTAGTTAAATCGCAAACATTTAAAATGTTAAAAATTTTACTTTTCTTTGGATTTTTTATAGCACAAATTGTATTAAAAAAATTTTGTTAATTACAAGTATAACAAAAAATATATGTTTTTCGTTTAATAAATTAATTGTAATAAATTAATTTTTTTTGGTTCATAGTTCCTTTAACACGGGTTAAACGCTTAACTAAAAACCAAATATATTTCGTTTAAATTTTTTCGCTGGGTTTTAGATAACAAAAATTAAAAAAAAATATTAAACTTTTTGAAAAGCAAACGTTATTTGTCTAATTCTTTTGGCTCAAATAAAGATTTAAAAAAATATATGTAATTTTTTGCTAAAATAAAATATTTCCAAAACAAATTATCATATTTTATTTGTTTTCCTATACCTTTCATATTTTTCTGTTGTTGGTATAAATCTTTGATTGAAAAAACTTTGTCTCTCGTTTACTCGCAACATTTCAATTGTTATTATTTTTTTGTGTGCGCTGGCAGCTAGTGTTTCTTTCTCTGTAAAATAATAATTGTATTTTAATTGTATTATTATTTTTCATTTATTGTATAATAATTAAATAAATAAATAATATTTTTTTTTGTACAATAAACTATTTTGATTAATTTATTATTTTTTAGCAATTTGTCTGAAAAGTTTTTTTAGTGTTTTAAATGTAAAAACTTTCAAAAAAAACTTTATTATTTTTCTTTTTAATAATTTTTTTCTACAGTTCACTTTTTTGATGTAGCGGCATTTAAATGCTCATTACATCGCATTGACAAATTTTTTTTAAATATTTTTGTTAGAAAAAAATACCAATTTTTTAATTAAAAGAAAATGAAATCAGAAATTCTGAGACTAATTTTTTTTACATAAATTAACTGTGTCTGCAGAAAACTTTCCTCATGAAAAAATTTGTCTGCAAAAACTTCGTGCTGTCTGAATTATTGAATAACTTTTAGAAAAGCTGTTATAATTTTATTGTAAAAATTCGTTTGCTCTACTAGTCGCTTTTTTCTGTTATTAAAATAAATAGGGGAGCATCGTAAAGCTTGTTAAATAGCTATATTTAAAAAAATTTCAAAAAAGTATTTTTAGATTAACAAATTGGTGTTTTTGGTTTAAAAAATAAATACATGAAAAAAAACAAAAATAAAATTGATGTAAAAAATTCCAAATCTTATTTTATCCTTGAGCTTTTCACTGTCTGTCAAGAACTTTCTTCTCGGGGCTTCTTATGGTAAGATTATAGATAATCAAAACAGAATATAGAAAATGTTTAATCTACTTAACTTGGGATTTGTAGGAAACATAATATTTGACAGGGCTCTCTATTTCATGCGTTTCAAAACTTTGCTTGAACATAAAGTTTCATTAAAAAAATAAAAAATAAGAACTATAAGATACAAAAATATATTAGGTCAAGTAATTGGTTTGTTCGGTTTTTTTTAATGATTTTTCAAAATATGATAACTTTGTGTACATTTGTCCGCTTTAAGTTAAATATACGCCGTTTTGTTCGTAAACTTATTGCCCACGAGATGCCAAATCGGAGAGCCAATTTTCACAGGCCTTTCTTGAGATCAACTTCTCACCATTAAGGGCGTTTGCTATGTACAGGAAAATATGGTAATCACTTGGTGCCAGGTCCGGACTATAAGGTGGGTGCATTAGGACCTCCAATCCGGGCTCCTGGAGCTTCTGGCGCGTCACCAAAGACGCGTGCGACCTGGCGTTGTCCTGATGGAATCAAAGATGACCTCTTCTGGATGAGTGCTGCCTTCAAGATGCAGCTCGTAGTAGATGTTTCCTTGCCAATCCCACCAAACACACAGCAAAACCTTCCTGGCCGGCAATCCTGGCTTGGCCACCGTTTCCGCCGGGTCACCGCGTTTTGACCACGACCGATTTCGCTTGACGTTGTTATAAGTGATCCACTTTGCATCGTCAGTCACCAAACGCTTCAGAAATGGGTCGATTTTGTTGCGATTCAGCAGTGATTCGCAGATGGAAATTCGGTCCATGAGGTTTTTTTTTGCGTTAGTTCCTATCAGACCCATAAACCAAATTAATTTTTTTAGCCGCTTTGGCTGCTTTTTCGCCTTGATCGAAGAAAATTTGTAAAACATAGTGAATTTTCCCTTTGCTGGTGTCCATCTTTGACGAGCGCCACAACGTACTGAGTCAATAAATCGAAAAACTGTCAAAGACAAACTTTTAGCCAATAAACACGTTTTCAGCGCCGTACAGTATGACATGACGCGGCACGTAACACCAATGTTATTATAACTAGAATTTTATATATAATAAAGGGTGGTTAAATTTTCAAGGGCCGATGTTGATTTTGAATAAAACACAAACTATTTAGGAAATTATTGAAATTTTATTTTATTATGATATATTGGTATTACTCAATTATGTATGTAACAAAATATCGGCCAAATGAGCGCCGCGACCTCGGCGGCACACCTCCATACGATGGTCCAAATTTTCGATGACGCTGAGGCATAATGGAGTTTCTATACCGTTATTGTGCCGAATTATCTCATCCTTTAGCTCTTGAATTGTTGCTGGCTTATCGACGTACACCTTTTCTTTCAAATAACCCCAGAGAAAAAAGTCCAACGGTGTCAAATCACATGATCTTGGGGGCCAATTGACATCGCCATTACGTGAGATAACACGGCCATTGAATTTGTTGCGCAAAAGAGCCATTGTTTCGTTAGCTGCGTGGCAAGTGGCACCGTCCTGCTGAAACCACATATCGTCCACATCCATATCTTCCAATTGTGGCCATAAAAAATTCGTTATCATCACAGTAACTGCCTGACCGCCCTCATTTTGGAAAAAATACGGCCCGATGATGCCGCCAGCCCATAAACCGCACCAAACAGTCACTCTTTGTAGGTGCATTGGTTTTTCGACAATCACTCTTGGATTCTCATTCGCCCAAATGCGGCAATTCTGTTTATTGACGAATCCACTGAGGTGAAAATGTGCCTCATCACTGAAGATGATTTTCTTCGAAAATTTTCATAATAAGTCTGGATAACTTTAACACGTTGTTGGATTGTGTATCTCTCCATGGTTCAAATTGAGTAAGTCTGAAATAGAGAAATGTCAAATTAAATTCGGAAAAAAACTTGGCGTTTAGGTGTGGTTCACATTCAACATCGGCCCTTACAATTTAACCACCCTTTATAAGCTTCGTCTTCATTGGCATAGGTACCTCTTATGCGATTACAGCTGAATCAAAAATAACGTCTAACTCTTTCCTTATTTTCGCTGTTTGGAGCCAATTAGAAATGACAAGTACAGCCAGCTCCTTCTCTACTAACGTAGTGGAGGTCTTTCTCTTCTTCTGCTTCTATCGGCGGGTACTGCAAAGCTGGAGTATTCCTATTTATACCGACCACGTGACCTAGCCAGCGCAGCCACTGTAGAGTAATTGTATAACTCGTACAGCTCATCATTCGATCGTGTGCGGTATTCCCTCAGCATAGTTAAATGTCGGATTAGTCAAAAATTTGCATACAAATATTTTGCTTCTAAAATTTCTGTGCTGAAATTAAATTGATTGATTTCGGTATTTTTTATAAAAAATAATTCGATTGAGGAAGTTTAGTTTTTAATTCGATTAAGATTTAATGGAAAAAGTTTAAAAGCTTAGGATAATTCCTTCGTTATATCTGTCAATCAAAAATGCTGCAAGGGAAATATAAAAAAAATTATAAAAGTGTTTTGAGTATTAATAAATTAATTAAACGATCTTGCTGATTAATCTATTTGCTAGTCAGATTAGCAAATAATTGAAATTTTTAGTTTCGAATTAATCTGAACCTGATTGCTAATTGTGAATTGACTGTGAATAATTAAATTTTGTATGAAAATATTTTAAATAATTGAATAAATTTTCAATCCCTTTTTAGATTTATAGGAAAGTTGTAAAGTTATTAATTATAGTATACTCCTACCTTAGACTCAATTTTCGCTTTAATCGATTTTACTATAAGGAAAGTTCTTAAACTCAATTTCCATTTCTTCTCTAGCGCCATGTGGTCACCAACGTTTGCCTTCGTCGCCAGTTCGTCGCTTCGTTAGTAATTTGTTATTTGGGCATTTCTGTTCACTTCTGTTTTCTTTTTCAACTTTTTGGCTTACTTTATTTTTTCCTGCCGGTATTTTCCATTCGGTATTTTTTTGCCTGCGCTTCGCTACAAGTCAACATTCACCGACGCTTTCAACTTTCCACTCTACACTTGCACTTTATCAATTTCATTTTAATCAAATTAATTGCACTAAAATTGAATGCATGTGGCGGTTTGTGTTGTTGTGAATTCTTGCTTTAATTTTCATTTTTTTTTTCTTTTTGGTTTTTTGTCAACATTTATTCGATGCTGTTTTTATATATGATTTCTGTTTTCGTTGTATTTGCGTATGCTTATAGGCGTGCCTGTGCGTGTGTGTATGTGTAAAGACCTTTATCTGGCGTATGATTGCGCAGACAGACTTAATATATTTTCATGTATATGTATTAAACTGTAAATAGTATATATACGAGTATATATAGGTAAATATATAGGTATATGTGCACTTTGAATCTCTGTTCATTTCCTCGATTCAGGTCAACAGGCAATGCAGGTGGTTGGTTGGAAATTTTCTAGCAGATAAGCAGTTATGATTCCTATGCATGTATATGTGCATATGTATGTGTCAAGCAGATATTTATATTTTGTTTTTAATTTCAATAACAATTTGTTGTTGCTTCAATAACGTTTGCAACTGTCGATCTGTAGATTGCTGTAGGCCAAATGAAATGTTGCAACGGAAGTTGAAGATTCCTACTGATTGTAGGCTCCCACAATTTGGCAGATGCTGTAATACTTATATGCACTTATGCACTATATACTCGTATGTATGTATGTATGTGTTTATATGTATATGATTGTATGTGTACAGGTAAAAGACTCGCAGTTTGCTGCAATTTAAAACTGACATTCATTTCAATTTATGTAAATTGTTGAATTTGTGCTCGAAAGATTTTTTTTTTTTGGCTCTCATTCGCAACTTCAGTTATTTATTTTTGCTTCTCTCTCTCGGTTACGTAAATAAAATATTGCAAAGAGTTGCCTTAAATGGGTTACTGTTGAAATTAATGTAAACACTGTGGAACTTTAAAAAAAATTTTTTTTTTTTTTATCGAACAAAAATTGTTAGTGGTTTTTCTTTAGTTAAAATACTAGCATAATATTTTATTCATTTCATAAAAAACTTTTACTGCAATTCATGAATGGAATTCTGGTTATAAATAATAAAAATTTTTAATATTTTGATGAGTTGAAAGCATGAAGAGTATTACAAATATTAAGCTCTTAAAAACATGTGAGCCTTCTTTGGCATAAAAAATTTGAACTAAATATTTCTACGCCATCAGTGGCAGCTGAGGATTGCAAAAGTTATTAATAAATATCGAGATATATGGAAGTAAAAATTCTGCATGTACACGGTGTGTCCCAAAAATAACCGAACTTTATATTTAAATCATACAACATACAGCGCCATCTATTGAAAATTTGCAACATTAAAAAGATACATTCATCCTCTTTTAAACGCACCTGACTTCATGTAAGTCGGATGACAGATGTAAAAGTGACAGCCATTTCAATAAAACCAAAAGTGTGCTAATGGTTCCAAAAAAAAAAGACCAAATATAAAACTTTGTGTTTAACTTGAAAAAAAATTGAAAATGAAGTTTAAAAAATTTAAAAAAAAAATGAAAAAAATGTAGCAACCGTAACCGAGGTACTGAAGAACATTTCTATAAATGACATAAAAAATCTATGCATGCGCTGGTTGATCGTTCCAAACGAAGTGTTGAGTCAAATGGAACCTATTTTGAATAAATAATAACTTTCAAAGATAATATAATGTGTATTTTACTATTTTATATCCAAAAAGTTCGGTTATTTTCTTCTCAAGTTTTTCACACTCACTCATCGCGGCCTATTTGTTTTTTTGTCTGCAGATGCGTCTTGCTTCCCTCTTCAGTTGTCGGTATCTATCCCACCCCGCACGTATTGTGGTCGATCGCAAGGTTGCGAGGTAGGCAGTCTGTTTTCTCTCCACTGCGACACGGCAGCCCTCATCATACCAAGTTTTTTTGCGACCAATAATTTGCAGCTATACGCAGGGAGTTTGCAATGCCGTCCCACAGTTCCCTTAAACCAGGTTGCTGATGAGAGCTCTCAGAGAGCAGGTGTGCAAGTCGAGTAGAAAACTGCTCGGCAGGCTGTCATGTTTGCAGCTTTTCAACGTCGAACCTTCCTTGTGTTTGTTAACGGTCGTTCTTCGATACACAGAAGCGTGTGCGTATTATCGCTGCGACAAGATAGTGATCCGAGTCAATGTTGGGACCTCGGAACATACGCACATCTAAAACACTGGATACATGTCTTCCGTCTATCACAACATGATCGATCTGGTTGGAAGTTTTCCGATCTGGAGACAGCCAAGTAGGTTGAGGAATTTTTTTGTGCTGGAATCTAGTGCTACAGACAACCATATTTCGGGCCCTGGCGAAGTCGGTCAGCCTCAGCCCATTTGGAGATATTTCCTCGTGGAGCTGAATTTTTCGACAGCCGTACCAAAGATACTTTCTTTGCCCGCCCTAGAGTTGAAGTCGCCAAGCATGATTTTCACATCGTGTCGGGGGCAGCGCTCATAAGTGCGTTCGAGGCGCTCGTAAAAGGTATCTTTGGTCAAGTCATCCTTTTCTTCCATCGGGGCGTGGGCGCAAATTAATGTAATGTTGAAAAACTTCGTTTTGATGCGGATTGTGGCGAGACGTTCATCCACCGGAGTGAATGCCAATACTCGGCGACGGAGTCTCTTTCCCACCACGAATCCGACACCAAATTTGCGCTCCTTTATATGGCCGCTGTAGTAAATTTCACAAGGACCCACCTTCTTCCGTCCTTGTCCCGTCCATCGCATCTCTTGGACGGCGGTGATGTAAGCCTTTAATTTTCTGAGGGCATCAACTAACTGGGCAGCGGCACCTTCCCAATTAAGGGACCGGACGTTCCAGGTGCGTGCCCTCAAATCGTAATCCTGAAAGCATTTGCGGGTGTCGTCATCAAAAGGGGGGTCTCTTATCCGAGGCTGAAATTGATTTTTCATTGGGTTGCTTTTTCATGTGGAGGGTTCCAAGCCCTACGTACAATCGCATGAGATTCACCTTCTCACTTTAGTTCGCCTCCAAACGGACGTTTGTTGGCTACCCGGGGGATACGTGGTCTAAGACCGGAAGTGGTGAGCAGCTTGAAAAACATGCAAAAGAATCGTTTCTGGCCACTCTCATTTGAATGGCAGTCAAAAACTTTCCTCACTTGACCGAAATTCTGCACATGGCCCCATCCCCAGCTTGATATGTTAGTTCCGCTAAATCGAGTTTCTGATGAGTGCAGGTAAAATTCAGCTGACGATCTGCCGTGATTCAAATTTTTCTACGTTGAACCTTCCTTATGGGTGTTGCAAAACAAAGATACGTTTGGATAGCTTGGCTGCGACAAAGTATTGGTCCGAGTAGGTGTAAGGTCTTCAAACAGTACGCACAACTAGAATCTCCAGTGTCGTTTGTCTATCATTCCGGAATTGATTTGGCTTCCATTTTTTCGATCTTGAGATAGCTAAGCAGCTTCATGAATTTGCTTATGCTGAAATATAGGTATGTAGGCATATTTCGAGGCCGGATTGTGCCAAACATTAATTTTTTTTTTAATCGTTTTTTGGCTTTCATTTATCTAGATATCAATTTTGGTGACCATTTGGTTAAAATATCGTCAAAATTTCAAATATAAATTTTTTTAAAACAATTTATTTATATAATCCAAGAAATTAATATTGCACATTTCTTTTATTATCTCACGAAAAATATCTATAAATTTAAAAAATATAAGAACATACTACTTTGTAATATATGTATATGTGGAACAAGAAACTTGCCTTTATTCGCAAAATAATGCATTTACATTTCCCAACCTTACTCACAATTCATGCACAACATGCACTCCCATTGCGCCACGAAATATGCAACAAAAAGCTCATTCCATCGTATGCACAATGTTTTTATGCCTGTGTGCAGATAAAATAGACAAAGAGTGTTTAAATTATTTTTTAAAAATTGAGCAACTCTATACATTTGAAATTAAATAACTTGAGGTGTGTTTGTGTGTGTGTGTGTGTGTATGTGTGTGTGTGTGTACACGAAACAAAGGCGTTATAGCATGAACTGAACTGCGGCAATCAGTAATTGGCAATCGGCAATCGGCAAACGGTAATCTACATACAAGTATTATCTTGTTGAATTGTTTTTACAAGGCAATTTTACACGCAACTATGCATATTTACTGTATATTGATTTATTATTTTATATTTTTGCTGTTTTTTTTTTTTGCGCAGCTACCTACTAATTTGCATATCGCATATTATAATTTACATGTGTGTGCGGCTTTTTGTTGATTTTGTTTCATGCGCTTGATATCAACTGTCAATCGTGAAATTTAATTTAATAAAATTTTACTATGCTGCTTGTTATCGTTACATCCACGATGGGCTTACTCTTGCTTTTAACTCGAATATAGGCATGTGTGTGTGTTTTATTATACTATTGTATATGTATACTGCTTGTTCGCGTTGCCTTAAATACTTATACGACAGGCTATTTATCCTGCCTGCCAGCTGTGTGCATTCCATTTAATTTATTTTTATTATTATATTTTTTTTTTGCTTTTATAATTTTATTAATTTTTTTCTTATTTTTTATTATTTATTTTATTTCACATTTTTTTGAGTGCGTGGTTTTTGGTTTTTGGCTTGAATATTGTCGTTTCGAATATAATTTTTTTCTTCTCTTTGTTTTTCCAACGTTTGTTTATTTGTCCGTCAGTTTCAGTTGTCATTTTGGCTGCCCCAACGCGGTTATTCATTAGCCAAACAGGCCTTTCATACAGTTGATAGTGTTGCACACATCATTCATATGTGTACATATGTACATATATGGTAATTGGTGCATATGAAATTTGTGTGTTGGCAAAAGTGCATACTGCAGTTGGAGGTTATTTGCTTGACAATATGTTACGCGCTATTAATTTGCATTATTCTCTTTATGCTGATACACTTGTCATGTAATATAATTATTTAATTTTCTTTATTTTATATTTTGCGATTTTTGCATGGTGTTACATGATACATATGTATTGCTATTTGTTGTTGCAAATAACGTGTGACAGCTATCGTGAGAATGAAAATGAAATGAAGTGAATTTTATTGAGTTGAATTGAGCTGAGGTTTGGGGCTAGGAAATTGAACACGAATTGCATATATATCAGATTTATATCTACATACATAAGTGTATGCAAAAGTGTTGGTTTTACTAAAATTCGCAGAAATATTAAAATTGAAAATTATTTCTTTAAAAATTCTACTTAATTTTTTTAGTATGTACTTAAAAAGAAAAAATATTTTTTATTGAAAATTAATTTTAATCAAGTACATGTGACCCTTCATCACTATATTCCTTTGTCATTTGCTAGTTAGTGTAATAATACCGACAGTATATATAACTGCAGCGACGTAGAGCTTGTCCAAATGGTTTTCAATGACTCTTCGGTTGGCTAGTCGCCTCAACTTGGACTAAAAGGGGATCAGTGGAGCTCATTTCAAAGATGCTTGGAATACCGATGGCACTCTGACATCTAGAACGACATGCAGAAAAGTTAGAGCTGAATAAATTACGAGCAAGAAGAGACGATTCTCGTTTGGTAGTTTATTTTCCTTCAGCAAAGGAAATGTAGACTGCAGCATTTTGGAATCGCTTTTATGAATAACCTTTGTGTTTGCCAGAAAAAGATCTTTTAGTAAGCGCTATACTAAAATTCGTAAGGGGTTCTAGTTGCTGAAAAAGGAACAAAATTTTTCGTGGAAAAAAAATAGTTAAAAAATTTAAATAAATTGTTTTTAAATTTACGAAAACTGTATATTTTCTCTATGAAAAATAAAAATAAAAAAAGAAATAAAACTAAATTTCATTTAATGAAAATTTTCATAATATTTAAAATTTTTTTATAACAATAAAATAATAAAAATATAAATAAAATAATAAGTTCATTTATTATTTTTAATTTTTTAATACTTACTTTTTTCATTAATTACTTCATATCTTTTCTTCAATGAAATCTGATATAAGCCATTAAAGTACAAACATTTTTTTGTACAAAACAGTGTCAATTAATTTGGCCTGGAAGAAATTTCTTTTCAGCAAAGTAAATCAGATATGGGTTGGTTGAAAATTATTAATTTTTACCACCATATCGCTTATTTCAAGTCTCAAAATTTCTGCCCCACTTTCAGCCAACTCCTTTTCAAGTTTATTTATTTGATTACTGTCAGCAGCTATGAGATAAAAATACAAACTAGATGCGCAAATATAATCAACCGACGCAAGCTAGATTTGCATTTAAAGCCACTTGCATAATACTTTATCATTCAGTTTAGCCAAAAGTGCACTTGTGTGGCGTTGAGCCGCGAGCCAAGTCGAGAGTTTGTAAATCGTTGCAACTTCGCTTGAACTCTATGGTTGCCGGCAACGTTTAAGCTGTGCATGTGCATGAACTCTTCAGGGAAACCGAAAGCCTGTAAGGTAAATAAGCATGCTCTCTTTTATCTTTTTACTTTCTACTTCTTGCTACTTTTTTTTTGCTGTTGAGCAGCCAATCTTCTTCTTCTTCTACTTTCTTTTGCGACCGGAGATTGGTTTTCTTTGGCGAAAAAAGCGAGATTGGTTTGTGGTGAACTTTTCGGCGCAACCTAACTTAAGTGTAATAGAAATTCTAAGAAGACTTTACTGCAGCTTAACGTACTTCCTACAGGTTTTCGCCCTTTTCTTGTAACTGTTCCTTTACTTGTTGTATATTTTATTATTACGGGTGGCCTCTGCGTGCTCTTAGAAGCTTTTAAGAAACTATTGATTGCTTCATAGTGCTTGAAATTAATTAAGACATAAATAATCAAATAAAATAAAATGAAATAAATTGAAAAATAAAAAATTAAATACATTAAAATAACATAAAATAATATAAAATAAAATAAAATAAAATAAAATAAAATAAAATAAAATAAAATAAAATAAAATAAAATAAAATAAAATAAAATAAAATAAAATAAAATAAAATAAAATAAAATAAAATAAAATAAAATAAAATAAAATAAAATAAAATAAAATAAAGTAAAATAAAATAAAATAAAATAAAATAAAATAAAATAAAATAAAGTAAAATAAAATAAAATAAAATAAAATAAAATAAAATAAAATAAAATAAAATAAAATAAAATAAAATAAAATAAAATAAAATAAAATAAAATAAAATAAAATAAAATAAAATAAAATAAAATAAAATAAAATAAAATAAAATAAAATAAAATAAAATAAAATAAAATAAAATAAAATAAAATAAAATAAAATAAAATAAAATAAAATAAAATAAAATAAAATAAAATAAATAAAAATAAAATAAAATAAAATAAAATAAAATAAAATAAAATAAAATAAAATAAAATAAAATAAAATAAAATAAAATAAAATAAAATAAAATAAAATAAAATAAAAATAAAATAAAATAAAATAAAATAAAATAAAATAAAATAAAATAAAATAAAATAAAATAAAAATAAAATAAAATAAAATAAAATAAAATAAAATAAAATAAAATAAAATAAAATAAAATAAAATAAAATAAAATAAAATAAAATAAAATAAAATAAAATAAAATAAAATAAAATAAAATAAAATAAAATAAAATAAAATAAAATAAAATAAAATAAAATAAAATAAAATAAAATAAAATAAAATAAAATAAAATAAAATAAAATAAAATAAAATAAAATAAAATAAAATAAAATAAAATAAAATAAAATAAAATAAAATAAAATAAAATAAAATAAAATAAAATAAAATAAAATAAAATAAAATAAAATAAAATAAAATAAAATAAAATAAAATAAAATAAAATAAAATAAAATAAAATAAAATAAAATAAAATAAAATAAAATAAAATAAAATAAAATAAAATAAAATAAAATAAAATCAAATAAAATAAAATAAAATAAAACAAAACAAAATAAAAAAATAAAAAATGAAATAATACAAAAAAAAAATAAATAGAAATAAAATAAAATAAAAAATAAAATAATATAAAATAAAATAAAAAAAAAATAAAATGAAAAAAATAACATAAAATAAAATCAAATTAAATTAAAATAAAATAACATAAAAAAAATAAAATTATTTAAAATAAAATAAAATAAGATAAAATAAAATTAAATAAAATGAAATAAAATAAATTAAAAATAAAATAAATTAAAATAAATAAACTAAAAAGAAATAAAATTAAATCAAATAAAATTAAAATAAATATATAAATTAAAATAAATTGAAATAAATAAAAATAAATTAAAATAAAATTCAATAAAATGCAAAAAAAATAAAATAAATTAAATGATATAAAATAAAATACAATAAAATATAGTAAAATAACACAAGTAAAAATAAAATTAAACAAAATTAAATATATTTAAATAAAATAAAATAATATTAAACAAAATAAAATAAAATTAATTTAAATTAAATTAAATTAAAAGCAAAAAAATTAAAAAAAAAAAATAAAATAAAAGAAAATAAAAAAGTAAAATAAAAGTTAAAGTAAAATAAAATAAAATAAAATCCAAAAAAAAAATGTTCAATAAATTAAATTTAAATAATTGAAAAAGAAACTTACCTAAAATAAATAAAGGTAAACTGAGGGCTTTTAAATTTGCTACCAATAAGACTGTCACCTGGTATATTAAAGAAAAATTCAGGTGGATAATTAATAATCAATTTATATTACGAACTATTTAATTTCGAATATATTTCGCATAAGTTGGTAACACTGTTCGGTGTTTAATACAATAAATTGTTTTAACGTACGCCATTCAATTGATTTTTTTTAAGAAAAAACTTTAAAATCTGAATTCAAAAGAATTACATTGTTACGTGGTAGCAACAATGTAAATAAGTGTAATAATATATTAAGCATAAAATATTGACAAAAAAATCCTACCATAATTACTATTTTATCCTTCATTCTGATTATTTTTTCTTATTTTTTCAATTTAAAATGTAAATTTCTGTTGTAATCTATCAAAGTTAAAAAAATCGGCAGTAACTATTCCACGAATTCCCGCATGAATTATGTTTGCCATCCTTCACGCTCAAAATCATTTCATTACCCACACTTTAACAATTTTATATATCTATGTATACACATACGTGTATATGTATACTATTTTTTTTCATCCGCCAACTAATTGCAATTGATTGTTCGCGAATTAAGCTTTCAACTTCCGTCATAATTGTTGACACAAGCAAATAAAATTACACAGCTATCCATAAATATGTACATATATAACTATCATACCACTTCATTTCTATCACACGCACAACTACCTTCGCCTGTGCTTCAAATTCGAATATCACTCACACGCCACGTACCACCCTTAGCCACAAATCGCATATCTGGTATGTATCACACAATAAATTAATTATAAATTAGCTGTTCTGTCGATTGAGTTTACTATATATGTTTTCTTAATGATTTATTAATAACCGACGAGCGTGACATGACAGAAAAATTTGTACACACACACTCACCCACACATATACGAGTATATGCACATATACGAGTATATGCACATATCAATACATTCCTATCAGTATTTATGTACATATATCCAAAGCGAAGGTGTTGCGTCATTCATTCACACACACACACACGCTCGCACACGAAATAACAAGAGGTCACGTAAATAAGCTCATTTACAAGCGCATACGAGCATTGATATGTACACGTAAGCATAAATCGAATTATCTTATGAAATAACATAACACAAGTGAATTATAATAATACTTGTATTTATTATGTGTACGTGTATTTGTATATGTGCGTGTGTACAAACATTCTGAGTGCCACTTCTGTTGAACCAAAACCTCAAACGCCTTAACAGTAATGTGGAACCGTGAAACCGTTGATTAGCATTGGCTGGTGGTAGTTACCCACCCCAACTGTAAGTATTGCGAGCAAGACATAATTATGTAAGTGTATATATGCAAACGTATACGTATGTGCAACATTGTAGGATAAGTCTGGGAGTGCAGTGTTGAGCTCATTCCTGTTAACTGTTTGCTTTGAAATGATAAATTAATTGAATTTGCAAATTAATATAATTTTCCGCAAGCACATAGCATACACTTACCTATAAAAAATTTATTTTGCCCAAATATTATTTAATTACTTTGCGCCGATTGATACACAATAAAATAAAATAAATTGAAAAGAAATGAAATGAAAAGAAATGAAATGAAATGAAATAAAAAAATAAATGAAAAGAAAGAAATGAAATGAAAAGAAATGAAGTGAAAAGAAACGAAATGAAATGGAATGAAATGAAATCGAATAAAATAAAATGAAATCAAATCAAATCAAATAAAAAGATATGAAAATAAATATGATTTGAAATGAAATGAAAATGATGAAAAAAAATGAAATTAAATGAAATGAAAAGAAATGAAATGAAAAAATGAAAAGAAATAAAATGAAATAAAGTGAAAAAAATGAAAAGAAATGAAATGAAAACAAGTGAAATGAAATGAAAAGAAATGAAATTAAATGAAACGAAACGAAACGAAACGAAATGAAATGAAATGAAAAAAAAATGAAATGAAACTAAATTAAATGAAATGAAATGAAAAAATGAAAAGAAATGAAATTAAATGAAATAAAATGAAATAAAATGAAAAAAAATTAAAAGAAATTAAAAGAAATGAAAAGAAATGAAATGAAAAGAATCCAAATGAAATGAAATGAAATGAAATGAAATGAAATGAAATGAAATGAAATGAAATGAAATGAAATGAAATGAAATGAAAAGAAATGAAATGAAATGAACTGAAATGAAATTCAATGAAACGGAATGCAATGAAATGAAATGAAACGAAACGAAACGAAATGAAATGAAAAAAAATGAAATCAAATGAAATCAAATAAAATGAAATGAAATGAAAAGAAATGAATTGAAGTTAAATGAAAAGCAATGAATTTGAATGAAACGAAAATAAATGGAATGAAATGAAATAAAATAATATAAAATAACATAAAAAAACAATAAATAAAATAACATAATATAAAATAACATAAAATAAAATAAAGTAAAATTAAATAAAAAAAAAAAATAAAATAAAATACAATAAAATAAAATAAAATAACATAAAATTATGTAAAATAAAATAAAACAAAACTTATGAGATATAAAATGTCGACAAATCAAAAATAAATGATATCGTATTAACATTCCCACAATGTGGCGCATGTAATTCTTTAGTTTTGCAAATCAGCTCTATAATTAAAGGCACCTTAACGCCACGTCCATGGTCTTTGCTAATTAAAAAGCTATACGAAAACTTATTTACAACTTATTTTCGTACCAACGCCAAACATTCATTTAAAAGTGTTGCTGAAAAAATTTAGTGATCGAATGAAGGTACGGGAAGGGGGCGAAGGGGAAAAGAGCGAGCATAAAGTTAAATTAGGCTGACACACTTTCGTTGGCGAAGCTGTGATTTTTTAAACTCTCCCGAAATTACAAAAAAAAAAAAAAATACTGCAACTAATTACTATCAATTTCACAACACCGAAACTCCAGCAAACTTCCAGAGGCTTCTTTTTTTCAATATATTTTGTTCTTTTTCGGCAAAAGTTGTCCAATTAAAATTTTCCACTATACACATACAAAGTTGTAAATATGTATTAATTTAAATCTAGGTATATGCATGCAGCTGCACTTTGCAATTACAAACAATTTAAAAAGAGTGTCTACAAGAAATATCCTCTGTAAATAGAAGTGCACATTAAGGACTTGTGCAATTAATATACCTACATGCATGTATACACACACAATGCTGCTATGTATACTTATGCATATATGTACACGTATATTTATATAGTTGGTAAGTACATACTGCTCGCCATAATAGCAGATAGTATCTGTGCGTTTAGTGGCTGCAAAAAGTCAACAAGAAGCGCCTACTTTCGCAAAATGTTTAGTAAATGAGGGCAAACGAGCGTTGGCGGCAACGTCGGCTGTAAAACGGTACAAAATTTACATTTTAAATTCTTAGCAAATACTCGAAATATGTCCTTGTTGACTTTGCCTAACGGCAAGTACTTTTCAAACTGCAGGTAACTCGGTACGTATATATAAATATATATGTATGTAAGTAATCAGTTATGTAACTGCAGTGCTACTCGAGTGGGCTGATGGCGCTTGTTGGAATATGCTTAGACAATTTAAGTGGCATGGTAGTGGGCGCAACGCTTACCACGATAAGTATGCAAGTTTTGGGGGAAAAGGTGATGTACCTATATAGATACATATATTTGCACCTGTATGTATAAGAGTGAATACATATTTATGTATACACATTAATTAATTTTAATGCCGGGCTTGCGGACTAAATTTTATATATGAAATACCACAGAAACTAGATGTGGATCTGGTTAGCAGATTACAGTAGTTCTTAAATTATAAATCAAAACCTTTAACCTATAAATCAAAGATAAAACATCATAGATCATAGCTAAATACAATAAATCTCAGATAATGGATTATAGTAAACAGACTGTGAAAAATTTATTATAGATATCATGAATCACTAGTTGTAACTTCTAATATATATACATATATATATATATCATAAATCATAAATCATAAATCATAAATCATAAATCATAAATCATAAATCATAAATCATAAATCATAAATCATAAATCATAAATCATAAATCATAAATCATAAATCATAAATCATAAATCATAAATCATAAATCATAAATCATAAATC